>JAVGWX010000004.1:21240453-21662953 GCA_036924085.1 Ariolimax columbianus | reverse complement strand
CCACAGTAAGACATTTGAATGGTGTAAACGTTTTAGAGAAGGCCGTACATCCGTGAGTGAGGACCCCGGCCGTGGTGGCTCTCAGCCTCAAAAAGTGATGGCGAGTGTTTTCATTCATGTTAATTTACTATACGTGGTGCCCCTATCAACAGTGAACAGTACATGCCCCGTGGTGCCACTATCAACAGTGAACAGTACATGCCCCGTGGTGCCACTATCAACAGTGAACAGTACATGCCCCGTGGTGCTCCTTTCAACAGGCAACAGTACATACCTTGTGGTGCCACTATCAACAGTGAACAGTACATACCCCGTGGTGTCCCTGTCAACAATGAACAGTACATACCCCGTGGTGCCACTATCAACAATGAACAGTACATACCCCGTGGTGCCACTATCAACAATGAACAGTACGTACCCCGTGGTGCCAGTACATGCCCCGTGGTGCCCCTATCAACAGTGAACAGTACATGCCCTGTGGTGCCACTATCAACAATGAACAGTACATACCCCGTGGTGCCACTATCAACAGTGAACAGTACATACCCCGTGGTGCCCCTATCAACAGTGAACAGTACATGCCCCGTGGTGCCACTATCAACAGTGAACAGTGCATACCATGTGGTGCCACTATCAACAGCGAACAGTACATACCCCGTGGTGCCACTATCAACAGCGAACAATACATATCCATTTTGTGTGATGTACATAACCGTCTGCGGAAACAAACGGCCTGGTTTGATCACAAAGGCCGTCCTGCTCCTGCAAGATAACTCTCGACCTCATACGGCTCACCGCACTATGTGTTATCTGCAGCAATTCGGCTGGGAGGTATTACCACATCCATCTTGCAGACCAGACCTCGCTCCAGGCGATTTTTACCTGTTTGGACTTCTAAAGGAATTCCAGAGAGGTCAGCATTTCAGCACTGATGACGAAATGAAATAGGCTGTCCCGGATTGTTTCAGACATACTGACGCATCTCTCTACTCTGAAGCTTTTGAAGCATTACTTAAACGTTGGGATTAGTGCATAAATGTTGCAGGAGATCATACCGAAAAATAAATGGCATTTTTACTACTTGAAAACTATTTTTTTTCCTTACAAAAAAAAAAGAGAACTGATTTGACTTTAAGCCTCTCGTAATTGTATTTAATGTTTTAAAGGCGTAATCAGAAAGAGAATAGGTATGGCCAAGATGGTATTCGACAACATGCGACACATATTGACATCCAAGCAGATAAAACAGAATTTGAAAATGAGAATTGTCAGGTGTTCTGACTATTCGTCCCTACTTTATGGCGCAGAAACATGGACAATGAATAACAATTTGAAAAAATAGTATTGCAGCCTTCAAAATATGGGTATATAGAAAATGTATTCGTATTTCTTGGAAATAGAAGAAAATAAATTTGGAGGTTTTGAAAAAGTTGGGGGTGAAATGAGGATTAATGACAGAAACCAGGGTTAGACAGTTACAATATTTTGGTCATATGACAAGACATACCTCCTTGCTGAAGACCATACTGGAGGGTGGGGTGGAAGGCAGTCGTTCAAGGGGCAGACAACGTTTTAAGTGGGCAAATAACATCAGGAGATGGACTGGTAAAATCTTCTTAGATTGCACCATTACGACAAGAGGTAGAGTACACTTGAGATCCATTGCTGCTGACCTTCGATGCAGATATGGCACTTAAATATAACTGAACTAAAGGCGTAACGCGCATATATAGTGCCTTTATTATTTGAATGGTGTTGATAGTGAAATTCATTATACTAAAAAACAGCAATAGAATTGCATAAATATTCTTCATGTGAGGCTAAATTTTGGAGTCTGTATCATTGTATTTCAAACACAAGAGAAAAAAAAAACAATGCATACCCTAAGCATTAGCGACAGGCCCTTCTCCCTCTGGACAAGACAATCGTTCTACAAATACCACTGAAGACTGAAGAATAAAAAAGAAAGTTAGCAGATTTATATAAGAAGTTAGTTATTAAACAAGAAATGTCAGTGTTGGAAGTTGGATTCCAAAGAAACATTAGCAATAAGGAAATTGAAAATTTTACTGAGAAAGTACAATGACATCGATATCTCTAAAACATCATTTTGGAAATATATCATTGGTGCTTGTTTCACATTCCGCATGCTTGTTGTTGGAACTATAAAGAGAATTGTGACAAGTAGTGAAGTAATAGTCCATGCAGGAAGCAGACATAAGGGACTGTAAAAAGATGATGAACTCAAGTTTGTTTCGAAATCTACCGACAATCGGAACCAACATTCAGAGATGAATGACCACTTATTGTGAGAGTGAATTGAGAAAACTACTTTTGTCACTATAGACCCTCCTGTCTGGTAATGGAATCCAAGGATAGCACAACTGTCTAGAGGTCCGTGGTTCACCTTCATCAGCACGCTATGGGTGTGAGGAAAGCGACTAGACCCCACCACTTAACGCCCTTTTCATGGGGCACATAAGAGTAAACCTACTTGTTGTGGACATTCAACAACAACCATTATGCAGAGGCACTGTAAGACAAGGTTCCGACGTCAGCAAGTACGAGGACGATGCCAAACATTGGCTAACAGAACATCACATTCATTTTATGGAAATGTACCACAAATCAGAATTCGTGTTACTTGTAATGAATACACGGGAAACAAAGACGTTTCCCAGTGGCATCGTAATCTAGGAACATGGTCAAAGACGTTTCCCAGTGGCATCGTAATCTAGGAACATGGTCAAAGACGTTTCCCAGTGGCATCGTAATCTAGGAACATGGTCAAATATGTTTGCCATTGCCACCGTAATATTCACACTGAAATCCTGTGTAATTATTTCCGGCAAAGTTGAAGGACAGGTAGAAGTAACAACAAAATATTCAGATTACCAGAAATGAAGTTTTTATTATTGCTAAATGTCCACAACTTTACATAATGTGCGCCCTGAAAATGGCGTTACGTGGAGGGTTGCAGTAGCGCTCTCCTCACGTCACGATTCATTCAGTCGACACAGTCATCAATCCCTTTGAATCATCTGAATCTGAATCTGAATCTGAATAGGCTGGGTACATTCTACGTGTATATTTAAAGCAAAAAGAGCATTAAATAATACATGCTTATACTTCTCTGTGAAACTTGGAATATAATATTGAATTCAAAAGAAACACTGACACACAAACACAAACACACAAACACAAACATTATATAATGTTCATTCAATGCACAGCTCCTGTTGAAAATCTATATGTTATAGACGTTAATAGCAGTCGACGCAGCGCTGTGATTAGTGCATTGGCTTCTCAGCTGAGCGATAGGCGTTTAGTCTTCAGTTGGTGCGGAATTATTTACGATCAAAACGGCATATGGGGTCCACCCAGCCTTACAAATTTGAAACCAGAATATCTGAGAAAGTAAATGCAGTCGGCGTGATATTGAGCACATCACCCTTAGTGTGTCGTTGGTCAAGAAAAATATGAGCCTAACACCATATTCTCAAAATGTGTTTCCCAAAATGTCCCACAGGTGGGATGTATGTATCTTGACTTTATTTTATCAACACTCGTGCACATTTATAAAGGAAAATCATTTTCTCATACCCCTATGATAAAAGATTATTCGCATGTGACCCTATCTGTTATCAATTAACGGAAGTACTGTAAATTGTGTTTTGTGTATAAATGATAACAACGAGACTGTTGGAAATAACAAAGAATGCATCTGTTTTATTAATCCGAGCGATCTGCATAATATTTATATATACCACATTAACGTCGTCGTGAAAATATGGTACATGCAAACATTCAAGTTGATAGGTGAATCGTTGAGAGAATATATAATTACCAACCGCACATATTTCTTAACGCACTTCAGTACTAAGCAGTAAATTCTTCTCCTGGCTAAATCCAGCACACAATAGAGCTGAGACCTACACAGAGGCATCTGCCCCTGTAGAAATGCAGGTCGAATGAGAACTATAGTACTGTGTCTGGAATACCATTAGAGAAGTAAAAGAAAGGGAGGAAAGGAACTGGCCACCCTACCTCATTCAAGCTGTGACTTAGTATACTGAAGCCTCTAACAACGTCATTCCCTGACAGTAGTGTAACTGCTATGTGACAAACATATACATGTACTTTACTTTAACTTACAGTATTGAAGATGCCAACATAAGGGACGCTACCGTAATATAACTCGCTCTATAATTGTTGTTAATTGTCTACCCTGGGATGAAGCGTCTTTGCGACAGTGCTGTTGAAATTGGGTTCGGTTATAGTCTCAACACGCTTCAGTTTATCCAGCTGTACATTGGTACCCTGTTAGTAAAGGCAAGGTGGAGAAGAAAGAAACTGGTAAATCTCACTCAGAATAGTCTGAGGCTTAGTATAATGAACACGCTAACACCGTATCCCAGACAGCAGTGTCGAGTAAGGAACTGCACATATTATAAATGTCAACGGAAATATTATAACGGTCCTTGAACACCTGTATGACAAGGCGTCCAGCGCAGTTTTTGTGAATGGGAGGCGAGGGGACTGGTTGCGCACATCATTTGGTGTGAGACAGGGGTGTACACTCTCTCCAACTCTTTTTAATATATTCCTTGTGGGAATTATGAGTGAGGCACTTGGAGGCCACGTTGGTACTGTCAAGATAGGGGGCCGAACGATTACTGACCTTCGTTTTGCAGATGATATCGACGGGTTGGCGGGTTCAGAAGCAGAACTCCAGGAATAGGTCAGAAGACTTGATGAACCAGCTTTTGACTATGGTATGGAGATAAACGCTGGAAAGACACAATTAATGACCAACAACGCCCAGGGCTTCAACAGCAGGATAAAAGCTAACGGTCAGAAACTCGAAGTGGTTGACCGTTTTAAATATCTTGGGTCGATTGTCAGTGATGAAGGATCAAAATGTGAGGTGTTGGCCAGAATAGCACAGACAATAGCGGCGCTTGCACGGCTTAACAAAATCTAGCAAGATAAACGGTTAGCACTATGCACGAAAATCAGATTAATGCGTACACTGGTCCTGTCAATATTCCTCTATGCTTGTGAGACATGGACAGTTACAGCTGACCTTCAACGAAGTATACAGGCCTTGGAGATGAAATGTTTCCGAAAACTTTTAAACGTCACTTACAAAGATCGAGTTACAAATGACAAAATACGCGATAGAATTACAACAGCAATAGGGCCTTTCGAAGACCTCTTGGCAACTGTCAAAAGAAGGAAACTCGCTTGGTACGGTCACATATCGAGATCACATGGTCTTGCAAATACAATCCTCCACGGAAAGGTGCATGGCAGAAGACGAAGAGGCCAAAAAGAAATGGGTAGACAACATAAAAGAATGGACCAATCTCCGACCAGAAGAGGCACAGGCAGCGGCATCTGACAGAGAGGGGTGCCGTGGCGTTGTGATGATGTCTTCATGTGTGCCAACGACCTCACCGGTTACGGGATGACCTGACTTGACCTACATAATTAACACATAATTAATCGGATTTGTTGTTCTTGTCGTTGTTGTTCTTCTTCTTCTTCTTCTTGCTGTTATGGGAGCCACTCGTAATTAAATTCATTTAACGCTTGATCACGTTTCTTTTGTGGTTGGATACAGGGGATCTTTTTACATTATTGAAAAGGTGGTCTTTCGGGCTGCTGTGCAATCCGCGGTTCCTCAGCAAGCTCACAACTATGAGGATCACAGTGTCGATTTCCCCACCTCGTTGGCCAGACTGCTTTGACACAGCCTGTTTTCATGAAATACGATCGTGGACGATGATGTGGGGTCTTGATTATCATGGCTTACCTGACCCTGACTGATCTACGCTCGTCAATACCGGGTTTAATCATTAATGTTAAGCTCACATACCCACAAACAAACACACACAAACACGCGCGCGCCCGAAAATGCAAATACAAATTCACAACATCTCTTGAAACTAATAGAACAGCACCAACAAGATCTGTTTCCGCTCAGAAGGAAAGCGATAAGTCGTTCTTTCATTCCCGCAAAGCCCAGCATAAAATGGCCAGGGCAGTAGATCCACATGTTTCCGGGGGATCTATACCTCTATTCCCCCTATCCACTCAGCCCTTCTGCACTTTCCGAAGCAAGGATTGAGAGTCAGAGACGATGACGACAGAGGTATGGATATGAATAAGATGATTTACTTGGTTGTTCACGAAAGACATAACTATAATTAAAACAGTATAATTTCGTTTACTTTTACATTTTTATAACAATTTTACAACTTTCTCAAAATTCCTTTAGCAAATATATATTCTTATGTCTTATCAAGAAAGCACAGTTTTATGTATTTCCAGCTAACAAGTAATAGTATAGTTAACTTTTGTTATGGTTAGCAGCGAGTCCAGATCCCCAAGAGTTGGGAGGGCCTCCACGACATGGAAGGCATTCTATGTCAGCTCTGTCTCGCTTAAGTAGAGTTAAAGATAGTGTTCTACCCATCTGTCTAACTGATTCATCTTATCAGTGATGATCTCACAAGATAAAGCTTTTAGCGTTACATTCTTTTTCATTGTTGGGTCGATGGCTTTCCTTATCCCATAATATGTGTTTCTGATGTTTCCATTATTGAAAGCATTTAGGATACTTTCTCGCATCTGTATCCAGTAGTCATTTTTTCACTGTCTATCTGTCCTTTGCACTTCCTTTCTTGCTAGTTTCAATATATTGAGAGTGATTCTTGATTGTGGAGGTTTTTTTTAGGAGTAATGCCTTTTTTCTGTCAATCAAATGGTGCAGTTTCCGACTATTTTCCTCAAACTAGTCTTGACTCATGTGTTCTCTAGTACTATAAGCTGTTACAGCTGCTTTGATTACAACTTCTTTGATTACGTCCCACGTTTTATTAAATGTACAGTTTCCTGGTGTATCTGTGAGAACATCTGCAAGCTGCTGTTGAAACTTGAAACACTTTTTTCTGGATCCTTGGTGTGGGCTAAATTTATTCTCAAGATGGCTTTGTGTTTCGCTGTGAAGATTCTCTTAGATCTCAGCTTGACGCGAGCAACGACCATCGTGTGGTCAGAACCACAATCAGCACTCTGGTAGCTTTGTGTTAATTGTGTGTGATTAAGATGTTGCCTCTTGGAGATAATGAAGTCCAGTTGGTGCCAATGACTGGATCTTGTGTGTTTTCATGATACCTCAAAGCGAGTAAAAACGTATCGAATTTTAGTTTTTTGAGACAATAGTAACCAAACTTACCCACGAATACATAATCAATAACTGGCCACACAACTAGTAAATTGACCGTTTGAACATGAAAGCTGAGCAGGCCTGACAAACTTGAACTTGCAAGAGTAACCATGAGGACACATTCGGAGCTGGCATCCCTAAGGCAGTCTAGTGGTAGTTCCATCGCTATTCTGGCAACTCCTGCGACTTCGCTGAAGCCAGACTGTATCAGCTCATGTCGGTCTCCTATATCAATTAGCTACGTGGAGTGGGGGAACCTGCTGCATGGGCAACAGTTTATTCTTCATAGAATGAATTTCGGAATCGCTTTCACTGCATTGCCTAACTCTACATGGAAGGAATCCTTGGCATCTTCCGCTGATGTGGGCGCCGGAGCATAAACAGCGATAAGTGTTATAAATCCACAGGAAGTGGTAATCTCATTGATAACATTCTTTCATATCCTCCAACTTGACTCTCAAAAGCACACAATAGTGAGTTTTTAACTGCAAATCCAATCCATGGTGCCGGGTTCAACGTCAATAACACTCGTTGTTCTCACGTCGCCAATGTCTCTGAGGTCAGTGTCACGCCTCGGACACATAGTGCTGATATTCCAGGTTGCAAGTCGAAACCTGAAGTTTTTGTTTCTAATTGCATCGCCTTGTACACATGATTTACAGTCTGGGATTTGGATTTTGTCCTAGCTCCAAGTACCAATTGAAGCAGACAGGATGTGGCAGATCAACACCGTTTTGGCTGGGGCTGCCCAGCTTAAGGCGGGTGTTAGTTAATCAGTGACACCCGAAAGTGTCTCCAACCATCGAAGACAACACGTGGCGCCGTTGCATACGCCAATTGACAAGACCTATAAACTGTTGTCTCTCGTTTTGATTCCAAAACGTGTTAAAGGCAGGGTACGAAGTTGTACCTCTCCATAGCACAAAGCACGGGCTCAGATATAGAGACCATTTGTTGTCCGTGCATCATGATTCCTCTATCGGCCTGCCTTGTTTGCTTCAAGGTAAAGATGACACCAATACATTTGGAACAAAGCAACCCGCAGAAGCTGCCAGATCAGTAGAGCAATGCTTTATCTGTTCACCTGACGGGGTTTCCTTCCTAGACCAGCTGCCAACCAAGACTAAGGGCCCGATCTGCCTTTCTGCAAGTTTGCATTTCCTCGCTCTAGGTTAAGACATTGCAACCTCTCACATGCGCTCCTCCGCACACTGTGGGTTGTCAGGTTTGATAGACACTGACCAACTTTCAGTTAACAGAAAACACATTGTACCGAATGCCAAATTAATGATAACTCAGCCATATTTGACAAAACCTTACAAGACACACCAGTACATTATCTGCAAGGTTCCATTTGGTTTTAAATCAGAGTTTTCCTTCTCCTAGATGAACTAACTTTCTATGTTTACGAGATCCATCTTCACGAAACTACTTCTTTTAAGGCTCCAGCTGCTCGACTTCCGTCCCTTCTTTCCCCTGTTAGTGAAAACAGTTCTACCATTCGAAGGCCAGGAGATGGACTTTGTTGTTTATACAAGATACACGCCATGTGAGCATTTAGTTGGTGTTGAGAGTTCATTCTCAACCGCCACCCCGGCTATGACAACATTTAGGAATCAAGAATGGATGACAAAATTGTCATGTTAATGTTCTGTATTTAAAATTGCCCTGATCAACATCCATACATAAATATTAGGGGACGCTACTCTGAACGTACCACTTGATTCTGTATGTTATTTCCTGCAAATGGTTCGATTTTGTTGCCGTCGTTAATGTTTTATATCCAAGCTTAGGAGTCGGTACCGTTCGAGTGAAGAGTGTAGCTACCTGTCAACAGTCTATGCGATTCTGGCAGGGGTATTCCGTTCTCTGCGCTTTTCTCAGCTCATAGTTCAATCATCACTGCAATAACTCAAATAACTGAGATATGTTTGAAAGTTAACCTCACTCGCTGACTCGGACAACATTCAAGTTGAGTGCTGAGTACATACAGTCTTGAGTACATTGACTCTCATTGACTGAGCACACACATCACCAGTACGTCTACACTAGTAGTAGGCTAGTAAGGAAGGAGGACTGGGTCGTTTAAGGAGACGGTTGTAATACATTTCGGATTTCCTTTCAAAGTGTGAGTTCAATGTTTGATTTTGATGTCAACTAAGAGATCTTGTAACTTGTTCTTCATTTTTTTTAAATAATATAAATATAACTATAAGTTATTTATAACTTATGAAGAGACCCAAGACCTTTGTCAGGTGTAATTGATCCATCAAGAAGTGGGTAACATCATCCTGGTCAACAATGATTGCTGAACGTCTATTACAAAGGTATCCAGCAAGGATAAGAGAAAGCACATTGTGACATATGGTCATCACTAGCACCATTCCTGAATAAACTAATACACTAATATAGGGAAAGTAATAGCCCTATGCTGACTGCTGCTTTCTTTTATATATTCAAGCTGGCGCATACAACCGTACACAGAAGAAGATTATGGATATATACATTCATGTATTGTGTCTTTTTGCCTGGGGGAAAAGAATAGGGCCACTGTAATATTCCAAGCATATTGTAAAAGATGACTGAAAAAGGCTGTGCATGTGGCTAGCAATCTCATACATCAACTAAAATAGGGTTGCATTGATAAGCAAATTTGTTGATTACTGATTAATCAGCCGTCCATTATTTATAATGCAATTATGTATTGTGATATGAAATATGTATTGTAATTCACGTTAATGGACAGTAAAAATCAAAATCTGTTCATAAACATAAATAAAACAAAGATAATGACCACCGACAAAACACAATGTCAGCATAAATTTACAGTGGGTGGTGAGGAAATAGATCAGGTCACACATTTTGAATATCTGGGCTCCAGAATTGACAAAAATGGCGACTGCTCAAAATAAATCACTAGCTATGGCAATGCAGAGACTGAACAGCCTGAAGAAATTGTGGCAGGGTACCAACAAAATGATAAAAGTAAAAGTCTTGAGAGCCTGTGTTTTTTCTGTGGCAGCTTATGGCTGTGAATCATGGACGATTAACAAAACTTCTAGACAAAGAATTGAATCCTTCAAGACAAAATGTTACAGAAAGATCCTCAGAATACCCTGGACAGGAAAAAAAACAAATGTAGACATTCGGCAAGAGTTGAGCATAGAGGAGAACTGGTTTATCAATTCCATTTTGGCTAGAAAATGCAAATACTTTGGTCACATCAAGAGATACAACAGTCTTGAGAGAACGGTGATGGAAGGTATGGTGCCAGGCAAAAGAGGAAGGGGTAGACCAAGAAGACGATGGCACCAAGATATCCAGGAATGCCTGAGTATTACTGTGGCGGAGGCTGGTGTTTTGGTAAGGGAACGAGTTTTTTTCAGACAGACTGTGATGGGAGCGACGATCTACAAAGGACAAGCAACATGATGATGATTGTAGTTCAAGTAGTGTTCAGCATAGGAGGTAACATTTATGAGCCTGCAGGAAGTCGGTTATACCCTGAAAATTGAGAAAATTTGATAACTAAATTGTATTTTTTGTTTGTGAAGGTTAAGATAACAAGAATCATTATTAATGGAAACTTTTTGAATACTTTTAATTAAATAAACATGTAATAAAATCTTTATAATATTTTTAATCAATTCCTTTTTAAAAGATCAATTAAACACATATCCTCTAAGGAGGACAGGAGAGTGTTTTTTCTACATTGACACCTTTTTTACCTACAGGGAGTTATTACACTCCCGGAACAGTTCCAAGTAATTTCCAGTTGCATAGATCAGCGTTTTCAAGCACATTGGGAATTTGGTTAGATTACACTGGTTGGCTTAGATTGTGTGTCCTAGGAAATAATGTATGTTTCTTATATATTTGCACATGTTGAATCCGATACGTTTTCCAAATTGCTTTGTTATCTATGGTTTTCTTACTACAGCATACATGCATATCAATAATAATTTTTAAAAACAGGAATGACCGATTGTCAAAACCAACTAATTGGCCAAAAACCGATATCGATTTATTAGCAAAATGACCAATAGGATCGATTATCTGATGATTAATCAGTACAACCCTAATGTAAAATCATTTCTACACTATTTCCGCCACTAGAAAGGCATGGAGACAGGCTGCATGTAGTGGTTGACCGATGTTTTACATGAAGTGAAAAGAGGTGAAATAAATTACTTAATTGAAATCTAATTATAAAACCTTGAATGGTTAAGTTGATAGAAAGCAATATATTTATTTATTTTGAATTGGAACAGAAGTTAAAAGTATTTTATGTAGAATAATGAAAATAATTGGCAAAGTGGTGCAAAATTATTGAAAGCAAATAGTTTTTTTTTAAAAGAGTGCACACACTAAAAACTACACTACATAAGTCCATACTAATCAACAAGGAACAATGAATCAAAATGACATGTTCGATTAAAATGCACTGTTTAATTTAGTAGGAAAATGTAAGCCAATGAAAATAGTGAACTAAATAGTTGTCCTTTGAGTTAATGGATGAATAGCAAACAATTTATAAGAAGGACGGGCTATGAGAGATAACGACACATTTATAAAAATGTATTTAAATTGCATTTGCTAACAGAATGAAGACCATTACGATTATCGTGAAATAGTGCAATAACTTTTAAGTTCAGAAGGGAAAAAAGGTTAATATACAATTCAGTGCTAGTAGGTTTTGTAACTGATTCTAAATGATCTTTAATTTACAGCAACTTTGTGGTCTAGGGATTGTGAGCTTGATGTATAATCCCTATGTGCCATGTTTTAATCTCAATGTGCTAAGTTTAACAGACCGGACATATAATTTATTACAGGGTACGGTTGCTTCTTCCAGTGACCCAGCTGTAAATGGATAAGCAGTCATTCAGTGAGGAAGGACATATGTTCACTGATAGTTCCTGCCAAATGGGCCTTGTGTCCATGATTTTGTGAATTCTTTTGTTATAGGAATGCGTTTGTGGAAATTCATTTTTATTTTACTATAAGGGATTGTTCAGTGCATTGGACGTAACAATTTATGCATTGGATACAGAAATGAAGGCCTATGTGCATATAGTATTTCTGTAAAATGGATTTTACATTTTCTAATTCCTACAAGTGTGAGGGGAGCTCAAGCTGGTAGGGCAAAGTTTCCAGATACAAAGTGCTCCAAACGGTAACAATTCCTAGCATCTAATAATAATAGCCGTCCATTGCAAGCGATGATGACAACAGCAGTTAGACATGTTAGACTCACCAGTGAGTTCGGAGGTGGCTGTTTCTGGCACAGAAAATCCTTCCACGTACGTAGCATTTAATGTCAGAATTGGACATGTGAATGGCAGTTGTTTTCTCTTTATGCAAAGTGCGTTTTTTCTATGCTTCGAAAGTACGGCGCTCCTCAGCAATGGAGGTGCCTATGATGGTGGTTCTACGCCGTGCCTTGAGGTCCTATGTGAGACATTCCCATGCATTTGCATTGATGCTACAGTGTGTCATAGATACTTTGAGGGAGTCTATGAAACGCTTCTTTTGGCCACCTGCTTGACACAAGCCATCTTTCAGCTCACTATATATTAGCTGTTTTGGGATGCGGTTGTCAGGCATGCGCACGATGTGGTCGGCCCACCTGATCTGGGTCTTCTTCAACAGTGTGTGTATGCTCTGCATTTTTGCCTTCATGAGGATCTCTGTGTTTGGTACCCTATCCTGCCACTTTATTCTAAACAATCTATGGAGGCACCTTGTATGGAAGTGGTTTATTTTCCTAGCATGCCTGCTGTACACAGTCCACGTCTCACTAGCATACAGAAGGGTGTGGAGCACTACAGCTCAGTAGAGTTTCATATCAAGCCTAAGACCCCTCCGATTCCAGACACTGTTGGCAGCATTGGCCTTGGAGATTCTGTTACTGACCTCGCAGTCAATAGTAGTTTCCCTGGAGAGAGTCCTAGCAAGGTACGTGAAGCTGTCTACTGATTCGAAGCGCTCATTCTTGACGCTGATATATGGGTCGCGATATGCATCAGTCGGGGCAGGCTGAAAAATTACTTCGGTTTTTTTTTTGGTATTAATTGTAAAACCGAACATGTCGCAGGCTGCTGAGAACTTGTCCACATTTGTCTGCATGTTTCTTTCTGTGCTGGCAGTGAGGACACAGTCATCAGCAAAAAGCAAGTTCGAGATGGTTGTATCCTTTACCAAGCATGGACTGGACCTATGCATACACCGACGGTTTTGTAACAAGCACAACACAGAACGGAGGGGCAGGAGCATTTCTGAACCTACCAAATGGCAGAAAAATAACATTGTCATTCGCTACTGGAAAATACACAAGCAATTTCAAAGCAGAGGCACTGAGGGCGGCAGTGGAAGAAATAGTGACAGGTAAAAGGAATGAAAGCCATATAGTCCTGCTTACAGATGCTCTGGCCGTAGTCACAGCACTAAAAAGCCAGAAAAATACTGAACTTAATGATCTAAGAGCAGTACTCTGTCAACTATGCCAGCAGTATGCACCAAAAAGGGTTGTGTTGCAGTGGGTTCCATCTCACTGTAACATCCAAGGCAACGAGGAGGCAGACAGACTGGCAAAAGAAGGTGCAAAACTACCACAACCAGATACTAGTATGACATACGAAGAGTCATACATGTGACATACATGACCAAATGGGAAACTGAACATACTGGCTACACAAAAAACGATGCCTATTACCAGTTGAACAGAAGAGAGCAGGTCGTGGTCTTCAGACTTCGCACTGGCCACAATAGACTAAGGTACCACCTATTCAATAAATTGAAGATAGGTGGCACTGACGAATGCCCGTGTGGTACCTGGAAAATGACCGCTGAGCATTTGCTGCAAAACTGCCCGACATACGAGGATCAGAGAGAGCAGATGTGGCCATCACCAGTGGCAACAATAGACAAGCTCTATGGCAGTGTCGACAGCCTCAGGATGACCGCTGCTTTTTTCGAAAAAATAATGGTTGCTGTCTGGCTGCGTACGAAGAAGAAGAAGAAGAAGTATCCTTTACCTTGCTGTGTGCTTGCAGTCGCCTGGGATTGAAGAGTTTTTCGTCAGTCCTGCATTTTATTTTCACTCCGTTTTGGTTACAACCCTGATAGCTAACGCTGAGCATGGCAACAAACACCGAAAGAGCGTCGAGGTTTGGTGGACTTGTCATGTTGTTTGCATGTTTGACCACCGCCTGTCTAAACAGTTTCTTTATGGTGCACCAAAGATGTGCAGTCTAAAGAAAAGATGCAAATATTCACTAGAAGGAATCCTTGAAAGGCCTCCCTATTGATGTTGCCTCTTGAGAGTTTACGTCAGACAGCTCAGCCTGACACACTGCAATCACACAAGGTACTCATCTGGCTGAACAGAAAATCTCAGATGCAGCAAGGGAGAAATGAACCACCTAAAATTTAGCAACACATATATAGGAGATAGGAGCACAGCACAGCTACATACAGACCTATATGCAGCCACAATTGCTCACACTAATCTGATGCAATGGGCAACCGCTATTACTAAATGAATAACTGACAAAGGGGACAATTTTGAGGCCACCACAGGCGTTATAGAGTTCGTGCTGTCATCAGTACTTTCAGCAATGAAAGGAACTGAGCACATATGGGTGCGTCCAGGTGCATAGAAGTTGGTTCTGTAAGCAATTTTCAAAATTTAGTTTACAACATGATATTATCATTATGTAGCATGACCTTTACAGAACGTTGCTCTCATCACAGCCTGTCTGAAAGAAACTTTCTCTTGCCAAAACTCCAGCCTCCGCCACAGTTGTACCCAAGCATTCCTGGATATCTTGGTGCCATCGTCTTCTTGGTCTACCCCTGCCTCTTTTGCCTGGCACTATACCTTCCATCACTGTTTTCTCAAGACCATTGTGTCTCTTGGTGTGACCAATTTTGATATACAATTTTGAATTGATGAATTGCCTAATGTATGAAAAAGTTTCCAATCATACGTTTCAGATGTGCTAGATACATCTACAATGGCAAGCTTTGACCCGCATGAAAAAGAGGATGTTGATAACAGCAATAAGCCTGAGGTAACAAAGTATCCCATGAAGCGGCTGGAGATGTCAATAAAAAAATTTGTCAAAGTCCTTGATATCGACTTAGACAGGTTGTATAAACACACAACCAACATTTCTAGAGTAAGTAATATATAAATACCTGAGAACATTTATGTATTTGTTGGTGTCTAGCTGACAGAATTCACTGTCCATTGTCTTTTTTGCAGCGTGTAATAATCATTACCAGCTACATTACCTGCTGATTCTGGTCCCACTGATTTACTTATCCACTTCTTTAAAAGCATAACCAATTTCACCACAGCCATGTTCTCTTTAGGCCAAGACTGGTGGTGAAAAATGATATCCTATTATGGAGCATCAACTCGAGCTCCATCACCACAGGAAGCTGTGTTCTTGTTCTCACGGCTTCTGTTGTGTTAACAAGTCTTCACATCATTCTGATAATATTCCACATGTTTTGAGTATTTTGCGCCATTTTTGTGATTACCGGTAGCTTATTAAATTTCATCAATGACAATGAGGAGTTGAATGCTGCTGTGGCCAAGGATGGCAATGAGGAGTTGAATGCTGCTGTGGCCAAAGATGACAATGAGGAATGCTGTGGCCAAGGATGACAATGAGGAGTTGAATGATGTGGCCAAGGATGGCAATGAGGAATGCTGTGGCCAAGGATGACAATGAGGAGTTGAATGATGTGGCCAAGGATGGCAATGAGGAGTTGAATGCTGTGGCCAAGGATGGCAATGAGGAATGCTGTGGCCAAGGATGACAATGAGGAGTTGAATGCTGTGGCCAAGGATGACAATGAGGAGTTGAATGCTGTGGCCAAGGATGACAATGAGGAGTTGAATGATGTGGCCAAGGATGGCAATGAGGAGTTGAATGCTGTGGCCAAGGATGGCAATGAGGAATGCTGTGGCCAAGGATGACAATGAGGAGTTGAATGCTGTGGCCAAGGATGACAATGAGGAGTTGAATGCTGTGGCCAAGGATGACAATGAGGAGTTGAATGATGTGGCCAAGGATGGCAATGAGGAGTTGAATGCTGTGGCCAAGGATGGCAATGAGGAATGCTGTGGCCAAGGATGACAATGAGGATGCTCAAAAATTTTCTCTCACTTAGTATAGTAATACTTGAGACGTGTGCTTCATCTTTGACCAGTCTTCCAAGGGTATTCAGGACTCAGATCCTTCGGTGAAACGTAGCCTCGATTTTAAAAATCAGCTTCGGACGTATCTCATCTGAACGCTGTGCTATTAAAATAACTGTGATGGAAATAGCGGCATGCAGCGCTGACGCAGTTCTTAAAGTCATCCCCCAACCCATAGAGTGGCAAGAACTCTTTTAGGGGCAACAAAGGTTCACAATATTACAGTGTCAACCTAGTAGGGAAATGGTTGTTGTTGTTTTGAATGCCCACAATGAGTAGGTTTACTCTTTTGTGCGCCCTGAGAAGGATGTTAAGTGGCGGGTTGCAGTGGCTTTCCTCACATCCTGAGCATGCTGATGAAGGTGGAACAAGGTCCTCCAGGACCTCCAGTTGTACTATGCTTGGCTTCATCTGTGTGTCACTCACTACTATGGGGATCATTTCGATCCATCACCTTGTTAGCCATGCTGCAATGAAAATAGCCACATCCAGGGAGAGCTTCCAGGAAACCGAGATTAGGGTCTTGGTCAGTATATTTTTCCTGACCCTAACTAATATGTCTGATCAGTATATTGTGGCTGACCAGATATTATTCCTTCCCTAGGGAAATGTAAAAGATGAATCATGACTACAGGATTTGACATGTATTTTTGTTAAACATAAACATATAATACCTTGATAAAATATGTATTGTTGTTGTTGATTAACTTGGTCTGCCAAGCTGTTTGCTCTTTTGCAGTTAATGTCAATTTGAAGAATTTGTAGCTGGTGAGTGGAGCCGTATCAAGTGTTAGTCATTGTCGGGGTGCCAGGAAATAACGTCTTTCTTTATGAAGCGAGTTATATTGTTTGTATCCTGTTCATTTCTTCAGCCTACTTTATAAATTCTTTGTTGTTAGTTTGTAGGTATGTTTCTAGTGTATATAGCGTTAATCTTGAAATACTGGTGGCTACAATATTGGATAATGTTTGCTTTCCTTGTTGGAACTAGTTTAGTATTATCTGGATAGCAGTGTTTATTACTGCAATTTCTACTTTGTAGTTATTACAATATTCTTCACACTGTTAACATAGTTTTCATGTATTTCCATCTGGGAACCTAATTACAGCTCTAAGTCCTACATTTATAATGGCGTTGAAAGCAGAGATGTTCGTATATGCATGCCTCATACTGTTAGGGTAGCTGTCTTTCCAAGATTGTTGTCTTTGGGGCCATAGATTCAAAAGCTAGGCAGTTACCAATTGTGTTTGTTAATTTACAGTTAAATTAAGAGATCTGAAGCAAAATAGAACTCTATACACGATATTGGTTTTTGCAGATGATCAGTGTCTCTTGTACGCAGATTAAAATAAACTGCAAAATCACATGAGCGCACTTGTGATTACATGTGCTAAATAGATTATGCGAATTAATGATAACAAAACAAAATATGAGGATCAGCAGAACACAAGGACCACTCAACATAAGTATAAATGATATTACTCCTCAAATTATGCCCATGAGTTCAAGTATTTGGGCAGAATTTTTTAGACAGACGGCAAGATTGACAGAGAAATCAAGACTAGGTGTCAGAAAGCATCTACGGTAACTTATCAGCTGTCCCCACTGCTTAGGCACCAAAGCATTAGTTTGGCAATAAAGCAACAGTTGATAAATAGTTTATTAATTATGCTGACTCTGTTCTACCAGTGCCAAACATGGCCTCCGGCCAGGGCGCTTGAGAGCAGAATTTCAATATATGAAATGAAGTGTTTGAGAAACCCTAAGTGATAGAGGGCTGGATTGAAAAGAGGCCAGGAATAAGACGGTGGATAGAGCAGTGTGGCGTTCTCTTTGGCAAACCTCTACACCTCACGGTAGAAGAGGAGCGACTAAGTAAGTAAGTGTTTGAGAAAGGTAATTAGTGTTAACCAGGAAAGACAGAATGTGGAACGAAGACATTTGCACTATGGTCGACACTACGTCTTGTGCAGAATACATTTCCAGGCACAAGTAACATTGGTTTAGTCATCTCATGAAAATGCACCCTCATCAACTTCCACTGATGGCTTACAACGCTGGTAAATCTTACTACACAGCAAGGAGGCGGCCGTGAGACAGGTGGATAGTTTACATTAAAGTGATTGTGCAGTGATATGGACTCACAATGACCAACACAACACACTTGGCACAGGACAGACAACTTCAGCTCCTCACGACACTTAACGGCATTAGTGGAAAGAAAACTAACTAATTTACATGTAATAAAAATCTTAAACTCGTGATGAGTTGCTCTTAAAATGTTTAGCAGTGTTGATAAATGTAATCTGAGAATTAGTGGTCAAACAAATAAAGGAAAATGTATGTACATCATGTATAAGAATATTGAAAGTGAGTATAACAAGCAGAGGCATGTTAGTTTCAGCTAGCATGAAACAAGATACATGTTTTTCCTTTCATCTGCAAACAGCTAACAAATGCTGAAGACTGGAATGGTTTGCACAGAGAACAGGTTAATGCTACACGAACTATTCAACAGATTAAAGCTAATATCAAGGAAATGGAGAAAGCCAGAAATCAGGTACTAAGTCTAAATGTTTTAATCATTAGTTTCTCAAACTATTCAAAGTCATTCCATTGGTTTGGTGTCGAAGATGCAGCACAGTGAATTAGCTGGCAGTGGCCAGCGACACATAGCTGACTGCTTGCACCTTGGTCAACGAACTAGTGATGAGCAAAACCCTATTCTGCCTTCAACAGCGGCCCTGGAAACAGGCTGCACTAGTGTAGTCTGAAACTAAGAGAATAAGGATTGCAGTGGAATGGCAAATTTGAAACTCAAAAAAGCCAGCTGAAACCGGATATGTTGGGCTGAAAGGTCCAGATACTGCAACCTCAATGTAAACTACAGCGCAATGTCCTTTCCAGGACAAATGCTGAAGAAAAAGAAGAAATTCAATTGATTTGGTACCAGTCATCTTCTTTGCTTAAACTTTCATTGATCTCTGTTGCTTAGAAGTTTCTCCTGTGACTTATTCTATTCGTTGTTAGAATGTTTATATTGAAGTGTTGCTACAGCATTTAGCTCTTTAAGTAATTTTATTTCTATTTGAAGATTTCAGAGGAAATATGTTAGACTAGTCCTGTCTTTCTTTTTCAGGTGAATGATGATGACCTGCATTTGTTTGATGCTAAAGTCCAAGAGGTGAAGTCCAAGGCACTATTTGCAGTGGCAGAATTTATGAGTTTCGTTGGTATGGAATCATATCCCCAGATTTCAGACACAGGTTATTCACTTCTTAATACATATGCCTTATCAATGTAATTTGTATACTTTAAATAAGTGTCTGAGGTCTGTGCTTTACAAATTGACTTCTGACTTGGATTCCTCAACACCAGCAAGAGAATTGTCTTAATATGGTATGATTAGCCAAAGGATATTTTACATATGTCATGAGAAGATTTTTGAAAAAATATCACATCACTATATGAGCATGGAACATATCTTTCAAAAATAATTAAGAAGAAAAAATTGTGCAACCTGCATTGTCTGTATTTTTATCCGCACTTGATAAAATCCTTGTGGACGACATACGTTAATTTTGATATCTGGTCATAAATATCAGGAAATTGATGCAAGATGTAAGCATGAACAAGTTTAATTTGTTGATTAAATGATGCAATTTCTTCTTTTAAATATGATATAATATACACTTTAAAAACAAGATATCTAGATATTTATAAACAAGGTAAGAGAATAAGGCAATTTCGTACGGTTCAGTGTAATCAATTTTGACTGACAATCTTAGTATGTGCACCACTGAAAGAAGTCTATCAACTCAGCAGGGACCTATTTAGAGGGGATTAGGTTTTGAATTAAATAAGTTAGTTATTTTTCTTTTTCCTGCCTAAGGTTTGATACTTTTTTATCAGCCCCCATACTTTGTTTTTGTGTGCAATAATGGCTTCTTATATTTTTCAGGTTTCTGTAATGAGCTTTCAGTAGAATCTGGGAAGGGGGATTTTCCACATGTGGTCAAAGATCCCAGTTCACGTATACAACAGAAGAATACATTTCCCAATTCTGAAGGCCAATCTGCTTTTATGTATGATAGTTTTGAAGACGAGGCTATACCACAGACACCCTATGGCAGTCTCCCAATCGCACTGACCATAATCCCAGCCCCATTACAGAATACTAGTCTTCATGTAGTACCACAAAACTCACAGGCATCTGCATCATGGGAGCAATTGCAGGAGGCATGTAGTATTCTTATTAATTTATTATCTTCTATTTGTATATTGATAAATAGTGACTTTTATATCAAATTGTTTTTGCTATGAATTAAGCCACTAAACTGTAGTCACTAGGATAGAAGACACAACATACTGAAGTACCTCACATTGCACTGCAGCTAGGAGGACCCTTGTCCACCTTCTCAAGTATTCCTCGGGATGTGAGGAGAGTCACTGTAACCTGCCACCATAGAAAGCAATCAAGAGTGTCTAACTCAAGTATGAGTGACATTAGCAACAACAGTAATCACACTCAGAGGGTTCAACAAACTGAAAAAAATGACCATTGACTTTAACTTTTTAGATTCTCATTAAAATTAGTTTTCATTTTTCTTTTTCATATTGAACCCAGGGACAAGCAAAATAACATTTCAAACAGATTTAAGGCATTATAGGAATAAATAAAAGGAATATTAGCCATTGTACAGTAGTCATTTATTTCTTGGTCTTTTATGTTATAGAAGTAGGAACTAAATGAGTTCCTGCTCATTTCACTTCTTATTCTGCTCTTCTTTGTGTGATAAGTGGAGTAATAGCTCTGTAATGTAGCAGGGGGAGACAAGAAGTAACCTTAATGTTTTCTTTGTTATTTTAATTGTCATACTAAGGTTACTTTTTAACTCGTACATTATTTTATTTGGATCTGAAATATTCACTGAACATTCTATGGTCAACTTATTTCAAGTTGTTAAGTCATTGTCTTCACGTTATGAGCATATGATTATATATATTGTTTACCGGTGAATCGAAAAATGGTGACTCAGATATCACAAAGTCAAATTAGTAAACGTATCATTCTTCTACCTTAACATGCAAGTTTTTTTATTGTATTGCTGACTAGTTAGGGTGTGGTAGAGATGGTAGGAGCGATGGAGGTTAGGGTGTGGTAGAGATGGTAGGAGCGATGGAGGTTAGGGTGTGGTAGAGATGGTAGGAGCGATGGATGGTTAGGGTGTGGTAGAGATGGTAGGAGCGATGGAGGTTAGGGTGTGGTAGAGATGGTAGGAGCGATGGATGGTTAGGGTGTGGTAGAAATGGTAGGAGCGATGGATGGTTAGGGTGTGGTAGAGATGGTAGGAGCGATGGAGGTTAGGGTGTGGTAGAGATGGTAGGAGCGATGGAGGTTAGGGTGTGGTAGAGATGGTAGGAGCGATGGATGTTAGGGTGTGGTAGAGATGGTAGGAGCGATGGATGTTAGGGTGTGGTAGAGATGGTAGGAGCGATGGATGTTAAGGTGTGGTAGAGATGGTAGGAGCGATGGAGGTTAGGGTGTGGTAGAGATGGTAGGAGCGATGGATGTTAGGGTGTGGTAGAGATGGTAGGAGCGATGGATGTTAGGGTGTGGTAGAGATGGTAGGAGCGATGGATGTTAAGGTGTGGTAGAGATGGTAGGAGCGATGGAGGTTAGGGTGTGGTAGAGATGGTAGGAGCGATGGATGTTAGGGTGTGGTAGAGATGGTAGGAGCGATGGAGGTTAGGGTGTGGTAGAGATGGTAGGAGCGATGGATGTTAGGGTGAGGTAGAGATGGTAGGAGCTATGGATGGTTAGGGTGTGGTAGAAATGGTAGGAGCGATGGATGGTTAGGGTGTGATAGAGATGAGCAGATTGAGGGGAAAGAAATGGACACATTGAGCAATTATCACAATAAAATTCAAAATGTTAAATTTCTTTCTATTTGTTGTACAACAATTTTTGGCTTCCTTTGTATTTATGACCGTATTGTGCATTTTTAAAATTACGTTATTTCCTGGGCAAATTTTAATATTATATGATATTAAAGCTAGTATTTCTGTAAAGCTGACACATTATTTGTTTTATTTTGAACTTTCTTATTTGTTTCAGAACATTGTTGAGCTGAATGAATTAGTACATCAATTTGCCAATAACTTAGAGGTGTGTATATAAAAAAACCTGATTTGTTGTTTCTTCTTCTACTATGGGGGTGTAAAAGGCGTTATTCTTTTTTTGTTTTGTTTTTTGTGGCTTATGATTTCTCAACACTCCTTAGTTTAATTTGATGGCAGGTTACAGTGTTATTATTTTTAGCTGCCCTTTCAGATCCCAGCGCAGTATGTAAATACAGTATATAGCATGTTTTTTAATATACACATAACAACTTAACATCTTTATACTGGTTTAGAAGACTCTGCAGAGTCTGTATACAACCAGTTTCATTTCCTTGCTCTAAAAGCTATGCACATCCGATATATTCTTAAATACATTAATTGTCCTTGCCTCCACTACTTCCTGTGGAAATGCATTCCAAGCATTCACCACTTTCTGACTAAAAAAATATTTCCTAACGTCTAATCTGTGCCTTTCTTTAGTTAATTTGTAGCTATGCCCTCTTGTTCTTGTAGGTGGTTGTATTTTGGAAAACTTGTTATAATCTTCTTTTTCTTCATCTGCGTTCATTCTCAATCTGTCAATACCAAGCCTTGAAAAAGCCTTTGCAAGTAGCAGGATGTAGTCCAGAGAACGGAATGCGTTGTGTCGCTAGTTTAAAGCATGACTGCGAAATTTGCACCTTTCGGTCCAACACATCCGACTTCAGCAAGTATTTTTTAGTACCGGGTTAGCATTCCCTCTTCGATCCTTCTCCTTAGCCATTCTGCCCTGCTGCAGCCTGTTATCCAGGACCCCAGCGTGGAGATATAGAAGGGTCTTGGCAGCTCTGGTTTACTGGCCCTGACGCTAGCAGTCAGCTATGGGTCGCTGACCACTGCAGCTCATGCGCTGCTCAGCATCTTGATCCCACACATGTTGTATTGTGTGCAGTATAATTGGGGAACTAAGACAGGACAGATACATTTACATTTAACCAATTGGCAAGTGTATGGAAATCAAAAAGACTGGGCAAATACATCAAACTAAGGCTGTTGAACTCCAATAGAGAATACTAAAGAAACTGTATACTGGAAGAGTGAGACCAGTTCTCGAGTATGGCATTGCGGCATGGACAACAGCGCAAAGGCGAACTTTGACAAAATTAGCAAACTCCAAAATCAAGCCATGAGAGTTATAACAGGAGGCATGAAGTCAACGCCAATTGAAGAACTTGAAAAGATTACAGATCTGCAATCCATGACCGACAGAAGAGACTGCAGAGCCCAACAGCAAGCAGAGAAACTCAGAAGTCTGACAGACCATCCAATGCATCAGAGACTAAATAGATTTGGTAATGGGAAACTAAAGCGGAGAAACTTTGCAGAAATAGCCAAAGCAAAGATGAACGAAGACCCTATGAACACCATAACAACACCAAAGCCCAACCCTACTGTACGCAAACCCACATGGAAACAGCATCTCATTCCAGAGGTGGCAGATAATATACCAAGTATTGGAAACATGAACAGCTAGTCTGAAAAAGAAAGAAGAGACAGAATCCTGATATACATAACGGAAAACTACCCAAGCATGGACTGGACCCATGCATACACTGACGGTTCTGTAACAAACACAACACAGAACGGAGGTGCAGGGGTACTCCTGAGCCTACCAAATGGTAGAAAAACAACTCTGTCAGTGGCAACTGGAAAATAGTCAAGCAATTTCAGAGCGGAGGCAGAGACAATGAGGGCTGCAGTAGAAGTAATGCTCACAGGAGAAAGCAATGAAAGTCAGATAGTCCTGTTTACAGATGCCCTGCCCGTAGTTACAGCACTAAAAAGCCAGAAAAATACTGAACTTAATGATTTAAGAGCAGTACTCTGTCAACTATGCCGGCAGACCGCACCAAAAAGAGTAGTGGTACAGTGGGTTCCATCCCACTGTAACATCCAAGACAACGAAGAGGCAGACAGACTGGCAAAAGAAGGTGCAAGACTACCACAACCAGATTCTAGTGTGACATACGAAGAGTCCAAAAGGCTTATTAGGGCCAGATACATGGCCAAATGGGAAACAGAACATACTGGCTACTCAAAAAATGACGCCTATTACCAGCTGAACAGAAGAGAGCAGGTCGTGGTCTTCAGACTCCGCACAGGCCACAACAGACTAAGGTACCACCTATTCAATAAACTGAAGATAGGTGGCACTGACGAATGCACTTGTGGTACCGAAAAAATTACAGCTGAGCATCTGCTGCAAAAGAGTAAGCACATGTGGCCATCACCAGTGGCAACATTAGACAAGCTCTATGGTAGTGTCGACAGCCTCAGGATGACAGCTGCTTTTTTCAAAGAAATACAGGTTGATGTCTGACAGCGGTCGAAGAAGAAGAACTCCAATACAATATCAGTATTAACATATTAATATAAAATCTTGAAAATGACTCTTCAAAATAGGCTGGATGCAGTTGAAAATAAATGTCTGGAAAATGTTGAACATTGTTTAGAAAGAATTTAAGACAAACAAACAGATAAGATTAGAGACCAAACAGCAATATGTTTCTACTAGCATTAGGAAAAATTGTTGCTCTTAGAATGAACAACAACAGATTTCCAGTCCAAGCGATTATGTGGAGACCAAGTGATACCAGAAAGAAGGATAGGCCAAGGGAGATACTAAACAGGACAATCACTAGAAAAGCCACAATGATGGGTCTCAACAACATACAGGAACTGCGAGTGGCATTAAGACTGGTTTACTTGGAGAACATTGAGCTCTGCCTCCTGTGCTGTGTTTGTCACTGAAAGAGCATAGATAGAATTAAAGAAACACACAGTTGTAAGTATTTAGGACAAATATGAAGAAACAAACCAAACTGGCACTTTCAAAATTACCAAAGTCAGATTTGCCTCATTTGAAATTCTTTCTCAGAGAAAAAAGATTAGAGTGGATAAAACAAATGAAAAATCTGCTCAACCAGTGTATGGATAAATTACATTAACCCTGAAGCACCTAATAATAAATAATAATAATAGTTGTCCTTCACAAGTGAGGATGGTGATACTTGGGCTACGAGATGTGTTCTCACTTGGCTATGGAGACCAATCCTGGCACAGCACACGTTGCCGCACCTGGGGTGAATTAATACTGGTTTATCAAGGGAAATGATCATGTAGACTATAACAATTTTTTCAAATTACATCCAGCTACAAAAACAAGAGGTCACACTTACAAAGTATTTAAAAAAAAGGTCCAGATTAGATGTTAGGAAATAATTTGTAGTCATTGTAGTGAATGATTGGAATGCATTGCCACAGAAAATAATGGGAACAGGGTCAGTTAATGCATCCAAGAATCGACTAGATACACACAGTTATTTTTAGATGAAGTTGAGTAGAAGAAACTGGTTGTATACAGACTCTGTAGAGCCTTCTAAACCAGTATAAAGAAGTTAAGCTAAGATGTTCGTCTGCAGAAGAGTTAACAGAATGGTTTCTCATTTTGAGTTTACTTTTTAACGACAACAGAGTGGAAATCTAAGGATAATTCTTCAATTTGTTAAATGGGACATACATTATACAAAGAAATGGAATCTGGATAATGGGGTCAGCAGATGGCATTTACCATTCAGTCTGGCTGTGAAAAACACATGCCGAAATAGGTGAGAAGGGAATTTGTTTGACAGATGCATGAGAGCGTAGGTATTGCCATGTGTCAGTCAAATAGGGGGAATGAATGTTCGACCAATGAGTAAACAGAGAGGGATGAGTTTAATTACAGGGATATATAGATAGAACAATGCAGAGACATAATGAACTGATTGACAGACACGAGCACAAAAATGTTGCGGCGGAGAAAGTTCTGTAGACGAACAGGAATAAAACCTCTGAAATGTATTTAACGAGGAGACAGGAACATGTTGTTCAGTTTGATTGTCAAGCATATGTATGCTAGTGTGTATATTTACGAGGCGTGTTCAAATGAAACTGGACCAAGTGAACATACATACAATGCGCATGATAGTGTCACTTCTGAAGTAAATAGAACATACCAACCGTCAAGTTTGAAAAATTTCATTATCCACTGACTCATAGTTTCCTCAGCAGACTGTTGAAAACATGGCGGGTGTGAAACGGAATCCGTCCAGAGTTGATCAATGAGTGGTGATTCGGTTTCTAACAGCTGAATGATGTCGACAAGTTGACATTCATCGCAGAATGTAGGCAGTGTATGGTGACAAAATTTTGGCGAACATAAGCTCCAGCGACGGTCTACCTGAATTGCTGCATCAATTTTGGCGATGGCATCTTCTGATGCAACAATATAGGCCTGACCTGGTCTCGGAAGATCTGTCGTTAACTTACGTCCTTTAAACATCGTTGTCCAGTTCTTCACTGTTGTCTTCGACACACTTTTGTGCCCCTCTATACCTTTAAAATAAGTAGAGGGCTCATTATTTCATGTGCAGTTAATGTTCATCACCTATGGTTTTCATTGAGGAGTATATGTATACAAGTTGGAAGTTCAATTGTTATTGGGGTGAAGATGCTGAGCAGTGTATGAGCTGTTACAGTCAGGGAAGAAGACAAAGATGATAGTGGGATTCCAGAATTACAGTTATGAGGAACGACTCAGAAAAACCAGCCTACAGTGTCTCGAAGAGAGAAGAATTCGTGGTGACTTAATACAGGTTTATAAGATGATCAGAGGAATCTTCTTCTTCTTCTTCTGCGTACACAGTCAGACAGTAACCATTATTTGCTCGAAAAAAGCGGCGGTCATCCTGAGACTCTCGCCACTACCATACAGCTTGTCTTGCAGTTCCACTGGCAATGGCCACATCTGCTCTCTCTGATCCTCGTATGTCGGGCAGTTCTGCAGCAGATGTTCAGTGGTCATTTTACCAGTACCGCACGGGCATTCGTCGGTACACCCTATCTTCAGTTTGTTGAATAGGTGGTACCTCAGTCTGTTGTGGCCAGTGCGAAGTCTGAAGACAACGACCTGCTCTCTTCGGTTCAACTGGTAATAGGCATCGTTTTTGGTGTAACCAGTATGTTCGGTTTCCCATTTGGACATGTATCTGGCTTTGATAAGCCGTTTTGACTCTTCGTACGTCATACTGGTATCTGTTTGTGGTAGCCTTGCACCTTCCTTTGCCAGTCTGTCTGCCTCCTCGTTGCCTAGGATGTTGCAGTGTGACGGAACCCACTGTACCACCACCCTTTTTGGTGCGGACTGCTGGCACAGTTTGCAGAGTGCTGCTCTTAAGTCATTAAGCTCAGTGTTCTTCTGGCTTTTTAGCGCTGTGACTACTTCGAGAGCATCTGTCAGCAAGACTATATGGCTCTCATTTTCACTGTGTGTTACCATTTCTTCCACTGCCGCCCTCAGTGCCTCTGCCTCTGCTCTGAAATTGCTTGTGTACTTACCAGTAGCGAATGACAGTGTTATATTTCTGCCATTTGGTAGGTTCAGGAATGCTCCTGCCCCTCCGTTCTGTGTAGTGTTTGTTACAGAACCGTCGGTGTATGCATGGGTCCAGTCCATGCTTGGGTAGCTTTTCGTTATGAAGCTTAGGGTAGTGTCTCTCCTTTCTTTTTCACTCTGGCAGTTTTTGTTTGCAATACCTGGTATATTTTCTACCACCTCTGGAAATATATCCTTCCTCCAAGTAGGTTTTCGTACAGTAGTGATGGGTTTTGGTGTTGTTAGTGCGTTTATGGGGTCTTCGTGCATCTTTGCTTTGGCTATTTCTGCAAAGTTTCTCCGCTTTAGTTTCCCATTTCCCAAATTGTTTAGTCTCTGGTACATTGGATGGTCCGTCAGTCTTCGGAGTTTCTCTGACTGCAGCTGGGCTCTGCAGTCTCTTCTATCGGTCATGGATTGCAGTTTTGTAATCTTTTCAAGTTCTACAATTGGCGTTGACTTCATGCCACCTGTTATAATTCTCATGGCTTGGTTTTGAAGTTTGTTAACTTTATCGAAGTTCGCCTTCGCTGCTGTTGTCCATGCCGCAATGCCATACTCGAGAACTGGTCTCACTCTTCCAGTGTACAGTTTCTTTAGTATGCCTTCGTCTGCTCCCCAGCTTGTGCCAGCAAGTTTCCTCATGATCGCCATTCTTTCTCTGGCTTTCATTCGGTTTCTCTCAATCTGACTTTTCCATGTCATGCGCCGATCAAATGTGACTCCCAGATAGGTTGGGTTGTCGTTTGGCTGCAGGATTTTGCCATTTAGGCTTAATTTGGTACTTTGGGGTTTTAATGAGAGCGAGAATATTGTGCACGTGGTTTTCTCCTCGTTTATTTTGACCAGCCATGAGTTCGCCCACTCTTCCAGCGATGTTAGGGCCGTTTGCATCCGATTTCTTGCTATGGTGAGATTCTTTTCAGAGGTCCACATAGCCAGATCGTCTGCAAACATTGAGCTATGGACTCTTCTTGGTATATTCTCTGTAATATCGTTTATATATACCAGAAAGAGTGTGGGTGACAGTACTCCCCCTTGGGGTACTCCCTGCTCGAGTGTCACCTTTTTGCTCATCTGCCCTTGTACTTGGACTCTGGCCGTTCTTTGTTTGAGGTAGTGGTTGATCCACTTGTACATCTTCCCACAGACATCGCTTCTTCTTAGCTTGACTCTAAGTCCATCCTTCCAGACTTTGTCAAATGCCTTTTCCAGATGATCAGAGGAATCGATAAATTAGACTATAACAAGTTTTTTTAAAATACAGCCACCTACAATAACACGAGGGCATAGCTACAAGCTGACTAAAGAGGGGTCCAGGTTAGATATTAGGAAATATTTTTTTAGTCAGAGAGTGGTGTCTGCTTGGAATGCATTGCCAGGGGAGGTAGTGGAGGCAGGGACAGTTAATGCATTTAAGAATAAACTGGATGCGCATAGCTTTTAGAGCAAGGTGATGTAAATGTAACTGGTTGTATACAGACTCTGCAGGGTCTTCTAAACCAGTATAAAGACGTTAAGTTAAGTTAAGAGCTGACTGCTAACATCAGGGCCAATGAACCAGAGTTCCCCAGACCCTTCTCCACCTCCACGTGGTGATCCTGGATAGCAGGCTGCAACAGACCAGTTTGACCAAAAAGAAGGGATCAAAAGAGGGAAGGCTAACCTGGTGCCCAAAAATACCATGCTGAAGCAGGATGTGTCTGACTGTAAGGTGCAAAGCAAATATCGCAGGTCAAGCTGTAAACTACAACACAACACATTCCGTTCTCTGGACTACATTCTGCTAATTGCAAAGGTTTTTTCAGGACCTGGTAACTGGAGTTTGAGAACAAATGATGAATAAGAAGTAGAATTGTTATCTATCTGTCTGTCTATCCATCCATCAGTCCATCTATCTATCTATCTATCTATCTATCTATCTATCTATCTATCTATCTATCTATCTATCTATCTATCTATCTATCTATCTATCTATCTATCTATCTATCTATCTATCTAATCTGTTCATCTGTCTGTTTATCATTACAATGTTTATTTCCATTGCTGAGGTTCAACAGGAGGACTTGTAGGCAGGAGGAATAAAGGCCACTTACCCCTGCAGGTAATGCTATGGGTTACTTAACTTTTTACCCCTGCAGTCACCATGCACTGTACAGACTATGTTAATATTTTACCTCAGATAGTAAGAAAAACCTAAGTATTACCAAGAATTTGAACTCGTGATCAACGACTGATGTTCAAACAACTTTGCCAGCCAACTTGTTTATTTTCTTTGATTCTATTAAGTTTATTTCTTATTTTGAATCTATTTTTGTAGCATTCATGTTTTGTTTTGGTTTGTTTTAAGCAACAAGGGGAAGTCATCAGTAGCATAGAAGATAATATTGTGACTGCACAAGAGAATGTAAAACAGGGAACCCAGCAACTTGTAAAGGTAATTGTATTATGTTAAGACTTATCATTTCATACAAATCTGAAAATATTTGCAAACAAAGCAATGGTTAACAAAAATCATGATGGCCATGAAGGATAACTAGCATATTACAAATATAGACACCATTTCATATCATAAACAAAAGATCTGACAAGAGCAGACCCAATCGAAAGTCAGTCAGAGCTAGAAATCTAAAATAATTATCCAAAGTTGCACCATGGAAAAAATGTTTCAATCCCATGAGATGATAGAAACCATAGAGGGAATAAAGGAGATGGAACTCAACTTTAGAAAGGGAAATTATCACAAGAGAACATTTTGGAGGAGTCTACTCACCAGGTTACATGCGTACACATATATACAGATGGCTCCGATAACAAAGTCACATCAGTGGACGCGGAGGGGTTTATTACAAGCTCAGGAAAAGAGAAAAAACCATTAGTGCTAACAATGAGAGCAAATTCCAATAACTTGTGCGCAGAAGTAGTAAAGGCATTGAAAACTGCTACTGAGTTTGTAATTCGAGATGAAGTTATCCACCAAGAAAACATAGTATTACTGGGTGTTTCATTAGAAATAGCAGCTTTAGAACAACATAATAGACTCAAGGCTCATCGCTACAACAGAATGACGACAGATGATAGATAGGGGGGGCGGGGGCATACCAAGACAGTGGAGCATATCCTATATAGCTGTACGCTCACAAAAGAAGAGAGAGAGAACAATACTAGCCTCACAAGACAGGTAAGAGACAACGGCTATACTGAGATAAAATAGCCTTACAAGTAACGGTGACGTTTGTAATAGAAAACTGGATCATGATCTGAGAATGATCGAAGACTATTATAAACATGATAGAGGCCGGAGATGCAGCACAGTGACTGAGCTGACAGCAGCCAGTGACTGATAGCTTGCTTTCATTAGAGTCAGTGAACCAGAGCTGACCAAGACCCTATTCCGCTTTCAAGCTGCGACATTGAAAGCAGGCTGCACTAGTGCAGTTTGGCTAAGTTCTTAGTTCTTCTTAGTTCTTAGTCGACCTGTACATTTACAGAGGCCCCTGTGCAGGTCCCAGCTCTGCTATGAGCTGGATGTAGCCGGGAAAAGGGTTACCTGCTTAGCAGGCTAGGCTCGAGCAGCTTAATACTCCACTGCGTTGGAACAAGCGCTTACGGAAGGTGGTTAACCGATGTGCAAGTCCATCTTAATAGACTCAAACACTAGAGCAAAATAGACCTACAGCCTGTTAGGCACCATCTATACTGCTCTAAACAAACCACCTAACCATGGCCGGTGTTATGCCATGTCACTCAGTTAGTAGTCGCCTCTTACGATATGCTCTCTGTGAGGCAGTGGTGCTATTCTTGTCCTTGTTGTACACAAAGACCCTGGCAGACCACTTGGCTAAGAGAATAGGAATTGTAATTGAAAGACAAACCCAATACCAACAAAAGCCAGGTGTGACTGGCCAAAAGTTGCAGACATCTCAGCCTCACTGTAACATAACGTCCTGAAAAGGACGAATGCTGAAGAAGATAAATATGATAATTGAATTTTACTGATCCCTTAGATAACCTCTATTTTTTTTGTTTCCTAAATTTGCATTGCCTATGTTTACTTCATCACTGATAATGACACAATTTAGTCCAACCATTTATACTTTTATGTCAGAATAACTTTAATTTATTGTTTTGCTTAATTATTTGCTTTGTTGAATTACTTTTACTAGAAACTGTTGTATTCCTGTTTCTTTATAAAAAATCTGATTCATTGATTCTTATTTGCCAAAAAAAATTCATTGAAAAATTGTCATAGATTGATCTAAATGACATATTTTATAATTCACATTTGAAGTCATAGCCAAGGATTAAAGTGAGAAAGTAGAGATGAATAGGACATACACTCATCTTTCATCTTCTGTGTCACAATGCAAACCAGTTTTCACTTTGTGTATCATATTTAGGAAGTTATTTATAGAGCTTTCTTAGACATAAAAAGAAAGCCTTTTAGTCCTAGATGAAATGCCCACAAGATATTCATGTACATCTTAGTGGCCAAGAAACTAGAGTAAAAGTGCTCTAATGTGTTTCCTCAACATGCATTTTGAAGCATTCCAATTTTATACTAAATACCTTCATTATTGTTCACATCTGTGGAAAACAAGGTTTTGAGCTGAATGTCCATTTATATTTCAAACATCCAAAAAAACAGGTGGTTATTTATTTTGGAACGTATCTTTTGACCAATTTTTTTAGGTTTTTCATGGAATCTGAAATAAAATATAATAGAAATTAGTCAGAATCTAAATCCCATGCTACGTTGATTAGTAATACTAGTATATACATATGTATGTGTGTATGTATATATATATATCATATTATTCTTTTTACATTCTTTTATATTTTTACACTGATTTTCAGGCTGCAAAATACAAGGCAGTAATTTTCCCTGTGGTTGGTGCAGTTGTTGGTGGTGCTTTGGCTGGCCCTGTTGGTTTGTTAGCTGGAATGAAGATTGGGGGTCTGGCAACGGCAGTTGGAGGAGCTGTTGGTAAGTTGTGACCTTTATCATTCATTGGTTTTTGCTGGAATAGCTAATATTTCAGATCCTGGCTTCGAAAAAATAGCAATGTTGTTTGAAGATACAAAATGTCTATAATGTTTAGTGTCTTTCTTGTCATGTCTTGTCCTAGTTTCTCCTCTTCTACTAGTGTGTATGTATTGTATTGGGGAAAGTGATAATTCTTTTGCCTAACTTATAAATCACTAACCAATTTGTGAACTTATTTCACTTATATTCTTTGAGAAAATATATAGGGAAAATACAGTTTAGCAATGAACATAACTTAACGTCTTTATACTGGTTTAGAAGACTCTGCAGAGTCTGTATATAACCAGCTTCATTTACATGTCTTTACTCTAAAAGCTATGCGCATCAAATCTATTCTTAAATGCATTAATTGTCCCTGCCTCCACTACTTTCTATTGCAAGCATTCACCACTCTCTGACTAAAAAGATATATTTAATAATATCTAATCTGGATTTTACTTTAGTTAATTTGTAGCTATGCCCTCTTGTTCTTCTAGGTGGTTATATTTTGAAAAACTTGTTATAGTCTAATTTATTCGTTCCAATCATTATCTTATAAACCTGAGGCACCTTGAATTCTTCTCATTTCTAGATACTGTATGCCAGTTTTTCTGAGTCTTTCCTCATAATTATTATTCTGGAATCCCACTGTCAGCTTTGTTGCTTTTTAAAAAATTCTTTCCAGCATGTTTATATCTCCTCTATGATAAGGATCCCACACCTGTACACAGTATTGCTTCTTCTTCTGCATTCGTTCTCAATCTCCCGCTACCAAGCCCTGAACAGGGCTTTTCAAGTAGCAGGATGTAGTCCGGAGAATGGAATATGTGGTTTACAGCTTGACTTTGATATTTGCACCTTTATTCCAAACGCCCATCTTCAGCAGCACACAGTACTCCAATCTAGGTCTAACTAATGCTTTATACAGTTTGCCTATCACTTCCTTGTTCCTATTTTTAATATTTATTTTTATCATAACTAACATTGCATTTGTCTTTTTCACTGCTATGTGGACTTGCTCACACACTTTAGCTGTATCATCTATTATATCCCCTAGGTCCCTTTCCTTTTCTATCATTTTAATATTGTTCTCGCCCATTCTGTAATTTATGTTCTATATTGGATCTACCCATGTGGATGACTATACATTTATCTACTTCTACGTTTCATGTGTAATGATTTTCAATATTTTATTCATTGAGAATATCTTTACGTTAAAAAAAATGGTGTGTCAATAATTTCAGCTTGTAGTTTTCTAATTTTCAACAGATTTTTACAAATTATATATATTATTTTAATGATAAATGAGTGATAAATGAAAAATAACTAAATATATTGGCATATTTATATGATTTTGTAGATGGTATAAATATCACAATGTAATTTTGTGATGAGAACTATTTTAACCTTTACTACACTTCCTCCGGACTGTGACCACCATACTCGGCTATAATTTGTTTTGTTTTTATTCATGAATGATCAAATACAGAGACTGTAGAAATATACATTTTTTTATGTTGAATACGTCATGTCCATCTACACAGGTTTCTAGCCGGTTAAAGTATTATATGTTTTATTACAAATGGATTTGAAATTATTTATCTTCTTATTGCGTGGATTGAAGCCAGCCTATTTTTTTAGAAGGCTGAAATAATTTGTTATGAAAGATCTTAATGAGGTAGATTTGTTTATTTCGTATATTTAAATGTAATAAATACATTTGAAGTAGAAGCTAACAGTTGTGCTGATATTATAAACGCATTATCAATACTTTTTGTGATTTCAATGGATTTATAGAGGAGCGATCTTCTCTGCTCAGTGAGACTAAATGTTTGTGCTGTTTTTATAAATGTTTACCTTCATCTTCTTGTATCTCAGAAACTAACACACAACAAAAACAATAACACCAACAAGTTATTTATTCGTTTATGTCTCTACACACAACAAAATCATATTTATTGACCAACAAACAGAAAGGTTACAGGCACTCAAAGTAAACCATAGTAAAATGTGAAGTTTTTAAAAATATGAAACTGTTTTTGCGTGTCATAAAAGCTTTAAAAAATATAAAAATGTATACTTACAGACAAATTCTAGTGTTCTAAGGCATTTGTTGTCTTTTTCTTGTAACAGTGTCATGTATCAGGGAGTGTATAATAGGACCACCAACCAGGAAAAGCATAGATGGTAGAATGAACAGTTTATTCCCACGAAGTTTGGGAAAACTAGGATTAAAACAACGCCAGTCAAAGTTGCCGCCACTTCATGTTTAAGCGCCAAAAATAATATGCTGGGCTGTCAAAGTTAGACTAGGACAAGGAGGGGAGGAGCCAAAGATGATTGACAGATGTCCGATCTGCTCAGAGCGAGCATCGTGGATTTCAGTGGGCGAAAATTTGTCCATAAAAAGGACGGAGCAGATTAGATTTAGGGGAGATTCGATTTCGAGAGCAGATCCAGAAGGCTGGCTCACTATCCTCCAGAGGCATTGCTCATGTGCCTTTTGAAGTGAAATGGTGACATTTTTATGACTGAAAGAGAGAAAGGTGTGCATAGGGTGGTAAAAGAGTACATATCTATAGTCTCCACAGTGATTGCTCTGATCTGTGGGGATGAAAGATAAGAGGGAACGCACATATTCAGTGGTAAAGAGTACATATATATAGTCTGCACAATGAACGCTCTGATCTGTGGGAATGAAAGATAAGAGAGATCGTGCACATGCACATAGTGAGATGTATCTTAAGACTCCTCAGGCAGCACACGCACGAACATCGTGAGAAGCTGTCATCACATGACGCAAAACCGGCGACCACTAGAAGCCATCAGCACCAACTGCCAGGATGGGCACACAAGATTGCAGACAATAGAGTATTTAAATAGATAGGACACGATTTGTATAGATTAGACTACAGAACTGGGTTTCATAGTTTCAGTCATTCCATCTAGTTTATACTAATATTCCCTGAGTTAGATAGATTCATAATTGTTTAGTAAGTTAGGTTAGGTTTTTATCAATGTGTATCAATTACTCTTATTGTAATAAATAAATATATGATTTTATGTTTAACGGAGGTTGTAGTGTTTTACTATGAGGAAGTCTTATCGTCCAGTGTTCAATGTTGTAACACTCTAGTAGCACAGTCTATATGACCCTGCTACATCTTTATAATGTCCACATTGTGTATCCAATAATGAGTCTAAATCATTCAAGAACATGCACGTATGATAATATTTATACTTGCTTACATTTACAAAGCTACTTCCACTTCTCTGTGAACCATTCGTTTTTTACCATGCTAAACCTTTTTACATAACTCCGTAACAAATGTTAAACCTACAAATATATTACAAAAACATTGATTCTAAAATAGGTAAACATTGTTATTGCTTGGAAAGGTCATTGCCTGAGGTATTTCACAAATTTAGATCAGATTTTGACGTGAGTAGTCTTTTTTTTTAGATTTATTCTCTAACAACAGCAAACTTCTCACTGGTGCCAACTCCTGGCCTTAATGGATAAATTTAAAGGTCGCACATATGGACTTGTGGTAGGAAATGTGTTATGGCAGATTTTAAAACTTTTCTTTTAAACCTTTTCAATTACAGGTTTTGCTGGTGGGAGATTTGTAAAAAGACGGCAAGACAAAATTTCAGATGTTGAGATGAAAAATCTGAGTGACAAGCGCTCCTACTCCCTCTCAGATTTGCCAGATACTGTAAAAGCAGACAACAATACAACTAAGAATGATATCTCTAAAACTGAGGAGCAAACACTTTTGGGTGATCACAATAAGGAAGCAGATGCGGCAGAAGAAACATATGTGTTTAGCCGAGTCAAAAGGTTGTTTTCTTTTTCTGAAGACAAATGTCAATAAATTTTGTGATAAAGGGACTGCACATTTTTAAATTTAATTTTTGTGCTTTCAAGCATCTGTAATTATTATAGGTGATAATTATTTATTCTTCACCATTCCGGTCTCTCTGGATAAAAATTCTTCAACCTGGTATTTCCAAGCCTGTTTTTCGTGGCCATTCTGTTTCTCTTCTTGTTATAGGGTCATTACCAATATCGTTCTACTCCTTGGTGGACCTTCTTAACCTTTACAACGCTAGGTTTTTTTTATTGCAAAAATTCGACCTAATTAATTTCTGAATTTCTCACTATAGTAGTCGACTTTCAAAATTTGTAACTTTTCTGTTTGTTTGTCAATAAATATGATTTTCTTGTGTGTTGAGACACAATTGAATAACGGACATGTGGGTGTTATTGTTGTGTGTTTGTTAGTTTCTGAGATACAAAAAGATGAAGTTGAAAATTTATGAAAATCTCGTAAAAAATTTGGACGACCACTAGGCCTAGTCGCTCCAATAGAAAACCATGGAAACCACAATAATGTATCGATACTGTGTTTACAATATCAACACAACTGTTAGTTTCCAATTTAAATGTAGTTCTTTCATCTAAACAAACAAATTAAACAGATCTACTCGATAAAGATCGTTCCCAACAACCTACTTCACCTTTCGCAAAAAGTCAGCTTGCTCTAAACGGCGTATACAAAATTAAAACTGTTCAAAAGCCATTTGTAATCTAACATACAATACTTTAACCGGCAAAATGCCATGTATATTATGGTGTGAAATATTCAGCATTAAAAAAATGGCTGTCGGGAGTTCAACAACAAAATATTTTTTCCGCACACCGTTTTTGTAGGCCGAGTTGGTCCGCTTGGGTGTTACAAGGGCGTGCTTAAATACAATTTAAATACTAAATACAACTAAATACAACTTAAATATTAGAATTTGACTTGCACTTTCAGACACTGTCCAGAATATTGTTGAGTATATGTTAGTCAAGAGTAAGTCTGTGTTCATCCTTCTCAGGTCAGACATAATCTTAAAACAACAAATGCATGTCTATTGATTTCTATAGTGATCTGAACCCACACAAGAGTAAAGCTAATAAAAGAATATTGTGTGAAAGACTTAGCATTTATTTGCGTCAAATATGATCAAATAGTTTTGATCTTAGTTTTTCTTTTTTATTTCTCCCTAAATTGTCTTCTCTATTTTTGTTCTCTCTGTCATCATTCTTCTTCTTCTTCTGCGTTCGTTCTCAATCTCCCGCTATCAAGCTCTAAACAGAGCTTTGCAAGTAGCAGGATGTAGTCCGGAGAACAGAATGCGTTGTGTCACTAGTTTACAGCTTGACTGCGATATTTGCACCTTTCGATCCGACACATTTGTCTTCGGCAGGGTCATCATTCTATTTTGTATTATTGCTATCCTGTTCGTGATTTGAAGCTTTTTTTGCTTGAAATAGATTTCTCTCCATTCCTTTTTCATTATATTGTTTTTACTGTCTCGTGTCTTTAAATTTACAAAAAGTGCAAAAGTTTCTGCTTATCTGTGTTTAGGAATAAAAATGATTGTACCTATCTAATTCATATCCGTATTAACTGTTCACATTAACGATTTCATGGTCTTGTACCTTGGTTTTCCATAAATATAAAAGCACAATGTGGTCTTGAAGGATTGTGTCAGAATTTTAAATAAACATTTCATGAATGTTTTGTTGGTTAAATTAGAGAATGATAACACAATATTGTTGTAGTTGTAACAGCAGGTGAAGACTTCTGCTGTAAATGTATCACCAGTAAGCATAAGTAACTGAATATCTTTGTAATTGAAGGTCACAGTAATAGAAGATACATGTACCGGGGTAACTGGAGACATCTGTAGATATCAACCATTCCATTCATTGTTACTCATGTATTCTTCATTTATTCCTGTAATTTATTTTGTTAATTATGAGTGATTGAAGGCGTTTGTAACTGAACTTTAACTCTTTCACTCTCAAATATTTTGGATCTCTGGATACAATTTTTTTTTTTTTTTTTTTTCTTATGTAAAACAGAAACACAGCATCACTTAGTTGCGATCTATTTGTCTTCAATAAACGTTCACTGAGGTAACACATATTATATACCTAACTGTTCACAATTGAGGCTAGAATATAATGGAATACACATATTTTACAAATGGAGATGTAAATTTGTATTTGATGGATTAAAGTTGCATAATCGTTTGTTATTTTTTAAAATTATGAACAAAAAATGTTACATACATCAATACATTATTCAGCTCTAAACCAATATACAAATAACATAATGAATTTCTATTGACGGTAATCCTCAAAGGACGTTGTTCTGAAAGTTGCACCTAATTTGGAGCAGTTGTTTTCACATTATTTATATTTTACTGAAGGCACGTGAAGTTGAAAACGTGCTCAAAAATAAAAGCCCTGATCAACATCAGCATAAGTGTTTACAATTTGTGATTGAACCCAGCACCTTCGGATTGTGAGTCGTGTCACTTAACTTCTAGTCCATGCCGTCATCGGGTTATCCCAGTTGAGGCGATAGCCAAGGGGGAAGAATGGTAATAGATTGACAGAGTACAGAATGTATTGTGTGCACCCGAAGGTGTTGGGTTCGATCCCCATCACAGCATTGGCCGTTACCTCGGGGAAGCAAACCCTTAGAAAATGCAGGAGGAAGCAGACCCTTGCATAAAATTTTTTCCCCTGATTAAAAAAAATCTAGACAGTACCAAAGTTTTCAACCCGTGTTTCATTAGTCAGAAGACAAGCTACCATCACTCCCACCTTACAAACAAAACAACAACATGAAATCATCACTTGTATAATTAGATGTGAGAAAAATAGCTAACATGGCATGAAAAGAACTAAGAACTCAATAATAGACCATGTGCTGTTTTGGACACCTTTCTGTGGATGAATACAGACAAACCAGTACAAGGGCATTCTTGTTTACTCAAATAGGAACATCTGGCCACCAATTAAAGCAGATCTCCTTGCAATAAACCTGCACCAAAAGCATGTATGTCCTCTAGCAGTTGTTATTGTTGTTGTAGCACTCTGTTTACCATAATGAAGTTACCTGCCCCATGTTCAACCATATATCACAGTTTTTATAATATGCATTATTCCGTGATTAAAGTGGTGAAATGTTTAAGCCGTCGACCTTGTGATCAGGTGGTGTGAGTTCGACTCTGGACTCCGCCGTCTTTTTCATGGGTGCTTGATGCGGAGTACCATGCATCTCATAGTCGCCCCCTAGTCGTTTTGTCCTTGACTTGCCACTGGGGTTGGGCAGCATGAGACGAGGGAGTGAGAGTAAAAAAGTAGCACAGTTAATCTTTACTAAAAAATAGCGCTAGCAAATAGGGGATGGCGTGGCCTAGTGGTTAAGTGGCATGGCTCACAATCCGAAGATGCTGGGTTCGATCCCCATCGCAGCACCGGCCGTTACCCCGGGGAAGCAAACCCTTAGAAAATGCAGGAGGAAGCAGACCCTTACATAAAATGCATGCTGAAGTTGGATGCACTGGGTCGACAGGCGCAAAATAAAAACCACAGTGCAACGCACACCGCCTTGGGGATTAGAGAAATAAGGCGAACGCAAAAAAAAAAAAAAAACTTGTCTGGGTCGAAAGTTTGTGCTATTCACACATACCTTTAATCGTAAGCCTCAGTCATTTATCTATAATATTGAAATAATGGTAATCATGAAAAATCTGTCACTCAAATCCTTTGTAATTGTAGACCACTTTATCTGAATGACTCTGTCACACATCTTCTTCTGTCACCTGTTACTCAGGCTGTCAAGCATAGTTTGGGTTGCCTATATCCAGTGTATGCATTACTGGAATTGACCTGGCAAGTCACTAGCGGATTTTCGTCTGCCAAAAAATATGAAACAAAGAGACCACACTTCTCCATGACACAAGTGGACTCTATAGATAGATAGATAGATAGATAGATAGATAGATAGATAGATAGATAGATAGATAGATAGATAGATAGATAGATAGATAGATAGATAGATAGATAGATAGATGGATGGATGGATGGATGGATGGATGGATGGATGGATGGATGGATGGATGGATGGGTGGGTGGGTGGGTTGGTTGGTCGGATGGATTGATGGATGCTGTCATGTTATGCCTCTGGAAGATGCATCTAACACTCTCACTCCATTTTGTCCCGGTTCATCCACTTTTCTTGGTCTTGTCTCTTTTGAGGTTATTACTCTCCCTTTCGGTTTGTTATTGCTTCTGAAGCTAATTGTACTGAGTTATTCACTCTTGTCACAACAGCTGGTATCTAAGTTATTCATTCATCACAACAACGTCACTCTTGTCACAACAGCTGGTATCTAAGTTATTCATTCATCACAACAACGTCACTCTTGTCACAACAGCTGGTATCTAAGTTATTCATTCATCACAACAACGTCACTCTTGTCACAACAGCTGGTATCTAAGTTATTCATTCATCACAACAACGTCACTCTTGTCACAACAGCTGGTATCTAAGTTATTCATTCATCACAACAACGTCACTCTTGTCACAACAGCTGGTATCTAAGTTATTCATTCATCACAACGATTTCACTCTTGTCACAACAGCTAGTATCTGAGTTATTCATTCATCACAACGACTTCACTCTTGTCACAACAGCTGGTATCTAAGTTATTCATTCATCACAACAACGTCACTCTTGTCACAACAGCTGGTATCTAAGTTATTCATTCATCACAACAACGTCACTCTTGTCACAACAGCTGGTATCTAAGTTATTCATTCATCACAACAACGTCACTCTTGTCACAACAGCTGGTATCTAAGTTATTCATTCATCACAACAACGTCACTCTTGTCACAACAGCTGGTATCTAAGTTATTCATTCATCACAACAACGTCACTCTTGTCACAACAGCTGGTATCTACGTTATTCATTCATCACAACAACGTCACTCTTGTCACAACAGCTGGTATCTAAGTTATTCATTCATCACAACAACGTCACTCTTGTCACAACAGCTGGTATCTAAGTTATTCATTCATCACAACAACGTCACTCTTGTCACAACAGCTGGTATCTAAGTTATTCATTCATCACAACAACGTCACTCTTGTCACAACAGCTGGTATCTAAGTTATTCATTCATCACAACTTCACTCTTGTCACAACAGCTGGTATCTAAGTTATTCATTCATCACAACTTCACTCTTGTCACAACAGCTGGTATCTAAGTTATTCATTCATCACAACTTCACTCTTGTCACAATTTCTTGTATCTGAGTTTTTCACTGATGATGAATTTTCTCTTGTAATGTGATTGCCGGTGCTCTTTTTACATTCTTCTGCATGCTGTAGTGCAGTACAAAACTTCTCAGCAGCCTCACCACTATGGGGATCACATTGTCAATGCCTATCTGCTGTAACAGCAGTATGTTGATTTTGATAGTTCTTTTGCATGGGGCTAGCAACTTCACCATATACAATAAAATGCAACAGAAATCATCCTGCAAAAGCACACTCAGTCCTTTCGCACAAGCTTTCTTAAGGAGGCCATATGTAGTAGTATCCAGATACCAACTGGAGTGAAAAAGAGACAAGAAAAAGAAGACCGCCCATCTTCACACCTTGTCAATACTAGGGCTCTTTATTACGGCAGAGAAAAAAACAGTACTGCATATTATAAAAGGCAAAGGCTGCCATCCATTGTAGATGATGACGGCATAATTTATTTTGCTAGCGCTTTTTTTTTTTTTTTGCGTTCGCCTTATTTCTCTAATCCCCAAGGCGGTGTGCGTTGCACTGTGGTTTTTATTTTGCGCCTGTCGACCCAGTGCATCCAACTTCAGCATGCATTTTATGTAAGGGTCTGCTTCCTCCTGCATTTTCTAAGGGTTTGCTTCCCCGGGGTAACGGCCGGTGCTGCGATGGGGATCGAACCCAGCATCTTCGGATTGTGAGCCATGCCACTTAACCACTAGGCCACGCCATCCCCTATTTGCTAGCGCTATTTTTTAGTAAAGATTAACTGTGCTACTTTTTTACTCTCACTCCCTCGTCTCATGCTGCCCAACCCCAGTGGCAAGTCAAGGACAAAACGACTAGGGGGCGACTATGAGATGCATGGTACTCCGCATCAAGCACCCATGAAAAAGACGGCGGAGTCCAGAGTCGAACTCACACCACCTGATCACAAGGTCGACGGCTTAAACATTTCACCACTTTAATCACGGAATAATGCATATTATAAAAACTGTGATATATGGTTGAACATGGGGCAGGTAACTTCATTATGGTAAACAGAGTGCTACAACAACAATAACAACTGCTAGAGGACATACATGCTTTTGGTGCAGGTTTATTGCAAGGAGATCTGCTTTAATTGGTGGCCAGATGTTCCTATTTGAGTAAACAAGAATGCCCTTGTACTGGTTTGTCTGTATTCATCCACAGAAAGGTGTCCAAAACAGCACATGGTCTATTATTGAGTTCTTAGTTCTTTTCATGCCATGTTAGCTATTTTTCTCACATCTAATTATACAAGTGATGATTTCATGTTGTTGTTTTGTTTGTAAGGTGGGAGTGATGGTAGCTTGTCTTCTGACTAATGAAACACGGGTTGAAAACTTTGGTACTGTCTAGATTTTTTTTAATCAGGGGAAAAATTATAAACCTAGCCTGCACACTATTTGGCAGCATCCTGGAAAGCAACTTTTATTCCTCAACTCTATAAATGTTCCGGTCGGATCCCAACAATAGGGATTCTTCTTCGTCGTTCGTTCTCAATCTCCCGCTACCAAGCCCTGAACGTTCTCAATCTCCCGCTACCAAGCCCTGAACGTTCTCAATCTCCCGCTACCAAGCCCTGAACATTCTCAATCTCCCGCTACCAAGCCCTGAACGTTCTCAATCTCCCGCTACCAAGCCCTGAACATTTTCAATCTCCCGCTACCAAGCCCTGAACGTTCTCAATCTCCCGCTACCAAGCCCTGAGCGTTCTCAATCTCCCGCTACCAAGCCCTGAACGTTCTCAATCTCCTGCTACCAAGCCCTTAACGTTCTCAATCTCCCGCTACCAAGCCCTGAGCGTTCTCAATCTCCCGCTACCAAGCCCTGAACGTTCTCAATCTCCTGCTACCAAGCCCTGAACGTTCTCATTCTCCTGCTACCAAGCCCTGAACGTTCTCAATCTCCCGCTACCAAGCCCTGAACGTTCTCAATCTCCCACTACCAAGCCCTGAACGTTCTCAATCTCCTGCTACCAAGTCCTGAAAATGGCTTTGCAAGGAGAAAGATGTTGTCCAGAGAACAGAATGCGTTATTATAGCTTGACTGCAATATTTTCACCTTATGGTCTTCTTCTTCTTCTTCTGCGTACACAGTCAGACAGTAACCATTATTTTCTCGAAAAAAGCGGCGGTCATCCTGAGACTCTTGCCACTACCATATAGCTTGTCTTGCAGTTCCACTGGCAATGGCCACATCTGCTCTCTCTGATCCTCGTATGTCGGGCAGTTCTGCAGCAGATGTTCAGTGGTCATTTTACTAGTACCGCACGGGCATTCGTCGGTACACCCTATCTTCAGTTTGTTGAATAGGTGGTACCTCAGTCTGTTGTGGCCAGTGCGAAGTCTGAAGACAACGACCTGCTCTCTTCGGTTCAACTGGTAATAGGCATCGTTTTTGGTGTAACCAGTATGTTCGGTTTCCCATTTGGACATGTATCTGGCTTTGATAAGCCGTTTTGACTCTTCGTACGTCATACTGGTATCTGTTTGTGGTAGCCTTGCACCTTCTTTTGCCAGTCTGTCTGCCTCCTCGTTGCCTTGGATGTTGCAGTGTGACGGAACCCACTGTACCACCACCCTTTTTGGTGCGGACTGCTGGCACAGTTTGCAGAGTGCTGCTCTTAAGGTATTAAGCTCAGTGTTCTTCTGGCTTTTTAGCGCTGTGACTACTTCGAGAGCATCTGTCAGCAGGACTATATGGCTCTCATTTTCACTGTGTGTTACCATTTCTTCCACTGCCGCCCTCAGTGCCTCTGCCTCCGCTCTGAAATTGCTACCTTATGGTCTGACACATCCGACTTCATCAGGTATTTTTTAGTACAGGGCTAGCCTTCCCGCTTCATTCCCTCTCCCTTAACCAGTCTACTCTGTTGCAATCTATCTTTCGCAATTGTTTACCACGTGTTCTTTAGTCTATCTCTCACATTTTCTTTTCCTTTATGGATCCCAGTACAACACTTATCTACTTATGTTGTTACATTTCTTTCTGAGGGTGTGTTCTCATGTTAATGATTTTGACAATGATATCGTGTCAATGGATACAAAATTCATGGATGGCCCAAAACTATGTGGCAGGGTATCATAGCATGCAGAGGTGGATCTACTGAGATCGGATTTAGATAAGATTCAAAAATGGTCTGAGAGATGGCAAATGGAGTTTAATGTTGATAAATGTACAGCCATCCACATGGGAAGATTCAAAAGGGAATATATTTACATAATGGCAGATAACAATATTTGGATGATAGAAAAGGAAAGGAACGTAGGTTTTATAATAGATCATGCAGGTAAAGTGCGGTAGCAAGTCCAGGTGGCAGTAAAAAAGGCAAATGCAATGCTGTTTATGATAAAAAGAAACATTACACATAGCAGCAAGGAAGTGATAGTCTAACTGTATAAAGCATTAGTGAGACCTAACTTGGAGTATTGTGTTCAGGTGTGGATAGAGTGGATATAAACATGCTAAAATGGATATAGAGAAGATCTACTAAATTGAAAATTGGATTCCAGAATTAGTTATGAGGAAAGACTGGTCTGTCTAGAACAGAGAATAATTTGAGGTCACTTAATACAAGTTTATATCAATGGAAAGGATAAATTAGATTATACCAAGTTTTTCAAAGTACAACTGACTACAAGAACAATAGGGTACAGCTTCAAATTATTTAAAGACAGGACCAGATTGGATATTCAGAAACAATTTTTTTTTGTCAGAGGGTGGGGAATGCTTGAAATGCATTGCCACAGGATATAGTGGAGGCAGGGTCAGTTAGTGCTTTTTTTTTTTTCGTTCGCCTTATTTCTCTAATACCCAAGGCGGTATGCGTTGCACTGTGGTTTTTATTTTGTGCCTGTCGGCCCAGTGCATCTGACTTCAACATGCATTTTATGTAAGGGCCTGCTTCCGCCTGCATTTTCTAAGAGTTTGCTTCCTTGGGGTTACGACCGGTGCTGTGATGGGGATCGAACCAAGCATCTTTGGGTTGTGAGCCGTGCCACTAGGCCACGCCGTCTCCAGTTAGTGCATTCAAAAATAGATTGAATGCACACAGTTATTTTAGTTTTGGGAATAAATTGGTTGTAAGCAGACTCTATAGAGCCTTCTAGACTAGTATAATGAAGTTAAATTAAGTTCTATAAATTTTCACTTTCCAGTTTTATTGTCTATTGTGTTTTTCTTTGCAGTAAATCAGTGTTTGTTATTTTATCTGGTCACAAAATATTTGACGGAGAGATCTGTTAGTGAAATCTGCAGTTTGGATGTATCTAACAACATTACTTAGTGACAGTCCCTAGTCTTGAATGTCTCTATAATTGGAGACTTTTAAGCGACATTATATGTAAATGAAGAGATTGACAGATCTCAGGAAGAACACAATTTTTGAAGTTTCAAAAATCATGAAACACACTTTGAACTACTAGCTTCTTATAATATGATACTATATGCTTTATTCATAATCAGTTTCTTTTAACCATAAGTGTCTATTTACCATCTGCATTTTTTAAAACAATATATAGCACTAGGTAGAGATTGTTGTAATGTCTCAGTTGACCTCATTGTTCGTGAGCTTTTCCTATTTGTTTTGTATATTGTATACAACATTTTTTTTGCACATAATCTCCTTTTAGCTTGTCATCTTTTTCATTTAAGTTATCATTCATTTTCTTTGTAAATATGAAATATATATATTTTAAATATTGTTTTTGAATTAAAATGGTTTGCATTTAAGGTTGTTTTATAATTGATTGATACGTTTTGTATTATGTGTCTTTTAATAAATGTTAATTGTTATGTGCAGCGAGTTATTGATTGTATCATAAGCATTTATTTGTGTGTGTGATATAGCAAAGTTTTTCAAGTTGTCGATAACATCAACATGTTCTAATAATGTTCCTCTCTTGAATGGTTGGTGACATTGTTTTCATAGGTCACTAGAAATCTTTTCATTTGTTGTCTTACTTATTTTCACTGTAATCTCAATCTTTTGAAGAGCATGACCATTTAGATGTGCTACAAATTCTGTGGATCTCCTCCTTAAAATTGTCATCAGAAGAATAAAGAAGATTCAGTACAGATTGAAGAATAAAAACGTATTTGCTACATATAAAAGTACACATTGAGGAATGAGCACATAATCACATCTCAAAATTCTTGCTGTTTGTCGGTCACTGTACCACATGATCCTCGGGATTGACTCATAACAATACCCATAATTCTTGCCGTGGAACATCTAGATATTCTTAGCTAATTGGTTTGAATCCAGCTCTCTTAAATTTTTTTACATTTAAAAGTTGTATGATTAGAACCTTTTTCAATTCTTGTATTTCATTTTTAAACCATTATTAAAGACATACAATTGATTTCTCAATTTCAGAATTGAATTTTTATAAACTGAATTGTTTTCAAAACAATATTTTATGATTCTGTGAATGGTACAACTCAAAATGACTGATTTGTCAAACTAATAATTGAGTCTTAATATTATAAATTTTAGAAGAATCATGTATTCTCACTCATTTTATACTGTTTCTATACATGGCCACTTTTATGTTGCCTGAGGAACAAATGAAAATGAATGTTTTTTTTAAAACAATTTTACATCCTAAATATATAAGTACAGAAAATTCAGAAACATTTATATTGCACACAATAGCTCAAGTTGGTAGTGGACAATTTAGAAAACATTAAGTTGCTGGTTAAAATCCAGCTTGCTGAAATTTTTTTATGTTTTAAAGTTGTATCATAAATAACTTTTCCATTTTTAAATAGAATTTTGATTGATATCTAAAAACGTTCGTCATTATTGACAGGTTTTGGTGGTTGTTACATATTTGTGTGTCGTCTCATATCATTATTATATGGTATAATATAAGATTTTGTGGTGGTAAGCCAACTACTGAATCTATCCATGCAGTATAGTAGGGTCTGCTGTGCTAAGGATAGGTCTTTAGAGCCATATTAAAATCTTTGAGCTCACTATGGAGCACAGGTCTTGAACAAATGCTCACCACATTCTCCCATGATTCTCTAGCTCAGTCCATGTATGTGCTGTTTCCTTCTGTCTGTCTCAAGCTCTCTTATCCATTGATATGTTGGTCTGTCTCTACTTTTCTTTGTCCTGAGGATTCTACAACAGAGACTCTTGTAATGCTGTCAGTTGGCTTCCTTAATGTTTGTCCTATCCAACACCAGTATGTTCTTCTCACATTCCACTGATATCCATCTGGCTCTTTCCAACAGCTCCACATTAGGGATCATAGCATACCATTTCAATGCATATATTCTGCACAACCTCCCTTTTTCGTCTTGGTTTCTGTTGTTCTCCATGTTCCAGAGCCATACAATTCTGAAATGGCATGACATCTTCCAACAGTGGGGATGTATCCTGAAAACACTCTATACTAGTCACAGTGTACAAGATAGTAGCTTAATCCAGAAAGAAGAAATGGAAATCATTTTGGGTTGCACTAGAGATACCCCCATTGTGAAGATGAGATAGTAGACCAGACTTCTGCTGGTAAAATTCATACATGCACTGGCCCAAGTCAAGTCTATCGTCGAATAACTGCAGACAAAAACCACTTACTGAATAAGTACACTCAGCACATTAAAGTAAAGTAACCAAAATCAAGAATGTAAGATGGACTGAACAAAGAGAATAATTGGACAAACGACCAGCTATTGAGACTAATCAAAGGTCAAGAATGTATTTATGTACTGGCGATAAAATGACAAACTAGCAACGTGCAATAATCAACTTGGAGTTAATGCAGCGAGCTGGGAAATAGAAAAGTAAAGCTAGAAGCTAAACAGCTGATAAGAAATAATAATTGAGACAATGATGCTGTTCTAGATCTGTGCTATGTGAAAAATCAGAAAGAGGCTTGTGTGCAAGAATGAGAAAGAAAGTCATTGCCGAGTAGAGCAGGACACAACACCAATCTCCAGTATGAGAATTCGCCTTCTACCACCCAGCAGTGCTTAGGTCATCAACCAACCCTCGCCAAGCAGCTCTGTCCTGTGCAATATTTTTCACTTGCTTTCAGCTTTTTCCTGTTTTCTTTACTTCCACCTCCAGATCTTATCTTCATGCATTCCTTGGTCTGCCTATGACTCTCCTTCCCTGGGGGTTCCATGACAGGGACTGCCTGGTGATACTGGCCTGGGGCTTTCTTTTCTTAATGTTTGACCCATCCATCTCTACTTTCTTCCTAAGATTTCCTTTTCTAATTTGCCTTGACCAACTCTCTCCCACAGTCTGTAGTTTATAACTTTGTTAAACCATTTAATACCAAGAATCTTTCTCAGGCATCTGTTGACTAAACCCTGCAGTCTCCTATCATTGCCTTTGGTCATCCTCCAGGTTTCCGCTCCATACAGCAGGACTGGCTTCACATTTGAATTGAAAATCCTTATTTTTGTCTTCCTTTTTATTTCCTTGGAGTTCCATGTGGGTTTCAACATTCCGAAAGCCTCTTTTTTTTGTATCCTTGTTTTTATGTCCTCATCTGTCCCTCCTTCCTTGTTGATGATACTTCCTAGGTATGTAAATACCTCTACCTCTACCAGCTGCGTTCCTCAGTCGGATTGGTTATGTGTTTGCTGCATTGACCCTAATTATTTTTGTCTTTTCCTCGTGGATCTTCAAACCAACTTGTTTAGAAGTATAATCCAGTCTATCCAGTTTCCTTTGCATTTGGCTTTGGTTGTGGGACAGAAGGGCTATATTATCCGCAAAATCCAGGTCCTCCAGTTGTTTAATCAAGGTCCACTGGATTCCATTTCTTGTTACTTTCATAATCCAGTCCACTGCCAGGATGAACAGGAAACGTGACAGTAGGCAACCTCGTTGTACCCCTGGTTTAATTTTGAATGGCCCTGTGAGTTCTCTTTCGTGTATTCACATTAACATTCTACATTGCATACTTTCATATGTCTGTCTAATTATGTTTGTGATCTTTTGAGGAATTCTATAGGGCCTCAATAGTTTCCAAAGTATATCTGTGTCCAAACTGTCGAAAGCCTTTTCATAATCAACGAAATTGGTGTACAAACTTGAATTCCATTCGGGGGTATGGCTTGAGTGTGTAAGGGATAGCACCTCACGATAAGAAGCAGTCACTTCCTAGCAAAGAAAGATGGCCTGGACTCTACTTGGTTCCTCCGCTCCTGTCTAACTTGCGTATGGCTCCTAGAATCTGCCAACAAACAGCAGCGCCACCCCTCGGGCAACGGCTTTAACTGGCCGGCTAAACTACTGGAACAAACGCAGAGGAAAACCAGGGCGTGAATCCTATTATTAATGGGAGGAGCACAACATCTCTGACGCCCGCACAACGAGATGGAAAACTTTATTAAAACCCAGATAGGGAAGATCCGATAGTCGTGTAAGACAGCTTTCCTGGGAGAGACAACTCTGAACCCAAATAACTACTGCCATGCAGGCAGGATGGGGACAGCCAATGGCTAGGGAGGTGGCCCCGAACAAATGCATGCTGAAGTCGGATGCACTGGGCTACGACGCATAACACAGTGCAACGCAGTTCATTTAAAGATGACGGACACCAAAATGGCTAAACGAGATGGTGCTCAACCCAAGGTGTCCCGCCCAGTGGGAAGAGTGCCGGACCCCTTGCCTTGAAGGGGTCCAGCAAATGCTACTGGTGGTCCTCTATTTCTATGCCATGGAGCCATAGCACGGACAGCTATGGAAACTACTACTGACCAAAACACAAATAGAAGGACTCTAAATTTACTCCAATGGAATGCAGAGGGTGTCCTAAACAAGAAGCTACCACTAACTCACAAATTTCATAAGGAAAATATTAACATTGCTTGCCTCCAAGAGACCTACCTTAGCCCAAATCATAGTTTCCTGAGACGAGGATACACCCCCTCCCCCCCCCCTCCCCAACCCAACTCAACATCCGACCTTGCACTCTCGACAGGAGACATCAGTCACAAGATCAGAGTTGTCCTTGACTAATTGGCAGGCAGTGATCATAAACCAATAAAGCTGGTGATTAATATGGAACACACAGCCCAAGAACATAAGCCACTGCCCTGATGGAATTATAAAAGAGCAAACTGGAACCTCTTTTCAACGCTGTCAGACATATACTGCAGTCAGATTAACACCTGAAATATAAGAATCAGGGAACTAGCCGAAAGCTTCAACAAAGCTGTCCTGAGAGCTGCCCTCAAATCAATACCCCAAGGGGCAAGAAGAGACTACAAACCTTACTGGCCACCAGAACTTCAGAAACTGGAAGAACAACTGACAGAAGCCAGAGGAAGAGCAGAAAAGGAAAGACAGAGTGAGACTAACATCTCCTAGAAAACTAATGCAGCAAAGTACACCAAATAGCTCAGCGAGAAACAGATGGATAAAAACAACAGTAGCCCTAAATCTAGACAAAGGCGGGAGAAAACTATGGAGGCTAGCCAAAGCCCTGAACAACAAGGACTGCAGGAACCATGAAACAGCAGTACAACTGAATGGGAAAATGCTGACTAGAAAAAAAATGCATCTTACACATTCATAAAAACATTCTTACAAGCGAGCCAGATGAAAGAAAACAGGCAATGGCTACAGAGATAGATCTACACAAAAACTCATTAATGTGCCCAGTCAGAGGGGCATATGATAACTAACCTGACCATGAAGGAATTTGATGCAGCCATTTACTACCTCAAACCAAGAAAGTCATCTGGAAAAGACGGGGTAACCAATGACATGCTTATGAGATTGGGTGGCACTTCAAAGAAAATACTCCTCGTGATCATGAACTACAGCTGGAAGTGTGACATCTTACCTCAAGTGTGAAAAGAAGCACGAATGATTCCCACCCTAAAGCAAAATAAAGATAAACTTAACCCAAATAACTATAGGCCAATCAGTCTTCTGGGCTCCACAGACAAGCTCATGAAAAAAATAATAAATAGCAGACTCATCTGGCACCTCGAAGAAAACATCTGCTTTTATGGCTTCCCGTGATGTCTCATCAGGTCCTGCTGCTTTTCGGTTCCTTAGAAACTCTATTGCCCTTCTAATCTCTTCTTTACTTGGATTATCACAGTTGATCGGCAGGTCCTCGTCTGCTGGTGGGATGTCTGGTGGGTTGTCTGGTGCTGGTCTGTTCAAAAGCTCTTCATAGTATTCTACGCATCTTTTGTTTTGTTCTTTAAGGTTAGTTATCTTTTCCCCAAGTTTATTTTTCATTAGTCTACCTTGTTGTTGATACTTTCCAGATAGTTTCTTCATAGCCTCATATAGACTTTTCATATTTCCCTTTCCTGCAGCACTCCTTGATGCTTTCTACATACTCTTTCTGTGCTGTGCTTTTTGCTGCTCTTGTTTTACTATTTAGTAAGGCCATTTTCTTATTTTGCCTCTTCTCAATCTAAGTGATTGTTTCTGCTGTTACCCTTTCTTTATGCTGCCATTTCTTCATTCCTATGACTTCCTTGCATGAAGCTTTCCATGTACTTTGTACTTGTTCTCATTTATCCTCAATGCTGGCCCCTTCATATAGCTGCTCTAGTGCTTGATATTTATTCCTGAGTGTTATACGGAACTCGTTTTTTTTTATCATTATCTTTCAGGTATTGTACGCAGTACGGTGGCCTGCTGACTTGCATCGTTCTGTTGATCGTTAACTTCAGATGTACCTTCGCAATCACTAAAAATCACTGTCCTGGTTTACCTGGGTAATACTCAGATTGACCTGGGGGAGGAACCTACCTCCTACCAGGCGTGTCAGAGGGGTTGCGGATTGCTGAAAGGCCTCCTAATTTGGAGGTTAGCTGCGAATAAATAAGCAGCCGTGGACAAAAACGGGTCGGCAGGCATGGAGGCTGTAAGGAGGCAGCCCCTCCACCATACAAAGACACAACAGGCTAATCACCTGTTTGTCTTAAAAAATGATTACAAGTCAAAACATAGAGAAAACCGGACTGATCTGAACGGCGACGAACAGGCGAGAAATAAGGACCACGATTTACGGAACATGGAATGTACATAGTATAAACGGAAAAGAACATGAACTAATAGCGGAGATGAAGAGAACAAAATTGACAGTCCTGGCACTTACAGAAACAAAGAAAAAGGGACAGGGCGTTCTGGACCATGACGGCAACATGTTATACTACAGAGGAGTTCCCATGAGTGAACGAGCCAGGGCAGGGGTTGGCTGTATAGTGAATAGTAACAACAAAGCAAACATTAAAGGAAGGAAATTCATTCCAGAATGACTGATGGTTCTAAGTCTACAAGAGGAGGATAGTCAAATGGATATCGTCACGGTGTATGCACCAAACGAAGATGAGAGCACTGACATAAAAAATGAATTTTATGAGCTTCTTCAAAGGACCATTGACGATTGCCATAATGAAATACTTCTCCTTGGAGACTTCACCGCAAGAGTTGGAAACGACTATTCTAGATGGGATGGAGTGATCGGTAGGTATGGAGAAATTCTGCAGAGAACAAAACCTTGTCATTACAAATACAAGGTTTCCACACAAGTGTATCTATGCCTACACAAGATGCGAGTCGGCAAGAAATGAAAGATCCATAATTGACTATGCAATAGTGAGGAAAACTGATTTCAAGTATGTAAAGGATGCTAGAGTGTTCAGAGGACCAGAGATAGGAAGCGACCACTACCTAGTTAAAATAAAGAGAGAAATTGAAAAACACTTTCCAGTCAGGCAACACCCATCAGCAAGCATGAAACATAATACACGAGGAGAAAATGAAGGCTTACAAACTACGAGAACCAGATGTTAAGAGGAGATACCAAGGGCTCATAACAACAGCAATAGGAAGGGTAGAGGAATCTGAATAAGATATGAAAATGCTCTGGGTAAAATTCAAAGACATCCTCAAAGAGGCTGCAGCAGAGCCTTGCGGTCAAACCAAAGGAGGGTGGAAGAGAAAGAGTACACCATGGTGGACAGAAAAAGTGAAAAGAATAATACGAGAAAAGAAAAAGGCATGGAAGCAATACCTAGGGACTAGGAATACAAAAGAACAAACAAAGAAATATAAAGAATATATAAATTTTAGAACAGAAGCAAAGAAGACTGTGCTTAAGGCCAAACAGAAATCCTGGGAAGAATTTGGAGAGAAACTGGAAAATAATGCTGGAGAAAACCAGAAACTGTTCTACAGGACCTTAAAGAACACGAGAAAGAAAAAGGAATGACCCCTGAAATTTGTTAAAGGTAAACAAGGTGCGCTGTTGACCGCCCCAGAAGAGGTAATGAACAGATGGAAAGAATATTTCTCAGATCTCCTTGGAGTGGAGGAAAAGCAAGCTCTGGAAGTAACAGTCCCAATTCAAGAAGAGGGAGCCGTGGATGGAAACGATAATATCACAATGGAAGAACTAAAGGCAGCATTGGAGAAAATTAAGATTGGTAAAGCAGCAGGACATGATGGTATAACACCAGAAATGGTTAAATACATGGGAGCGGCAGGAGAGATACTATTCATGAAGATTCTCAAGGCAACATGGCGCCACAAGAAGATACCAAGAGACTGGGAGGTTGCAATAATAATACAAATATTTTAAAAAGACGACAATCGACAATGTGAAAATCACAGAGGTATTTCCCTTCTCAGTGTCCCCGGGAAAGTCTACTTTAGGATTCTAGAACGGCGATTAAGAGGTCTAGCAGAGCCAAATATGGATGAAACTCAATGTGGGTTTAGGGCAAACAGAAGTACTCAAGATCTTATCTTTACACTCAGACAGCTAAGTGAAAAGGCTCTTGAATATGATAAAGAGATGCATCTCTGCTTTTTGGATTTGGAGAAAGCATTTGATAAAGTTCCTGGGGACAAACTCTGGGAGTGCCTGACAAGGAAGAACATCACAGAACCCCTGATCTCTGCCATACAGAGTTTCTATAAAACATGCAGAAATTATGTGCAGACATCAAATCAAAAGTCAGGAGAGCTCAAGACCACTAGCGGAGTAAGACAGGGGGACATTCTATCACCGTACCTTTTCATACTCCTCATGGATGAAGTCATCAAAGCCTGCAAGGAACGGACAAAAAAGTATGAAGTAGGGTACTTATATGAAAGAATCAGCTATATAGAGAAATGTGGCATAAATATATCATAATCACGCAACACTTTGAAAGTGGGTGCAATGAAATTACAACACAATACAATAAATATCATGTCATATATGTTAATATAAAACAGAAACTTTAAGCAATTGCTATTGATGTTATTTCCAACTACAATAAACCCAGATCTGGCATACATACTTCTCTTCTCATCTGCATCCTCACCACGCTCACAAAAACTCTTCCTCACTCAGGTCCCCTCAGGCGGTTGATCAGGACACAATATATTCCACGTATACTCACATATGATCTCTCAACTCAGTCGATCTGCGTATATACACAGCTATAAGACATACATCGTTTCCTCAGTGTCTACACACACACACACACAAAATACATCTAGATCTCTCCTAGACAATCTACATACTCGCGCACTCCTCAGCGCATACCTCATCGTACACCAGGTGTCCTGCGTACAACACACCAAAGATTACATCTATACACAGGACGCCAAAATACACCTTATTGAGCGGCTGGCTCAGACTCGAGACATATTCTGATGCGACCTGATCCATCACACATTCATAAAAACATCTAGCAATCACTCTTCTACAAAGTCTGTAAGCTAAACAGACTCTTAGCTAAATTCTCTCTCTCGCTCTTATCCCCTCTCCCTGACCAGCCTGCCTGAGCTCTAGGTTGTCAAGCCCTATATAGGGTCAAGCAGTATCAGAGCCAACAAATGAAAATCGGGGGGAATGGCCCCAATCAGTGGTAAATGCTATGAAGTACTCTCGACCCCTGTCAATCAAATATCGCAGCAAGCTGTGCTGCCCTCTTGTCTGTTACTCGTCCCCCATGACCCAACCGGTACGCCAGTGCTCAGTTCCTAGTCTACCTGTACACATTATTTCTGTTGAGCCGGAGAGTGACAGTGGCACACATTCAGGTACCTTTGTTCTCAGCGTCGCCAACCACATCACCCCTGCCCTGAACGCTCATGCTCGAGCTGGAAGTGTTACAATAGCTCAGAAAGTGAATAATACAGCAAAAATAGACTGGAAAAAAAACTTCCTCAGAGGACGAAGACTGATAGTAAAAGCTTATGTTTGAAGTAAACAAAGAATGAAAGATAAGATATGCCCTCTCATAGATAGCACAGGAAAAATGTGAGAGTAGGAAGGCAGCTAATCTTCTCAACCAATACTTTGAACCAGTCTACACAAAAGACTACCCTAAGATCCCAGAGCCCATAGATATTTTCCAAAGAGACATAGATACAGTGGGATTAAGATCAATCTGTAGCACCGAGGAAATGTTTTTACAAAATAATTGAAATTGTATAAATGTCCAGGAGTGACCCTTTTATTCAAAAAATCAGTTCCAGCAAATTATAGACTAGTGAGTTTCACGAGCATAGTCTGTAAATTGTTAGTCAATATTAATCTGATCTGAAAAAGTCAGCATGGATTTACTAGTGGGAGATCGTGCTTAACAAATCTATTAGAATTGATGAAAGGAGGTAACTGAAATGATAGATAAAGGGGAGCCAGTGGATGTTATTTATCCAGCTTTTGCAAGACCTTTGATAGAATACCTCATCAAAGATTATTTTGAAAGTTAAAATCACACGGAATAGGTGACGAAATTGCCAAATGGATTAAAAATTGGTTAATGGGGTGAAGGCAGAGTGTGGGCATAAATAAAGAGTACTCTAAATGGTATGAAGTGAAAAGTGGAGTTCCGCAGGACTTACTTTTTGGACCAATTGTGCTTTTGATATATATAAACAATTTTGACAATATCTGATCCATGATTGCAAAATTCGTGAATGACAAAATTATGCAATAGTGTCTCATCTAAAGCAGAAATGGATATATTGAGGTCAAAATTTAAATAACATTTCAAGAATGGGCTGAAAGCTGGCAAATGGAGTTTAATGTAGATAAATGAACAGTCATCCATGTGGGTAGATCCAATATGGAACATGATTACAGAATGGGAGTGAACAATATTAGAAAGAAAGACAAGGAAAGGCACCTAGGGGTTATAATAGATCATACTGGTAAGGTGAGTGAGCAGTAAAAAAGGCAAATGCAATGTTAGGGATGATAAAAAGAAATATTAAACATAGGAGCAAGGAAGTGATAGTCAAACTGTATAAAGCATTAGTTATACCTAGATTGGAGTACTGTGTACAGGTGTGGAGTCCTTATCAGAGAGGGGATATAAACATGCTGCAAAGAATACAAAAAAAGAGCGACAAAGCTGATAGTGGGATTCCAGAATTACAGTTATGAGGAAAGACTAAAAAAAAACCGGCCTACAGTGTCTAGAACTTGTACTTGAACTAGCACTTGTAGAGTCAAAACCTTTTGTTACGTGCATAACTGACAATTTTTTAATTCAACATGTAGAAGCAGCCACCAGAGGCAAAAACATCCTCGACCTAGTTTTTACCACAGAGGAAAATATGATTGAAAACATTACCGTTGGGGAACTGTTTGGCTCAAGTGACCATCAAATCATCCGTTGGGATCTTATTGCAGGGAAAGAAGTAAACATAAACACGCGAACATACGACTACTCTAAGACAGATGTTAAGAGGATGAAAGAGGCAGCGAACCACATAATCTGGAAAGATATTATTGTAGGAACAGATGTTGAACAGGAGTGGGAAAGTTTTAAAACAGTTCTAGAAACGCTAAAGGAGGAATGTGTTCCATGTAGGGAGGTAAACCCCAAGCGTAAAAAGTGGATAACTAGATTTGTAGTGAAATGTAGAAGAGCAAAAAATAAAGCATGGCAAAAATATATAGAGGCAGGTAAATCAAAAGAAACATATGTAAAATATTTGGACAAGCAGAACATATCTCAGAAAGCGAATAAAACAGCAAAAATAGACTTTGAAAAAAAACTTGCTCAGAGGATCAAGACTGACAGTAAAAGCTTCTTTTCTTATGTTAGAAATAAACAAAGAACGAAAGACAAAGTAAGCCCTCTCATAGACAGTACAGGGAAAATAATAAGTGAGAATAGGGAGGCTGCTAATCTGCTCAATCAGTACTTTGGCACAGTCTTCACAAAGGAGGACTGCTCCGAGATCCCAGAGCCTATAGATTTTTTTCAAAGAGACATGGATACAGCGGGATTAAGATCAATCTGTATTACAGAGGAAATGGTTTTTAAAAAATTGGAGGAGTTGAAAGTGAATAAATGTCCAGGTCAAGATGGTATTCACCCAAAATTACTGTATGAAATTAGAAACCAACTAGCAAAACCATTGGCTATATTATGTTCTCAATCACTTACAAAAGGGATTGTTCCACGGGATTGGAAAGATGCAGGAGTGATCCCCTTATTCAAAAAAGGCAAAAAATCAGATCCGGCAAATTATAGACCGGTGAGTTTAACGAGCATAGTCTGTAAATTGTTAGAGTCAATAATCAAAGAAAACATTGTAATGCATTTAGACAAATTTAATCTAATTAGAAATAGTCAGCATGGGTTTACTAGAGGGAGATCATGCTTAACAAATCTATTAGAATTCATGGAGGAGGTTACTAAAATCATAGATAAAGGGGAGCCAGTGGATGTTATTTATCTAGACTTTGCAAAGGCCTTTGATAGAGTACCTCATCAAAGATTATTTCGAAAGTTAAAATCACATGGAATAGGTGGCGAAGTTGCCAAATGGATTGAAAATTGGTTAACGGGAAGAAGGCAGAGGGTGGGCATAAATAAGGAGTACTCTGAATGGAGTGAAGTGAAAAGTGGTGTGCCACAGGGCTCGGTTTTGGGACCAATTTTGTTCTTGATATATATAAATGATTTGGACATTGATATGAGATCCATGATTGCAAAATTTGCTGATGACACAAAACTATGCAGTAGTGTCTCATCTAAAGCGGAAGTGGATATATTGATGTCGGATTTAGATAAAATTCGAGAATGGTCTGTAAGCTGGCAAATGGAGTTTAATGTAGATAAATGTACAGTCATCCACATGGGTAGATCCAATTTGGAACATAATTACAGAATGGGAGAAAACAATATTAGAAAGATAGATAAGGAAAGGGACCTAGGGGTTATAATAGATCATACAGGAAAGGTGAGTGAGCAAGTTAAGGTAGCAGTGAAAAAGGCAAATGCAATGTTAGGTATGATAAAAAGAAATATTAAACATTGGAGCAAGGAAGTGATCGTCAAACTGTATAAAGCTTTAGTTAGACCTAGATTGGAGTACTGTGTACAGGTGTGGAGTCCTTATCATAGAGGGGACATAAACATGCTAGAAAGAATACAAAAAAGAGCGACAAAGATGATAGTGGGATTCCAGAATTACAGTTATGAAGAACGACTCAGAAAAACCGGCCTACAGTGTCTCGAAGAGAGAAGAATTCGTGGTGACTTAATACAGGTTTATAAGATGATCAGAGGAATCGATAAATTAGACTATAACAAGTTTTTTTAAAATACAGCCACCTACAATAACACGAGGGCATAGCTACAAACTGATTAAAGAGAGGTCCAGGTTAGATATTAGGAAATATTTTTTTTGTCAGAGAGTGGTGTCTGCTTGGAATGCATTGCCAGGGGAGGTAGTGGAGGCAGGGACAGTTAATGCATTTAAGAATAAACTGGATGCGCATAGATTTTAGAGCAAGGTGATGTAAATGTAACTGGTTGTATACAGACTCTGCGGGGTCTTCTAAACCAGTATAAAGACGTTAAGTTAGTTAAGTTAGAAGAGAGAAGAATTCATGGTGACTTAATACAGGTTTATAAGATGATCAGCTGAGTGGATAAATTAGACTATAACAAGTTTTTTAAAAATACAGCCACTCACAAGAACAAGAAGGCACAGCCACAAGTTGACTAATGAGAGGTCCAGATTAGATAGGCATTTTTTTTGTGAGAGAGTTGTGAATGCTTGGAATGCATTGCCAAGGGAAATGGTGGAGGCAGGGACAGTTAATGCATTTAAGAATAAATTGGATGCATATAGCTTGTAGAGCAAGGTGATGTAAATGTAACTGGTTGTATACAGACTCTGCAGAGTCTTCTAAACCAGTATAAAGATGTTAAGTCCAGATATCTGTGAAAAAGGCAAATACAATGTTAGGTATGATAACAAGAAATATTAAACATAGGAGGAAGGAAGTGGTTTTCAAATTGTATAAACCATTAGTTTGACCTAGATTGGAGTACTGTGTAGAGTCCTTATCGTAGAAGTGATATAGACATCCTGCAAAGGATACAAAGAAGAGTGACAAAACTGATAGTCGAATTCCAGAATTACAGGAAAGACTCAGAAAAAAAACAGCCTACAGTGCCTAGAAAAGAGAAAAATTTGAGGTGACTTTATACAGGTTTATAAGATAATTAACGGAAAGGATAAATTAGATTATAACGTTTTTCAAAATAAAACCACTAACAAGAACAAGAGGGCACAGCTACAAATTAACTAAAGAAAGGCCCAGATTAAAAATTCGGAAATGTTTTTGTCAAGTGTGGTGAATGCATTTGTCACAGGAAGTAGTGAAGGGAGGGGTAGTACCTCTAGTGGCAGACATGTCGTTCCCAATTTTGAGTAGTTTGTCCATTATTGGTCCTCACCTGGTAGTACCTCTAGTGGCAGACATGTCGTTCCCAATCTTGGGTAGTTTATCCATTATTGGTCCTCACCTGGTAGTACATCTAGTCGCAGACATGTCGTTCCCAATCTTGGGTAGGCTATCCATTACTGGTCCTCACCTGGTAGTACATCTAGTGGCAGACATGTCGTTCCTAATCTTGGGTAGTTTATCCATTATTGGTCCTCACCTGGTAGTACATCTAGTGGCAGACATGTCGTTCCCAATCTTGGGTAGTTTATCCATTATTGGTCCTCACCTGGTAGTACATCTAGTGGCAGACATGTCGTTCCCAATCTTTGGTAGTTTATCCATTATTGGTCCTCACCTGGTAGTACATCTAGTGGCAGACATGTCGTTCCCAATCTTGGGTAGTTTATCCATTATTGGTCCTCACCTGGTAGTAAATCTAGTGGCAGACATGTCGTTCCCAATCTTGGGAGGTAGTGACGAAAAATAACAATACGGGACTCTTTCGAGGCCCCGAAATTGGAATGAGTACACTTTAAACCCTTTAACGAGGATCTATTGGAGGGCAAGTCTGGTGCCAGCAGCCGCGGTAATTCCAGCTCCAATAGCGTATATTAAAGGTGTTGCAGTTAAAAAGCTCGTAGTTGGATCTCAGGCGCAGGCGGGCAGTCCGGCTCGAGCCGGTTCACTGCCCGTTGTTTCCTGCCCTACCGTCTGCCGGCTCTCTCCCACGGGTGCTCTTCGCTGAGCGTCCTGGGTGGCCGGTGCGTTTACTTTGAAAAAATTAGAGTGTTCAAAGCAGGCCTCGGCTGCCTGAATAATGGTGCATGGAATAATGGAATAGGACCTCGGCTCTATTTTGTTGGTTTTCGGAACTGGAGGTAATGATTAACAGGGACAAACGGGGTCATTCGTATTGCGGCGTTAGAGGTGAAATTCTTGGATCGCCGCAAGACGAGCTACTGCAAAAGCATTTTTCAAGAATGTTTTCATTAATCAAGAACGAAAGTCAGAGGCGCAAAGACGATCAGATACCGTCGTAGTTCTGACACTAAACGATGCCGACTAGCGATCCGCAGGAGTTGCTTCGATGACTCTGCGGGCAGCTTCCGGGAAACCAAAGTGTTTGGGTTCCGGGGGAAGTATGGTTGCAAAGCTGAAACTTAAAGGAATTGACGGAAGGGCACCACCAGGAGTGGAGTCTGCTGCTTAATTTGACTCAACACGCCAATACTGTTGAACGACTGACAAATCGAGAGCACTTTCGTTGGGTCTAATAATGAACGAATGCTGGTATTAGACCCACGGCAGACAGGTCAGCTCTTTAACCTTCTAATGAAGGAACGCTACGGAAATCGTGTCTTAACCCCGCAGAAACCGCAGGTTTCAGATACCTGGTCACTGACAAACAAAAGCCCTCTATTAATTCGTCCTAGTCTAATAGTGAACGGGTGCTGGTAATAGACCATCGGAAGACAGGTCAGTTTTACCCTACTAATGACAGGGCGTTGCTACGGAAATCCTGCTCAACTCGAGAGGAGCCGCAGACATTTGGTTCACGTACCAGACTGATAAGCCAATGGCGCGAGGCTACCATGTGAGGGACTACGGCTGGACGCCTGTAAGCCGGAATCCCGCCCAAAATCTCAGCACCACTGCAATGGGAGGCTTCGATATGGTCGGGACCTGGGGATCGCGCCGCAGAAAGAGGTCTCTGCCGTCCGCCGATTAAAGCGGGTGGATAGCTGCTCGAAACTCGGGGTGTCGAAAACAGTAGAGCAGCCACCTAACTGTGAACTGTCGAGATATGTCCGCACACCAGGCGAACAACATCTCCGTGACATTACCAGGCTTGTGCCCTGGTTAAATGCACTTCTGCTTCGATCTCTACCTCTGTATGCTATCAGCCATACCAATGGACGCAGAAGAGATGCAGACTAGCGGACATTGCACATCTGCCCTACTGTGTCAACATCCCAGGTGGCGGGGAATGCTAGGCGTACCATCACTGCATAGAAGCCGAGAAAATAAAGGGAGCAAAGAGATACCCCACTCACATGCAAATGCTACGTTTCTGGCAGGACGTGACGATCCTGGGATACAGACACACTGGACTGCCTCTCTTCCGGGTAAACCAGTCCATATCATATATCATATCTCATATATCATCACCGCACCCTATAGACACGAGTAGTGAAGACTCGTTAGTCCTGTAAGACAACTTCCATAAGAGAGACAACTCTGATCACAAACAACTGCTGTCTTGCAGATAGGGTGGGGACAGCCAAAGGCTAAGGAGGGCATCCCTACAGAAACGCCTGTTGAAATCGGATGCACGGGGCCACAAGCCTAACGAAACAGGGCAACGTAAATCGCAGCATGATGACAGTACAACTTATCAGAAAAACGTATGGCGCTCATCCTGCGGAGTCCCGCCAGACAGCGAGAGTGCCGGGCCTCACGCCTCGAAGGGGCCCACCCTTGACTACTGGTGGTTACCCACCCATGTGTTGTGGAGTTAAAGCACAGGGCTATGGGGCAATTTCTATTGACCAAAAACTCAAGACCCTCAAAATACTACAGTGGAATGCGGAGGGAGTCATTAACAAAAAGCTTTCCCTAACACATCACCTGCATGAAGGTAAGATTGACGTGGCATGTATCCAGGAAACGCACCTCAACAATAACCATAAATTCTCACTCACAGGGGCACCAGACCTTCCGTCTCGATAGAGAAGGTCATAAAGGAGAGGTTCTGATACTGACACGAAACTGCATACCGAGTAGCGCGGTATCTGTCAATCACACCGGACAAGCAGAAATTGTAGGAATTGACATAATGGCTCAAGAGACGAAGATCCGCATTTTCAATCTGTACGGACCACCAAATAAAGACCTATCGCTCTCGAGTATGGAAGTCAAAGACTCCAACTGCATAGTAGTTGGAGACTTCAACAGCCACTCGGAGAGATGGGGATACTCGGACACAGACAGCAGAGGTGACGAAGTAGAAGATTGGGAGATAGACACAAATCTCTCTCTAATCAATAGGCCGGAGGATAGCCCTAGCTTCTATTCTAGAACATGGCATACCACCTCGACTCCAGATTTGGCCTTCTCCACAGTGGACATACACCATAAAATAGACCGCCAGGTGCTAAACCAATTGACAGGTAGCGACCACAGGCCAATCAGGCTAGAAATTGATAGGGAAGTAGGCCCACAGGAAACAAAACCGCTCCCACGTTGGAATTACCAACGAGCCGACTGGGACAGATTTGTAAGCATGACAGATGCGCTGTGTGAAACCATCAACACACGAAACAACAAAATGAAGCCCATGGTGGAAAGCCTAAGCAAAGCAATAATGCAAGTCGCCACTGAAACTATCCCAAGAGGGGCAAGGAAAAATTATAAGCCCTATTGGAATGATGAGTTGCATAAAGCGGAAGACGCAGTCACAAATGCTAGGAACATGGCAGAGCGAGAACAATCCATGGAAGCAAATATCGCTCTCAAAGCCGCCACGGCGAAATACAAATACACTCTAAGCCAAACAGCAAGAGAAAGCTGGAAAAACAAAACGGAAAGCCTCAATTTAGACAAAGAAGGGAACAAACTATGGAAGCTTGTCAGAGCCATAAACGACGAAAATCCATCAAATAAAGAAATTACCATCAAGCAGGGCGAAAACTTGCTCACAGGAAAAAAGTTCGCAACCGCCTTCGTTGAACATTATGCCAGAGAAAACCACATCGAGGTCCCTGCAGATAGGCATACAGACATTAGTGAAGAGCGAAAGGGGCACGACAACATCAATATGGCACCAGAAGAGCATATGATGGCCAAATAAACAATGAATGAAATGGAAGAGGCCATGAGAACATTAAAGAAAAGGAAATCTCCCGGAAAAGACGGGATAACAAACGAAATGCTGATGGGGCTGGGCCAAACAGCAAAGAGGAAACTACTATCAGTCCTGAACCAAAGCTGGAAAAGGGATATTGTACCCCAGGCATGGAAAGACGCAGTACTTGTACCAGTACCAAAGAAAGGAAAAGACAAAACAGATCCAAATGGATACAGGCCTATCAGCCTACTGAGCTGTGTCGGCAAACTGATGGAACGTATGATAAACACCAGACTGATGTGGCATCTGGAAGAAAAACGGATACTAATTCCACAGCAAGCAGGCTTTAGACAGCACATATTCACTGAGGACCAAGTCATCCTCATAGCCCAGGAAATAGAAGATGCCTACCAGGAACAGAAACACACAGTACCTGTTTGAGTGGACCTGGAAAAGGCATTTGACAAAGTCTGGAAAGAGGGACTTAGAGTCAAGCTAAGGAGAAGTGATGTTTGTGGGAAAATGTACAAGTGGATCAACCACTACCTCAAAAACAGAACGGCCAGAGTCCAAGTACAAGGACAGATGAGCAAAAAGGTGACACTTGAGCATGGAGTACCCCAAGGGGGAGTACTGTCACCCATACTCTTCCTGGTGTATATAAATGACATTACAGAGAATATACCAAGAAGAGTTCATAGCTCAATGTTTGCAGACGATCTGGCTATGTGGACCTCTGAAAAGAATCTCACCATAGCAAGAAATCGGATGCAGCAGGCCCTAACATCGCTGGAAGAGTGGGCGAACTCATGGCTGGTCAAAATAAACGAGGAAAACACTACATTTACAATATTCTCGCTATCTATCAAACCAAAAAACACCAAATTAAGTCTTAACGGCAAATACCTGCAGACAAACGACAAGCCAAACTATCTGGGAGTCACATTTGACCGACGCATGATATGGAAAAGTCAGATCGACAGAAACCGAATGAGAGCCAGAGAAAGAATGGCAATCATGAGGAAACTTGCTGGCACAAGCTGGGGAGCAGACGAAAGTATACTAAAGAAACTGTACACTGGAAGAGTGAGACCAGTTCTCGAGTATGGCATTGCGGCATGGACAACAGCAGCAAAGGCGAACTTCGATAAAATTAGCAAACTCCAAAACCAAGCCATGAGAGTTAAAACAGGAAGCATGAAGTCAACGCCAACAAAACTGCAATCCATGACCGACAGAAGAGACTGCAGAGCCCAGCTGCAGTCAGAGAAACTCAGAAGACTGACTGACCATCCAATGCACAAAAGACTAAACAATTTGGGAAATGGGAAACTAAAGCGGAGAAACTTTGCAGAAATAGCCAAAGCAAAGATGCACGAAGACCCCATGAACGCACTAACAACACCAAAGCCCATCCCTACTGTACGAAAACCTACCTGGAGGCAGCATATATTTCCAGAGGTGGTAGAAAATATACCAGGTATTGGAAAAAAAAACTGCCAGACTGAAAAAGAAAGAAGAGATACTACCCTGAACTACATATAAAAAAAACTACCAAAACATGGACTGGACCCATGCATACACCGATAGTTTCGCAACATACACTACACAGAAGGGATGGGCCGGAGCGTTTCTGAACCTACCAAATGGCAGAAAAATAACACTGTCATTCGCTACTGGAAAATACTCAAGCAATTTCAGAGCGGAGGCAGAGGCACTGAAGGCGGCAGTGGAAGAAATGGTGAGAGATAAAAGAAATGAAAGCCACATAGTCATGCTTACAGATGCTCTGGCCGTAGTCACAGCACTAAAAAGCCAGAAAAACACTGAGCTTAATGATTTAAGAGCAGTACTCTGTCAACTATGCCAGCAGTCCGCACCAAAAAGGGTAGTGGTACAGTGGGTCCCATCCCACTGCAACATCCAAGGCAACGAGAAGGCAGACAGACTGGCAAAAGAAGGTGCAAGACTACCACAACCAGAGACTAGTATGACATACGAAGAGTCAAAACGGCTTATTAGAGCTAGATACATGACCAAATGGGAGACCGAACATACTGGCTACACCAAAAACGATGCCTATTACCAGTTGAACAGAAGAGAGCAGGTCGTTGTCTTCAGACTTCGCACTGGCCACTATAGACTGAGGTACCACCTATTCAACAAATTGTAGATAGGTGGCACCGACGAATGCCCGTGTGGTACCGGGAAAATAACCGCTGAGCATCTGTTGCAAAACTGCCCGACATACGAGGATCAGAGAGAGCAGATGTGGCCATCACCAGTGGCAACACTAGACAAGCTCTATGGCAGTGTCGACAACCTCAGGATGACGGCTGCTTTTTCGAAAAAATAATGGTTACTGTCTGACTGCGTACGAAGAAGAAGAAGAAGTTCAAAATCTTGGGTAGTTTATCCATTATTGGTCCTCACCTGGTAGTACCTCTAGTGGCAGACATGTCGTTCCTAATCTTGGGTAGTTTATCCATTATTGGTCCTCACCTGGTAGTACCTCTAGTATCTGCTTGGAATGCATTGCCAGGGGAGGTAGTGGAGGCAGGGACAGTTAATGCATTTAAGAATAAACTGGATGCGCATAGATTTTAGAGCAAGGTGATGTAAATGTAACTGGTTGTATACAGACTCTGCAGGGTCTTCTAAACCAGTATAAAGATGTTAAGTTAAGTTAGTGGCAGACATGTCGTTCCCAATCTTGGGTAGTTTATCCATTATTGGTCCTCACCTGGTAGTACATCTAGTGGCAGACATGTCGTTCCCAATCTTGGGTAGGCTATCCATTACTGGTCCTCACCTGGTAGTACATCTAGTGGCAGACATGTCGTTCCCAATATTGGGTAGTTTGTCCATTATTGGTCCTCACCTGGTAGTACCTCTAGTGGCAGACATGTCGTTCCCAATCTTGGGTAGTTTGTCCATTATTGGTCCTCACCTGGTAGTACATCTAGTGGCAGACATGTCGTTCCCAATCTTGGGTAGTTTGTCCATTATTGGTCCTCACCTGGCACTCAACAACTCTCACTTGTGTCTCCACGTAGCTGCCAGCATGTGGCGATGGGCTAAAGCATATATAGCAAAGCGGCAGGTGTGGAATCACTGTCAGGCCGTAGCTGCGAATCCTCACATAGTCGGCTCAGACTATATGGTCGTCCTCCACTGAACCCGCACATAGTTGGTTCAGACTATATGGTCGTCCTCCACTGAACCCGCACATAGTTGGCTCAGACTATATGGTCGTCCTCCACTGAACCCGCATGTTGTTGGCTCAGACTATATGGTTGTCCTCCGCTGAACCATCATTAGGCTGCTCAGACTATATGGTCGTCCTCCACTGAACCCTCATTAGGCTGCTCGGACTATATGGTCGTCCTCCACTGAACCCGCACGTAGTTGATTCAGACTATATGGTCGTCCTCCACTGAACCCGCACATAGTTGGTTCAGACTATATGGTCGTTCTCCACTGAACCCGCACATAGTTGGTTCAGACTATATGGTCGTCCTCCACTGAACCCAAAGCATCAGCGGATCTCGGTAGCCACCTGAGCGACTAAGCAGCCCTCATGCGGCCACCAAAACTAGGGCAAATTATTGACCAATTGCATTGGTCTTACAGTCCAGACTTTGCTCTGAGTGATTTTCACCATATTTCACATCTGAGAGACCAAATTTTGCATGGGTGACAAAGTGCAAGAAGTTCTCCAACGGCTCAGTGACCAGCCAGCAGAATCCTACGCTTCTGGAATACAGAAGCTCGTAGCCAGATGGGACAAATGTGTTGCAGAGGCTGGTGACCACATAGACAAATTGTACAGGTAATCTATATACATCTCATGGTTGCCTAGAAAGGACAAGATACTTACTGTACAATTCTCGTGGTATATTTACATAATTTGTAATGAAATGAAAACCTGGCCAGCCACACTGGCAACAAATGTTATAGATGCCAGGTTGAAAACTGCTGTAATTAACTTGGCCCATGACTGATGCCGTTGGTGCGTGGAACATTTGCAAATAGTCCCTCCTGGACCGTGCAAATACAAACAAACCCGAAAGAAGAAGTGACATGGTTGCTAGATTATTGGACCGATACAATATTGACAATGCTGCCTTGGGCGAAACTCGTCTTGCTGGTGAGGAACATATTACAGAGAATGGTGCTTGGTACACCTTCTTCTGGAGCAGACGGGAAGCTGGTGATGTCAAACCTGATGAAGAAGCAAACCAGCCTACCAAAAGGAATAAATGACAGAATGATGACATAAATCTCCCACTATGTTGTAAGAAGGTGGCAACATTTATCAGTGTCTATTCACCTACCATGACGAATCCTGAAAATATCAAGGACAAATTTTATGAAGAGCTTGAGGCAGTAATTGCTACTGTGCTGAAGTCCAACAAGCTCATTGTCCTTGGCGATTTCAATGCAAGAGTTGGTACAGATAATGCTTCATGGGAAGGAATCATAGGAAAATATGGAATAGGCAAATGCAACACAAAAGGTCACCTCTTTTTGAGGACATGTGCCGCCAATGACCGTATAATTACCAACTCGCTTTTTCGCATGCCGAAGAGCAATAGAGCAACATGGATGCATTCCCGTTCAAAACATTGGCACCTGATAGATTTTGTTATTGTCCGTAGAAAAAACAGACAGGATGTACGTGTCACCAAGGCCATGTGTGGTGCAGACTGCTGGACAGATCACAGATTCCAAGCTTACCATTAGGATCCATGCTCAAAGACGCCCACAAGGAGTTAAAGTTCCTAAACTTGACAACAACAGCACCATAGAATCTTGTAGACAAACTAGCCAGCCAACTTGTCACAATAAATTTTGACACTACAGTTGATATAGAGGCAAGCTGGGCCAGATTTTGGCAAATGTTATACTCCAACTTCGCTAACACACTTGTACTGCATCACGCAATCATCAGGACTTTCATCAGGTTTGATGGAAACTGCGAAGATATACATCCTCTGCTAGAGGAGAAGCATAAACTCTATCGTGAATTTAGCAATGATCCTAAATCATGTGCAAAGAAGGAGGCGTTTTCCAGGGTTCGCCAAACTGTTCAACGAAGGACCCATGAGATGCAAGATTCATGGCTATGCAAGAAAGCTGATCAGATACAGACGTTTGCAGATAGACATAACCTCATACACTTTTACAGTGCACTCCGAGAAGTTTTATGGCCCAAATGCACCTGACACCTCACTTTTGCTGAATGTCAATGGTAGCATCCTGATAACAGAGATAACTAAAATACTGGAACGCAGGGCAGAGCACTTTAGTAGCATTCTCAACAGATACGCGTCAATTACTGATGAGGAGATTAATCGTCTGCCACAAATAGAAACTAATGAGACTCTAGCTCACTGACTTACTTTTCAGGATACACAGAAAGCCATCGACTTCCTGACTAGTAGAAAGGCTACTGGAGCCGACTCAATTCCTGCAGAGATCTACAACGCTGGGGGACCCAGACTGACTGAGAAGCTGGCCGGACTGACTCTTCTGTGAAATGTGGAATCAGCGGCGTATCCCACAAGACTTCAAAGATGCATCTAGGTTTGGATTGGCTTCGTTCGTTCTCAATCTCCCGCTACCAAACCCTGAAGGGGCTTAAGTAGCAGAATGTAGTCCAGAGAACGGAATGCGTTGTGTCGCAGTTTACAGCTTGACTGTGATATTTGCACCTTTCGGTTCAAGACATCCGACTTCTTCAATCATTTTTTTAGTACCGGGTTAGCATTTCCTCTTCGATCCCTTCTACTTAGCCAGTCTGCCCTGCTGCAGCCTGTTATTCAGGATCAGCGCGTGGAGGTGTGGAAGGGTCTTGGCAGCTCTTGTTCGCTGGCCCTGACGCTAGCAGTCAGCTATGGGTCGCTGACCACTGCAGGTCATGCACTGCTCAGCATCTTGATCCAAAGATGCATCTATTATTTATCTTTTTAAGAGAAAGGGAAATCAGCAGGTCTTTTGCAACTATCGGGGAATATCTCTGCTTTGCGTTGCAGGAAAGGTACTTGCAAGGATCCTACTATACAGACTTTCGCATCACATAGAAGAAGGGCTACTCCCAGATAGCCAATGTGAATTTAGAAAAGGACGAGGCACCACTGACATGATCTTTGCAATTGGCAAATACAGGAAAAGTGTCAAGAGCAAAATGTCCACCTTCTCACCACATTTGTAGGTTAGCAAAAGCTTTTGACACTGTAAGTAGTAGCGGCCTATGGAAGATCATGGTCAAAATTGGATGTCCCAATGCATTTATTATAATGGTTAGACAGTTCCACGATGGCATGTTGGCTCGAATTCAAGATCATGGGGAATAGTCTGAGTCGTTACAAATGGAAGGCAGCAAGGATGCATCCTAGCATCTACCCTTTTCAGCATGATGTTTGCTTGCAAGGGAGCTGATGCTGGAGTCAAAGTTCGTTATCGCCTAGAGGGTTATTCAATCCGAGGAGAATGCGGGCAAGAACAAGAGTACAAATTGAGTCGATACGTCGACTTCACTTTGCTGATGACTGCGCTCTCAATGCACATTCAGAGACTGAGATGCAATGTGCTGTTAACATGTTTGCAGCGGCTTGCGATAACTTTGGTCTCACCATTTCAATTAATAAGACTGAAGTACTGCACCAAGCAGCTGAGAACTGAGCACAGTGAACCATCTATCACAGTCTACAACTAAAATAGTAACGGGGAAACCTAGATAAGACCATACATCTTAGAGGAAATGTACTTTTAAATAGTATTGTTTTCAAGGTATGAAACGAGCTATAAAATAAGTATTTTCCCGCACAGATCTTGCATTCGCCTTTGTACAGACACAAATTGCGTTGTTTTGCTTACGAATATAATTAAGTGTAAAAAACGAAACCAAATTAGAATGCTTCGCACGAAAACGACATTAAGCCGACTTGTGGCAACTTCCGCTGAAAAATAAATTGAAAGAAGCACATGTATTGTGTGCTGTGAGCAAAACAAGCATCGTTTACATTTCTACTCAGTGGAAAGGCCATTAATTCATTTTCAATATGGGTCGTAAACGAGATCCATTAGATGAGAGACCAAAATCAGGACCTGGTCGGAAAACCAAAAAGCAGGAGCCTCCAAGCTTTGAAGTCTTGAAATCGTCGGGTACTGGTACTCTTTAAAATTTATTAATTGTTAAGTAGCCTACTTAAATAGTTATCATTTTTACATCCATCTGTTTCGTGATTCTATATTTTGAGATTCTATTTAGAGTATCATCATATCGTATTTAAGACAAAAAATTATTTTTTTCGGTGTGCATTGCACTGTTTTTTTTATTTTGCGCCCGTCGGCCCAGTGCATCCGACTTCGACATGTATTTTTAATTTGATGTATTTTGTAAGGGTCTGCCTCCTCCTGCATTTTCTAAGAGTTTGCTTCACCAGGGTAACAAACAGCCAGTGCAGTGATGGGGATCTAACCCAGCACCTTCGGATTGTGAGCTGTTACACATAATAACCATGCCGCCCCCCCCCCCAATTTTTATTATAATTTTCTTATTTTAAACATAACACTAATATATAGTAATAGTTAATATAGACTATGATATACGAATGTGCAGAATTGAATGGGCTATCAAATAAAATTCTGTTCTTTGTGTTTTTATCCGAGCCTGTAAAGGTGTGGCGGCTATAAGGCTGATGGCTGCGGTTTACTACGAACAGAGACTCTTATTGAATCATTATTGATGTTATTTCAAGTGTTGGTACCTGCTGTAATACAATATGCCCAGGCATTTCTCACACTCAACAAGACGCAACTGGAAAGGCTGGAAAAGATTCAGAATGAGAATCATTGAGGCACGTCCATAACTGCCATGAGGTTTCTGTTGGACCTGCCAACTGTGTGGTTTAGGCAGCAGATGTGTCTGGTTCGAGTTTACCTTCACATTAGCGCAAATGAAGAACATCCGTTGCAAGAGGGGATTATGGAAGACGAAGGGGACAATCATGGATGGGTCAGGCTGAGGTGGTTGTGCAAAGGGCATGTGCGTTGGGAGACAACGCATGGCGAAGAATGGATGAAATTACCTGAGAATTTCTTGCAGACTTTCCATATGATTGTCCCACTTGATAGACCGCGTTCAGCTGAATCTGGTTTATGGGGAGTTGGAGGTTAACGTTTTAATCAGTGAAAATTCCACGGATGATGATATCTATACAGATGGATCCGATATCCGTGGGTTTAGAAGCGCATGGGCTTTAACGTCTCAGAGGGGTGAGAAAACGATCAAGGAGGAGTCTGGGGCTTTTGCGGTGACCACAAGCAATCTGACCATGGAGATCATGTCTGTTACAAAGACAATGAGGATGCTCAGGAAGGTAAAATCAGGTTACGCGTGGTGCCAGTGGTTGGAATCGGTAGGACGGTCACGGTTGTAGAGAGTCATCTTCATACTTGTTCCAGGGCATGCAGCTTGCGAAGGGAATGAGAAAGCTGATATGTTGGCATGGAGGGCGGGAGATCAGTGAGCCGAGCCGATATCCTAAATGCTGTTAAGAAAATTGGTAAATAGTAGTTCACGTATTATATTGTAAATATAAATTTTTTTTAAACCAAGTTTGACCTTACCATAATATATCAAGATTTGCACAGGTCTAAAGCTCTTAACATTAATCCTGATCGATAGAATAGATACACAACATTATAGACTATAAGTTTTATCACTTTCTGTCAGGAAAATTAAAGATTTGATGTCCATTTGTATCTTTCAAGTGACATTGTGAAAACAAAAGCTGGCAAGAATATCTTTATTTTCTGTTAATATGTTGTCCTATTTAGTCTTGATCATTGATTACATGTGATACTGGTCAGAACTAGCTTGTCAGTATTTTTATTTCTTTAAAGGCACCTTCGTTGCTGCCTTGTTGTAGTTCTTCAATGATTTTACAGGTGTGCATTATGTACCTTGTCTTTTCTTATTTCATTTCTGACTGTTTTTGTAGTTTCTATAGTCTATGCTGGTTCGCTAAAGTCCCTTTTGTTTTAATTTTTCTACTATTTTCTATGAACTTCAGTGTTTCTTTCAATATGTTACAGCTCTGTTTCTTGTGCTATAAGTTTTGCAGAGATTAAAATGTCCCTTGCATGTGGTCAACTCGTCCTATGTCACCTCTTCTTGAACTGCCATCAACGCCTCAAACTTTTGTACTTTGATGCTATAATCTTCTTCGTACGCTGTCTGACAACCTGTATTTTTTCAAAAAAATCACCGCGTGGAGGTGTAGAAGGGTCTCTGCAGCTCTGGTTCGCTGGCCCTGATGCTAGCAGTCATCTATGGATCGCTGACCACTGCAGCTCATGCGCTGCTCAGTATCTTGATCTTGCTCCCCGTGTATGAAACACATATTAGTTCCTGGTCAAAAAAAGTTCATATCCTGATGTTGAAAGGCACAAGTAGGAACAAAAAGCGAAACGAAATAAGAGTGATAAATAATTAGTGTTTACTAAATTCAATCAAATCCCGTAACCCCTCTTGGTGCTTAGACCATTGACAACATCCCACCATTATACAGGTCCTGGGCTCCTCTTTCTGCCTTTCTCCAGGTGTAATAATTTAATCTTAGCTCCTTCTCACGTTCTTTTCTTCATGTATTTTTAGTCTCTTTATCCCGCTCTCTCTCTCTCTCTCCATATATTGTTTAGTGTCAGGAATGTGCCTCTTGCTTTACAATTCTGATCCTTGCATCTGTGGGCCTCCTGATGTGACTAATGTGCTGCCTATAAAATGTGTGTATAGTGATGATTTCCATTTAATATTCTGTTCTACTGTGATGCGTAGATTAGCTATAGATTCTTCCCTGGTGAAATCTCGCCTGTTCATTCTGAGTTTTTTGTCTACTTCCACTTTTAATCTAAGATGATTCTGTCGAATATTTTGCCTAGCACTGACAGCAATGTAATTCTCCTATAATTGCTGCTACAATCTGCCAGATCTAACTTCTTAATCAGATGTCCTTTTTTCCATTCTGTGGGCATTCTCTCCTTTTTCCACGTCTTCTTGAATAATCCCTGCAATTTGTTGGTGGCTTTATATATATATCTGTCATTATAGCTTCTGGTCCTGCCGCTTTCCTTTTCTTGAATTTAGATATGGCAATTTGGATTTCTATTTTACTTGGAGGGTTGCAGTCTAACGAAGTGAGGGATCGACATGGTTCCTGTAGTACTGAGTGACACGCAGATAAAGTCAAGCATAGCACAACTGCCTTGAGGACTCAGGTCTACCGTCATCAGCACGCTCAGGATGTGAGAAAAGCTACTGCAACTCTTCACTTAACTTCCTTTTGAGGACGCACAAAAGAGTAACTTACTCATTGTAGGCATTCGCAATCAACAATATTATATGTTCGTAACCCAGGTTGTCTGCTCCCACTTTAAGTTTCCCATTAATATTAAGGTTTACCAAATTGCTAGTAATTAATCATTTAAATTATCAATTATATCATTTGTAGTTATCAGAGTGATATTTTTCATTAACATTTAAATCTGCCATAACCAATTTATTTGCAGATATAATTGATCAGCTTAATTTTGACAATGTTTTGGTATTATACAATAATTTTTGTTGGTGTTTCAAATTATTCTGTATCATTATAGATGCAGACAAAAGTCATAAACAAAGCCACAGACAGAAGCAGAGGTATGAGTGTTCAAATAATGATTCAATATTTGAAACTTAGAATGAATATGCTTTTTAAAATCTGAAGGTTATCTCTGCTTTTAAGTACATGTCAAACTTTGTATGTTTATTCTGAATGAACTGCAGTTCAAAATATTTAGAAAAGCACGATGCACTTTTTAGGCCATATTTTCACCATTGCAGTAAAAACAGTAATTCTGTAATGAAATATTCATAAAAATTGACAGTATGACAGTAAATGATGTTAATTTGTGCGTGATGCCCAAAGCTGCACTTTCATTTTCCACTTGTGAAGAAACATTGTTCATGATGACACACATTTCCAACATTGCCTTGTTTTAGAACTGCCTACTTCGTTTGGTCAGAAATAATTGTGAGAATAATTCTGTACAAATAACCGGTCGCTTGCCTAATGCATCGATTGATTGCTGAATACATTTGACTTTTCCTTGTAATAGCCTTACTGTATTAACCTGTTGCTTTTCTGTCATTGTAACATTATTTATACAGTGATAGAGTTGTCCCATTCTCACTGGTTTGTTAACTCTTACAGATTGAAGAAGAGGCAGCTAAAACAGGAAGCTAATGTTGCAAAAGGAAACAAGCGAAAAGGTATATCAAAATATTTTGTGTCTTACATTTTCCTTATATCTAAATAATAAAAAAGTGATTAGTTAATTTATAATTCTTGTTCTTTTTATAATTTCACTTACATTTCTTGCTTAATAATATAACGATCAAAGATTATTTATCATGTGGTAACACAAATGAAAGTGAATGGGGAGAAATAGAAAGTGGGGGTGAAAAAACAGTGATTGGAGTGTGCTGTAGATGTCCATCAAGTCAAAAAGAGGAAGATGAGGAGCTGATTAGTAGTATAGCAAAGGCAAGTAAAGGGAAATTATTATTAATGGGAGATTTCAACTATCCAGAAATAAAATGGGATATGGCAGAAGCACTTGTAGAGTCAAAACCTTTTGTTACGTGCATAACTGACAATTTTTTAATTCAACATGTAGAAGCAGCCACCAGAGGCAAAAACATACTCGACCTAGTTTTTACCACAGAGGAAAATATGATTGAAAACGTTACCGTTGGCGAACTGTTTGGCTCAAGTGACCATCAAATCATCCGTTGGGATCTTATTGCAGGGAAAGAAGTAAACATAAACACGCGAACATACGACTACTCTAAGACAGATGTTAAGAGGATGAAAGAGGCAGCGAACCACATAATCTGGAAAGATATTATTGTAGGAACAGATGTTGAACAGGAGTGGGAAAGTTTTAAAACAGTTCTAGAAACGCTAAAGGAGGAATGTGTTCCATGTAGGGAGGTAAACCCCAAGCGTAAAAAGTGGATAACTAGATTTGTAGTGAAATGTAGAAGAACAAAAAATAAAGCATGGCAAAAATATATAGAGGCAGGTAAATCAAAAGAAACATATGTAAAATATTTGGACAAGCAGAACATATCTCAGAAAGCGAATAAAACAGCAAAAATAGACTTTGAAAAAAAACTTGCTCAGAGGATCAAGACTGACAGTAAAAGCTTCTTTTCTTATGTTAGAAATAAACAAAGAACGAAAGACAAAGTAGGCCCTCTCATAGACAGTACAGGGAAAATAATAAGTGAGAATAGGGAGGCTGCTAATCTGCTCAATCAGTACTTTGGCACAGTCTTCACAAAGGAGGACTGCTCCGAGATCCCAGAGCCTATAGATATTTTTCAAAGAGACATGGATACAGCGGGATTAAGATCAATCTGTATTACAGAGGAAATGGTTTTTAAAAAAATTGGAGGGGTTGAAAGTGAATAAATGTCCAGGTCAAGATGGTATTCACCCAAAATTGCTGTATGAAATTAGAAACCAACTAGCAAAACCATTGGCTATATTATGTTCTCAATCACTTACAAAAGGGATTGTTCCACGGGATTGGAAAGATGCAGGAGTGATCCCCTTATTCAAAAAAGGCAAAATATCAGATCCGGCAAATTATAGACCGGTGAGTTTAACGAGCATAGTCTGTAAATTGTTAGAGTCAATAATCAAAGAAAACATTGTAATGCATTTAGTCTAATTAGAAATAGTCAGCATGGGTTTACTAGAGGGAGATCATGCTTAACAAATCTATAAGAATTCATGGAGGAGGTGACTAAAATCATAGATAAAGGGGAGCCAGTGGATGTTATTTATCTAGACTTTGCAAAGGCCTTTGATAGAGTACCTCATCAAAGATTATTTCGAAAGTTAAAATCACATGGAATAGGTGGCGAAGTTGCCAAATGGATTGAAAATTGGTTAACGGGAAGAAGGCAGAGGGTGGGCATAAATAAGGAGTACTCTGAGTGGAGTGAAGTGAAAAGTGGTGTGCCACAGGGCTCGGTTTTGGGACCAATTTTGTTCTTGATATATATAAATGATTTGGACATTGATATGAGATCCATGATTGCAAAATTTGCTGATGACACAAAACTATGCAGTAGTGTCTCATCTAAAGCGGAAGTGGATATATTGATGTCGGATTTAGATAAAATTCGAGAATGGTCTGTAAGCTGGCAAATGGAGTTTAATGTAGATAAATGTACAGTCATCCACAAGGGTAGATCCAATATGGAACATAATTACAGAATGGGAGAAAACAATATTAGAAAGATAGATAAGGAAAGGGACCTAGGGGTTATAATAGATCATACAGGAAAGGTGAGTGAGCAAGTTAAGGTAGCAGTGAAAAAGGCAAATGCAATGTTAGGTATGATAAAAAGAAATATTAAACATAGGAGCAAGGAAGTGATCATCAAACTGTATAAAGCTTTAGTTAGACCTAGATTGGAGTACTGTGTACAGGTGTGGAGTCCTTATCATAGAGGGGACATAAACATGCTGGAAAGAGTACAAAAAAGAGCGACAAAGATGATAGTGGGATTCCAGAATTACAGTTATGAGGAACGACTCAGAAAAACCGGCCTACAGTGTCTCGAAGAGAGAAGAATTCGTGGTGACTTAATACAGGTTTATAAGATGATCAGAGGAATCGATAAATTAGACTATAACAAGTTTTTTAAAATACAGCCAACAACAATAACACGAGGGCATAGCTACAAGCTGATTAAAGAGAGGTCCAGGTTAGATATTAGGAAATATTTTTTTAGTCAGAGAGTGGTGTCTGCTTGGAATGCATTGCCAGGGAAGGTAGTCGAGGCAGGGACAGTTAATGCATTTAAGAATAAACTGGATGCGCATAGATTTTAGAGCAAAGTGATGTAAATGTAACTGGTTGTATACAGACTCTGCAGGGTCTTCTAAACCAGTATAAAGATGTTAAGTTAAGTTATGTTAAGTTAACTTCTACACTTTCTTCCATGTTAATTAGCTCTTCCTGCAAAGAAGAAGCAGACAGAACAAGAACCTGCCTCAAAGAAACCAAAGGTATGAACAAATTCAAGACATAGCTCTGAATAAAGTGGTAAATTGCTGGCATCGATTTAAAAAATGATATTGTCTATATCACAGTGTCATCATCTTTTGCACATTTTAATCATCCTGTCAGGGATTTTTATATAATGACAGTGTTTGCTGTGATCTAATGATATGAATATTTATGGGCCACTTGTTTGAATAGGGATGTCTAAGCATGAGTAAGATGGTAGTTGAACAGCTGCTTCATTAACCTGTAGCACTCCAATGTCCGATCTCTTCTAACCAGCTCGGCCTGCAAAAACGGTGTGCGGAAAAATTTTTTTTTTTTTTTTAACGGAGTCACTCCTGACAGCCATTTTTTACTGCTGAGTATGTCCTCCATATATACACGATATTTTGCCGGTTAAAGTATCGTATGTGCGATTACAAATGGCTTTTGAACAGTTTTAATTTTGTATACGCCGTTTGAAAGACGACTACCACGGCGACTAATTAAGAAAATTAATTAGGTCAAATTTTTTTCATAAATTATGTAGCGTGCGTAAGGTTAAGTAATTTATGTCCTGTTTTGTTTTGAATCTTCCATCTAATCTGATACATTTTCTGAGTATTTCTTCTGCTTTGTCAACTCTCAAACAAGCATACCCCTCAAACACCTGTTGATCTGTCTTAGGATTTTCTTGTCATTATACATTGTCCTTTAATTAGGTTGAAGATGGCTGCAGTTTCACTCTGTCTCTTCTGTAGAACCAAAATACTCTGAGAACATGTTCTACTGTTTGTTTTTCCTCCCACACTCCACATGTTTCTGACTACAATTTTTGTTTATTTGTTGAACCGATGTTTCAGTCTTGCTGACATGTCTACAGTCTAATTATTGTAACTTTATTTCTCTTTATTACTTCAGTCGCTTGGGCTAGGTGTACCATTTGTTTCTGAAATTGATTTTGATCATTGTTTCAATTTCTTCATGTGGGTTTCTTTCATTTATTTTGAACAAAAGTTAATTATGTCGGATTCTGTTTTGGGTGAGATTTCTGTGTATCACCAAACAAAGTATGGATAAAAACAATAGTACTGAATAACTACATTAAGGAATAAGTGCGAAGTGATACATAGAGAGGAAAGAATAGACTTGTCTTAGTCGCTCCACTTTCACCACAGGGTGTAGATGTCTTCTTTGTCTTGTGGCTTATAGTTTATACAGGATGGAAGTAGTCGTCCCTATGCCAACTCTCATCAGTCAGCTCTTTGTCCTACAATATGCCTGACAGGTTACAGTGTTACAATTCTTTGCTTACATTTCAGGCCCCAGTAACACACTGGACATTGCTAAAATAGAACTATCCATATCTTCCAAGAATGTCATCAAATGTGGTTGGTCTATGGGGTTTTGGAAGTTCATCATGTAAAGCCAGTTGCACATACATCCCCTACTTCCAAGGACAGGGAGACATGTACCATTTGGAAGTTCATCATGTAAAGCCAGTTGGATATACATCCCCTACTTCCAAGAACAGGGAGACATGTACCATTTGGAAGTTCATCATGTAAAGCCAGTGGGACATACATCCCCTACTTCCAAAAACAGGGAGACATGTACCATTTGGAAGTTCATCTTTTTAAGCCAGTTGGATATACATCCCCTACTTCCAAGGACAGGGAGACATGCACCATTTGCAAGTTCGTCATGTAAAGCCAGTTGCACATACATCCCCTACTTCCAAGAACAGGGAGACATGTACCATTTGGAAGTTCATCATGTAAAGCCAGTTGGATATACATCCCCTACTTCCAAGGACAGGGAGACATGTACAATTTAAAAAAAAAAGAATATCACAGTACATTTAAAAACACAAATGAGAAGTTTAAATAAATAGTGAAATGGATACACTTTCAGAAATTATAACTTTATTGTTATTTATAATCTGTAATGGTCATTTAAAAAATGTAAAACACAGAAAAATTGATTTCTGAAAATATTTAAGTTTATTTTGACCCCTTTTCCCGAACATGTATTATGTTTGATTGGTCTTTTTTTTTTTTTACAACCATAATAAGTCTGAATGAAATGTCAAATGATATTGTCGCTTCCATTGGAGAGAATTCAATAAACATCCACACATTCCTATTAGAACACTGACAACAGGCTTTCCTTCTGCTGGGGAATGAATCAGTCTATGGTTCTCTGCAACAGGTTTCAGTCTTCAACAAACATGTGGAACTCTCTAATATTTGATGTCATTCTAAACAGTAATGACAGATGAAAAAACCAATGGCTAGAGGAAGTCAAACGTCTAATAACACGGGGTAAAATCACTATCCTTTGAGTTTGTCAAGTGGTTTTACAGATGTGACCTTTATACTGGAGCAAATTCTTAGCATTTTTACTGAATGAAGTAGTTATCAAAGAAAATATAGTGATATTTATCAAGGTAATCAGCTGCATTATTGGTAACATTATGATTATAGCTTGTGCAAAATCTGCAATGGCTCATTTACGCTTTCAGCAAAGAACCTAAAATTCAGTATGTAGCCAGTCTTGGCTTCCACAGCAAGGCAGACAGGTTGAATTGCCATGAAACATGCTAACTGGAAAAAAAAAGCAGCAAACGCTTTTATAGAACATTATGCCAGAGCAAACCACATTGATGTCCCTACAGACAGGCATACAGACATTAGTGAAGAACAAAAGAGTCACGACAACATCAGTATGGCACCAGAGGAGCACATGATGGCAAAACTAACAATGAATGAAATGGAAGAGGCCATGAGAACTTTGAAGAAAAAGAAATCGCCCGGAAAAGATGTGGTTAACAAATGAAATGCTGATGGAGTTGGGCCAAACAGCAAAGATAAATTTACTATCAGTCCTGAACCAAAGCTGGAAAAGTGGAATTGTACCGCAGGCATGGAAAGATGCTGTACTTGTACCAGTACCAAAGAAAGAAAAAGATAAAGCAGATCCAAATGGATACAGGCCCATCAGTCTACTGAGCTGTGTAGGAAAACTGATGGAGTGTATGATAAACACCAGACTGATGTGGCATCTTGAAGAAAAACACATACTAATTCCACAGCAAGCAGGCTTTAGACAGCACAGATCCACTGAGGATCAAATCACTCTCATAGCCCAGGAAATAGAGGATGCTTACCAGGAAAAAAAAACACCCAGTAGCGGTCTGGGTGGATTTAGAGAAGGCATTTGACAAGGTGTGGAAAGAGGGACTTAAAGTCAAGCTGCGAAGTTTGTGGGAATATGTACAGATGGGTCAGCCACTACCTCAAAAACAGAACAGCCAGAGTTCAAGTACAAGGGCAGATGAGCAAAAAGGTGACACTCGAGCAGGGAGTACCCCAAGGGGGAGTACTGTCACCCACACTTTTCCTGGTGTGTATATAAACAACATTACAGAGAATATACCAAGGAGAGTCCACAGCTCCATGTTTGCAGACGATCTGGCTATGTGGACCTCTGAAAAGAATCTCACCATAGCAAGTAATCGGGTGCAGCAGGCCCTAACATCGCTGGAGGAGTGGGCGAACTCATGGCTGGTCAAAATAAATGAGGATAAAACAACATGTAGGATATTCTCGCTTTCAAACAAACACCAAAATAAGTTACGTCAAATATCTGCGACCAAACGACAACCCAAACTACCTGGGAGTCACATTTGATCGGCGCATGACATGGAAAAGTCAGATCAAGAGAAACCGAATGAGAGCCAGAGAAAGAATGGCAATCATGATGAAACTTGCTGGCACAAGCTGGGGAGCAGACGAAAGTATACTAAAGAAACTGTGCACTGGAATAGTGAGACCAGTTCTAGAGTATGGCATTGCGGCATGGACAACAGCAGCAAAGGTGAACTTTGGTAAAATTAGCAAACTTCAAAACCAAGCCATGAGAGTTATAACAAGAGGCATGAAGTCAACGCCAATTGTAGAACTTGAAAAGATTACAAATATGCAATCCATGACCGACAGAAGAGACTGCAAAGCTCAGCAGCAAGCAGAGAAACTCAGAAGTCTTCTGACAGACCATCCAATGCATCAAAGACAAAATAATTTTGGAAATGGGAAACTAAAGCGGAGAAACTTTGCAGTAATAGCCAAAGCAAAGATGAGCGAAGACCCCCATGAACGCATTAACAACACCAAAGCCCATCCCTACTGTACGCAAACCTACCTGGAGGCAGCATATATTTCCAGAGGTGGTAGAAAATATACCAGGTATTGGAAACAAGAACAGCCAGACTGAAAAAGAAAGAAGAGACATAACCCTGAGGTACATAATGAAAAACTAGTCTTTCTTGATCTCAATGCCCTGTTGGTTTGTGAAAATGTTAGCTGTCTAATGCATCACACTACCCTCTGTGGTCAGAAAGGAGCCAGATACATTTCTGGTTTCTGTCTAGTGAGAAGGAAATTCATGGGACCCCCAGCTCTATTAGCTAGAATCCCCAAAAGGGAAGCTGATTAATAATAAAAGAGAAGGAAGTGCTGTTTAGATGGTGATTCAGAATGACATGGGAGAGTACTGCTATTTGTATATCACAGGGTATCCTTTGTTTCATCATAATCTGTAGTGAGCATTTACTCAGTTACAAATATTTGACAAATTTCACTTCCAGCTACTCTTTGGTAGTGATGGGGAAGGAGATGACAGCCCCGGATCATCATCTGGAGAGGAGGAAGAAAGTGTATGTTTCTTTTAATTAGTCACTAAATACTATTGTTATTAGTTGAACTTATTGCTGTTGTTGTTATTGACTTTCTTATTGGATGTTTATAATCAGTGTTACTGGATCCCTTTTGCTGTTGTGTATGTACGTTAAAAAAATGAATACACTTAATGTATGTCGTAGTTATAGCTGGGAAGCGAGTGACCAATTAATTAGGATAATAATGGTCAGCTGGTCTAAAGGACACAGTTGCAAACCCCAATAAGACCTAGGTTCCTTTTATATCATGGCTTCAATACAGTAGCATGTATGGTATGTGGCCACCGCATGGACAATCAGCTTTTATTCCTCACCTCTATAAATCTCCCAGGCAGATCAAATTATATAATTGTAGTTTTAACATGTATATTTATTGAAAACCTGTTATTTTTTTGTTATACTTTGTTAGTTTTAAATAATTAATTGGATTAAAAGGAAATGGGGTGATACGAAAATTACCTTGTACCATAGTGTTCTTCTTCTTCTTCGTTCGTTCTCAATCTCCCACTACCAAACCATGAAAGGGTAAATAGCAGAATGTAGTCCAGAGAACGGAATGCGTTGTGTCGTAGTTCAGCTTGGCTGCGATATTTGCACCTTTTGGTCCAACATTCCGACTTCAGCAAGCATTTTTTTGAGTAACGGGTTAGCATTCCCTCTTCGATCCCTTCTCCTTAGCCAGTCTGCATTGCTGCAGCCTGTTATCCAGGATCACCGCGTGGAGGTGTAGAAGAGTCTTGGCAGCTATGGTTCGCTGGCCCTGACGCTAACAGTCAGCTATGGGTCGCTGACCACTGCAGCTCATGCGCTGCTCGGCATCTGGATCCCCCCATAGTGTTCAAAAAATTATATAGGGGCTGAGGATGCAACAGTAAATGGAAAGGGATGACATTGGGCAGCGACTCATAACCGGCTACTTGCATCCGGGTCAGCAAACCAGAGGTGACCAAGCTCCTATGCTGCCTCCAAGCGGCGGCCCTGGAAGAAGACTGCACACGATAACCCAATAAATGCAGCTGAAACCGGACATGTTGGACTGAAGGGCACAGATATCACAGTAAACTATGACATAACTTCCTTTTCAGGACAAAGAAAATGATGTTGCACTAGATTATGGTTTGTAATCTCACTCTTCATTGATACATCTGATTACAGGTCATTAATTAATAGTTCTTCTTCTTCTGCATTTGTTCTCAATCTCCTGCTACCAAGCAGTGAACTGGACTTTGCAAGTAGCAGGATGTAGAACGGAATGCGCCGTGTCACTAGTTTACAGCTTGACTGCGATATTTAGATCTTTCGGTCCGACACATCTGTCTTCGGCAGATAATTAATATTAAATAATTACATTCTCTCTCAATAATATTAAATAAGCTTACCTTTGTTGAATTCACAATTATTATTTTTACTTTCTTAGGCAGATGAAATTCTAGAGGAGGTGCAGCAGACTGACAGCGAAATTGAAGATGAGGAGAGCAAAGATGAAGGCGAAAGCAGTGATGAGGTATGTGCAAGATAAATGGTGTAATGTTGTATCTTTAGTACAGAACTGATGCAGGTAGTCAAATCAGTGCTAAATAATTTCTTACATTCCTTCATTGAAATGTAAGAAACTAATAATATTCAAAAGTCTCTAGGTATGAAGAGTCAAATCAGTGCTAAATAATTTCTTACATTCCTTCATTGAAATGTAAGAAACTAATAATATTCAAAAGTCTCTAGGTATGAAGAGTCAAATCAGTGCTAAATAATTTCTTACATTCCTTCATTGAAATGTAAGAAACTAATAATATTCAAAAGTCTCTAGGTATGAAGAGTTAATGATTGTGATATCATTGATTTGAAAGAATATAAATAAGATTTGTCTGTAGTTTCTTCAATTGCTTTGTGTAGGCTTGACGTTTTGTTCTGAATCCAAAATATTACTACTAATATTTCTAAAGTTTATGTGGCTCAGATTTTATGCTCAATTTAAATTGATGTGCTTGATCAAGGCAGACATAAGATGTAAAAGAATCGGCTAATATTGTTAATGTTTTTCTTTCCTTAGGACATGGAAATTGAAAAAGTCTCCAAAAAGTTGCTGAAGAAGGAGAAGATTGATGCGTAAGTTTTATTGTACATGTTAGTTTACTTTCTAATAGTATTCTTGTTATTTCTCAGAAATGTACGCACCCAATACCAATGAAATTGTAGAGACATTTCTGAAAGGTTGCAGGATTTCTTAATCTAGTTCTCCTATAAAAAGATGTTTTGTTACATTGTGTTGCAGTTTGCTGCGATTTCTGTGCCTTTTGGTCCAACACAGCGGATTTCAGCGCACCAGCGTCTTGCTTCTTTCTACATTTTATTGTAACAGTGTAATTCCTGTTGATCTTTTCAGTCTTGTATAAATCTTATTTAGTAAAATAAAAGATCCAGTCACACCATGTGGTACATATGAAATATGGTGTTTGGACAATATTATTTTGTAACGAACGGTACATAGTGGATGATGTGGTCAGCATCATGCCGGCCACCTTTACTTCCCAAATTTTTCTGGTACAGTTTCCATGGCTGGGTCCGACCACATGGACCGGTTTGAGATCAGAAAAACAATTCTGCGCCAACTGGGATTGAACCCTGATCGTCTGTCTGGGAAGCCAGTGCACTCACCACTGCGCTATTGCTGCCCCTGTATCATCTATTGCTCTTGTTAATTTACCTGCTTTAACCTTAAGCACGCCCTTGTCCGTTCTCTTTGGACCAGCTCGGCCTGCAAAAACAAATTTTTTTTTTTTGAACGGAGTCACTCCTGACAGCCATTTTTTACTGCTGACTACGCCCTCCATATATACACGATATTTTGCCGGTTAAAGTATCGTGTGTTCGATTACAAATGGCTTTTGAACAGTTTTAATTTTGTATACGCCGTTTGGAGCAAGCCGACTTTTTGCGAAAGGGGAAGTAGGTTGTTGAGAAAGATTTTTATCGCGTAGATCTGTTTATTTTGTTTGTTTAAATGAAAGAACTACGTTTGAATTGGAAACTAACAGTTGTGGCGATATTGTAAACACAGTATCGATACGTTGTTGTGGTTTCCATGGTTTTCTATCGAAGCGACTAGGCCTAGTGGTCGAGTCCAAATTTTTCCCGAGATTTTCATAAATTTTCAACTTCATCTTTTTAAATCTCCAAAACTGACAAACATACAACAAAAACAATAACACCCACATGTTCGTTATGCTATTGTGTAACACCAGAAAATCATATTTATTGACAAACAAACATAAAAGTTACAAATTTTGAAAGACGACTACCACAGCGACTAATTAAGAAAATTAATTAGGTCAAATTTTTTTCAAAAATAATGTGGAGTGCGTAAGGTTAAGAAAGTCAAGAAAGCACATTGTTCGCTAAAAACTATTTCCCAGCACATTCACATTTTTTTTCTCTAATCATGTTGTTTACTTTGAAGTGAGGGCCAGGATGAAACAGTGGTGTCCCTCTCTTTGTTACCACTTTGAAGTTAGGGCTAGGATGAAACAGTGGTGTCCCTCTCTTTGTTACCACTTTGAAGTGAGGGCCAGGATGAAACAGTGGTGTCCCTCTCTTTGTTACCACTTTGAAGTTAGGGCTAGGATGAAACAGTGGTGTCCCTCTCTTTGTTACTACTTTGAAGTGAGGGCCAGGATGAAACAGTGGTGTCCCTCTCTTTGTTACCACTTTGAAGTGAGGGCCAGGATGAAACAGTGGTGTCCCTCTCTTTGTTACCACTTTGAAGTGAGGGCAGGATGAAACAGTGGTGTCCCTCTCTTTGTTACCACTTTGAAGTGAGGGCCAGGATGAAACAGTGGTGTCCCTCTCTTTGTTACCACTTCTCTTTCTGCTTGTTATTGACTGGATTATGAAGACATCTACCACCAAACATGGAATTCCAAGCAATTTGAAGATCTGGATTTTACCGATGACTTGGCTGTTCTATCCCAAGCCCACAGTTAGATGCAAAATAAAAATTGGTATACTTGAGGTGAGGTCCCAGAGATTTGGTGTGCAAATACTCAGAGAAAAGATGAGAATGAATATATCTAACGTCAAACTGGTAGAGTTGGGTGACACTCTGCTACCTCATATATCATCTTTCATTTATCTTGGTAACAATATAGACATAATAGGACTTACGGATAAAGATATCGAACTAGGAATACAAAAGTTAGAAGTGCTTTCATTGCTCTATGGAACATATAGAAAGCTAAAACCATTAAGTCTATCACAACAAATGAGAATCATAAACTCTACTGTAAAATCTGTTCTATTGTATTGCTCTTGATTCATGGAGATCAAAAGATCTAGCGAAAAAGGTACATACTTTCATAAATAAATGCCTATGCAAAATGGATGATGATAAGATCAGAAATGTTGAACCTGGTACAAACCATTGAAATAGGATGTGTCTAAAAGGTGCTGGCAGTGGATGGGACACATTTTACAGAAACTAGTTAAAAGCATTATGGCTTAGCTTGGCTTCGTTCATTCTCAATCTCCCGCTACCAAACCCTGAAAGGGCTTAAGTAGCAGAATGTAGTCCAGAGTTCGGAATGTGTTGTCGTAGTTTACAGCTTGACTGCGATATTTGCGCCTTTCAATCCGACTTCAGGAAGCATTTTTTTAGTACCGGGTTAGCATTCCCTCTTCGGTCCCTTCTCCTTAGTATGTCTGCCATGCTGCAGCCGGTTATTCAGGACGACCGCGCGGAGGTGTTAGAAGAGTCTTGACAACTCTGGCCCTGACGCTAGCAGTCAGCTATAGGTCGCTGACCATTCCAGCTCATGCGCTGCTCAGCATCTTGATCCCTCTGATAGCATTATGAAAGTCTATTCTGGAATCACTTAGGCAAGAGAAGTAGAGGCAAGAGGAAAGGTGTGGATGGATCTGGAAGAGATGTCCCAGGACAGGAAAACTTGTCATGTATTTTTTTATGAATTGTGCTCCTTTAGGAAAGGTTTTGATATTATTTTGTCTGCTATTTTTCAAAATGAAAGAAATTGTAACACATGATCCCATTTAATGAATTTTGAAGTTAGCATCTGTATTTGTCATAATTGACTTGGTTATTTCAGACAGATGTCTCAAGCAGAACTAATGCTGAATGTTCAATCACATGAAAAATTCACATTGCCCAGTGGGCAAGAAGTGGAAAGAGATAATATCCTTTTTTAGTTTTAATAATCTCCAGTTGGTGTTGACTCTAAATATTTGAAAACTACGATTTTTTATTGGAAATTGCAGATGACACAACCCTCCTATCTAATAGCCAACTTCAAATACACCTAATACTCATCAAATTAGAAGGTATATGGGACACTTCTTTTTTTCTGATGACCTGAAAAGAATGTTCTTCTGCGTTTGTTCTCACTCTCCCGCTATCAAGCTCTGAAAAGGGCTTTGCAGGTAGCAGGATGTAGTCTGGATTACAGAATGCGTTGTCGCTAGTTTACAGCTTGTCTGGGATATTTGCACTTTTTGGTCTGACACATCCGTCTTTAACAGAAAAAGAATGTTAATTTGTAGTTTACAACGAGGATGCAATATCTACCACTTTCATACTGACACATCCAGTTTTAGGACAACAATTATAGGACAGATTTAGCTTTCCTTTTTGATCCATATTCGCTTAAGCAGACTGCACAAGTGCAGCCTGTTTCCAGGGTGACATTTGAAGTCCATAATAGGGTCTAGATCAGCTGATGTAAATAAGCAGCTATGAGTTACTGGTTGCTGTCAGAAACCTTACCTCGGCTTCCTAGTAGCCCTTCCTGGAAATGGGCTGTCTTCACGGCAGCCTGGCTAAGAAGGTGAGGGACCAATGTGATCCCCATACTAGTGAGCGAAATGCAGTGATGCCAAGCATAGCACAACCACCTGGAGGACCCTGGTCCACCGTCATCAGCACGCTCAGGATGTCATTAAAGCTACTGCAACCCGCCACTTAACTTCCTTTTCAGGGTGCACAAAAGAGTAAACCTACTCATTGTGGGCTTTCAAAACAACCACCACCATTGTATATGTAATCTTTCTTTTAAAATATAATGTATGATAATTATCATATTTTATGTACAAGGAAAACGGCGGACAATGTATAATCAGTATTTATTTTAAATCACTGTTTATGAAAGTTTTATCTGATGTCACCAGGTAAAGGTATTATTTATTTAACGCCACCATGACATTGCTGTGAAACCTATTTATTTGCCTTAATTTTTGTGTACCAACTTTACCCCCTGACTTGGCCATCCTGGACAACCGCATTGCTCACATACGCCAAGTGCTGGGCGATTTTAAAACACGACAGGAAGAGGGCAGGTAAGATAAATTCACAATTTATTAATTAAATTTTAGCTTTTTATGATATTGTATGCTCTAGCCATTCTTCAAAATGTATTAATATTTTAAAAATTTAAAATAGGTGAACATTTTGATATTGGTATAAATATTACATTGGAGACATGATAAAAAGTATATTTTGTTCAAACTCTGTTATCATTGTCAGGACCATGACCAAGGAAATATTCCAACACGTGGAATGGCTTGACTCTGTTATCATTGTCAGGACCATGTCCAAGGAAATATTCCAACACGTGGAATGGCTTGACTCTGTTATCATTGTCAGGACCATGTCCAAGGAAATATTCCAACACGTGGAATGGCTTGACTCTGTTATCATTGTCAGGACCATGACCAAGGAAATATTCCAACACGTGGAATGGCTTGACTCTGTTATCATTGTCAGGACCATGACCAAGGAAATATTCCAACACGTGGAATGGCTTGACTCTGTTATCATTGTCAGGACCATGACCAAGGAAATATTCCAACACGTGGAATGGCTTGACTCTGTTATCATTGTCAGGACCATGTCCAAGGAAATATTCCAACACGTGGAATGGCTTGACTCTGTTATCATTGTCAGGACCATGTCCAAGGAAATATTCCAACACGTGGAATGGCTTGACTCTGTTATCATTGTCAGGACCATGACCAAGGAAATATTCCAACACGTGGAATGGCTTGACTCTGTTATCATTGTCAGGACCATGACCAAGGAAATATTCCAACACGTGGAATGGCTTGACTCTGTTATCATTGTCAGGACCATGTCCAAGGAAATATTCCAACACGTGGAATGGCTTGAGAAAATAGGGTCACTACAAGAGGCAGACTTATAAATTAAGATATCTGACAGAAAATGGAAATAGCATCACATGGAATGGGATGCTCCTGTAGGAGCCATGGAACCTCCTACCTAGGAATGTCAGCTGAGTCATAAATAGCTGAATTATTTGAAGGTTATCTGTTAATACCAAATAAACAGCCGTGAACCAGAAACAGTGACCTACATAGATAGATGCCCATAGGAAAACCTGATAGACCTTAACATGGTTTGAATTACAGACAACAATTTTTGGGAAAGAAGAATGAACTCATGGAAGAATCCAATTTGGAAATCTTAGCTCACACAGAAACTAAGAGGGACATGGGGGTCATGAATCTTGAGGATAATAGGCTTCTCTACAGAGTTCCCACTACCGGCAGAGTCAAAGGACAAGTGCAATGTATTGTGTCCAGAAGGGAGTCAAAGAGAAATTTGTCTTCAAACGCCTTATTGTACTGGACATCAAAGAAGGAAAGTTGATCAACATCGTCATTGTTTACTCCCCAATTAAGGGGGGATAGAGCAGTTGTCACAGTGACAGTGGACAATTGTCATCCCAAAATGATCCTCCTTGGAGATTTCAGTGCCATGGGATGGAAATATGTAAAAGACAGGATGCTCTGCCTACTACTTCAAGGGAGATAATGGAAAGACTATTTCTGAGAGTTTCTCTGTGCAGAGGAAGATCAAGTTCCGGGCATAACATGCCCTACTACCGCAGAGGAAATCAATGGGGAAAACAGCACAATGGAGGTGCTCAAGACAGCACTGGAGAAAATGAAGTTGGCAAAGCAGTTGGACATGTGATGGTATGGCACTAGAAGTAGTAAAGTACTTGGCAATTGCAGGTGAACTGTTATTCACTAGGCAATAAGGCTATACTAAAGGCCTCGGAGATCGCCATCATTACATCAACATTCAAGAAGGATAACAACCAACAGACAGTGCAAAAACCATAGAGGCATATTCCTTCTTAGTGTCAACGACATAGCCTACTCTAGGATACTGGAGCAGAGACTAGTACATCTGATTGAGTCACAGATGGGCAAAGACCAATGTGGTTTTATCATGGATGATGTCATCAAAGCCTGTAAGGAGAGAACCCAAAAAGTACTCAGTGGAGTAATGGAACATTAAGATCTGTAAAGAGGAGCTGGTGAAAAGAGGGATTACCACTAATAGTTAAAGAACAAAAACCATGGTGGTCTTGAAAGAAAAAAAGATACATCGTCTTTCTGGTGGAATGGTCTCTTGGACAAGTCAAGAGGTTCAAATACCTTGGAGCTGTAATAGACCGGAAACAAACCATTAAAGAAAATGGGTTATGTGGAAGCAGCAACTGGTAAACTTGTTCATGCTATACATAGAGGATTCCTCAGCAAAAGATAAAAAAGGAAGAAAATTAAGATGGATGTATACCACCAATATACCAGTTTTGACTTATTGGATGTGAATTAAGCAATGACAACAACCCAGAAAAGCCAGCTTCAAGCATTATGAAGAAATGTCAGGAAGAAGAGACAAGTTCTGTAACCAGATAATATGACAAGATTTCAAAGCCTAGCCCCTGCAAACTCGAGGGGAACAATCTCAACGTAGGTGGTTTGGCCATGTTTGCAGAATGAAAGATCAGCTAACACAGCAGTCATGTGAAGAAAACAGGCAAGGATCCAGACCCGGAAGATGATCCAAAGTCCAATGGGATGACAACATAAGGCAGTCTTTAAGAGACCATGCACTGGACTGGAACCAGGCCAAGAGGAGGTCATTATATAGAAAGGTCTTGCACTCTTTCTGATAAACATCTACACCACTGCAGCTCATGCGCTCAGGCGGATGGAGATGACACACATTGTAAGACAGCAGTATGGCACAACTGTGGTCTGCAGGGAAAGATTTTGTATCTCTTAGAATATTAGCTCTGGAAGTGAGGATGTGTGGAAACAACCATTTTAATAGACTTTTGCAATACAAAAGTATGAATTATAAGATCTGTCTTGTACAGTTTATTAAACCTAATGAGCTATGCCAGCTGCTAGAAAGCTTCATGGGTTAGAAATAGGTAAGAATATCAGCTTTGGAAATACTGTCAGGAATTTAACATCATTTGACTTTTACTTTGTTTATCTGTCTAGTTGATAATTTCTAGTTACACTTAACAAATTATACCATTCTGAATTAGAAGGGTTTGGTCTTTTGTATAGAGATGGTGTTTTGATGAAGGAAAAACTCATCTTTCTCAGGTCTCGACAAGAGTACATAGACCAGCTTGTCAAGGATCTCTGCGGGCGGTTTAACTATAACGAGTATCTAATGCAGAAGCTGTTGGATATCTTCCCTGTTGATGTGAGTTAATTATAGAACAATTGTAAACATTTCAGCAATTGTCCAGTTATACAAGATTTTTCCCCTTATTTTTATGTCTAAATGCACTATATATTTGACCAGCCACAATGGGCATGAGCGAGTTTGATCATTGGCTCTTTAGTCTGATACTTCATTGTAAAATATGGACATATCTGTGCTTAAATGAATCAATCAAAACCTTTTCCAGCGCACTGTGGTTTAGTTTCTGCAGGTTGGAGTAGCCAGTCCAATGCTCAACCCTCCTTAGTTGCCTCTTATGTCTGACAGGTTTCTTAGTTGCCTCTTATGTCTGACAAGTTTCTTAATTGCCTTTTATGTCTGACAGGTTTCTTAGTTGCCTCTTATGTCTAACAAGTTTCTTAATTGCCTTTTATGTCTGACAGGTTTCTTAGTTGCCTCTTATGTCTGACAAGTTTCTTAGTTGCCTCTTATGTCTGACAGGTTTCTTAGTTGCCTCTTATGTCTGACAGGTTACAGTGTTACTAATCTTTGCTCCCCAAAACTTGTTAACCTTTACCTTAGTCTGGCCGACTGGCGTCATGTAAATCGGGCGGCGCACGTCGAGTCTGTCCGACTTACGTTGCCTCTCCATAGCGATCGATCTTTCTAATCAAACTTAAAAATGAACGGCTACGTAGTAATAGTCTGAACAATACTGTTCTTTAATTGTAGAGAGTTCCTTCTTCCGTAATGTATGGTTAATTATCAGCAATGGCGATCGTGGAATTAGATTTAGGCGTTTGAAAATGATTTGTTCTGTTTTTGGCTTGGATTTGAAGATTATATGAAGATATTTTAGAATGGGGGAATCAAGTTCCTGAAGTCTGGTTAAGAGAATTTGGACCACAGTGAAAAGGCAAACCTTGTACCCCAAAGATCCAGCTGAAATCAGAAGTCTGACTGAAAGACACATCCTCGGTGTAAACTGCCTCAACGTCCATTTAAGGATGAACACCAAAGAAGAATAGAATATAAAATGTATATCATCTTTGCCCATGGTAGTCTCTTGTTTTTGTCCAAACACATAACTTCATGATGTGTTCTCCTGTCTGTTATCCATGTTCTGAGGGAAAACCAACTGCATTCCTTGCCTGGGTCCTGGATAGTGCCATTGAACACCTGTAACTGATATTTTTGATTTTTATGTCAGAATGAAAATGAAGACCAGATTAACCTTTATCGCACTACGGCCAAGAACTAGTTGACAACTTGGCCTTCAAAAACGGTGTGCGTAAAAATATTTTTTTTTTAAATGGAGACACTCCCAACAGCCATTTAAAAAAAATGCTGAGTACGTCACCATATATACACGATATTTTGCCGGTTAAAGTATCGTATGTTAGATTACAAATGGCTTTTGAACAATTTAAATTTTGTATATGTCGTTTGGAGCAAGCCGACTTTTCGCGAAAGGTGAAGTAGGTTGTTGGGAAAGATCTTTATTGAGTAGATCTGTTTATTTTGTTTGTTTAGATGAAAGAACTACATTTGAATTGGAAACTAACAGTTGTGTCGATATTGTAAACACATTATCGATACATTGTTGTGGTTTCCATGGTTTTCTATCGGAGCGACTAGGCCTAGTGGTCGAGTTCAAATTTTTTCAAGAGATTTTAATAAATTTTCAAAATCATCTTTTTATATCTCAGAAACTAAACAAAAACAATAACACCAACACATTCGTTATTCAATTGTGTCTCTACACACAAGAAAATCATATTTATTTACAAACAAACAGAAAAGTTATACATTTTTAAAGTCCATAGCGAGAAATTAAATTCATTAATTAGGTCAAATTTTCATCATAAATAATCTGGTGCGCTAAAAGTTAAATATAACCAAAGATATGCTGGTGTTCGAAGCCACTCATTCTAAGATCTTCATTCTTGATATTTCTCCAGAACAGTGGCTCATATTTCAAGACATATTGAAGAAAGTGGGCCTGGTCGCACCTAGCTGTAGTGCAATGCTTGGTTTCTCAATAGGTTAACCACTATCCAGATCAGTATTGATCCTACACTTCATTGGCCAAACTGCAGCAGCGTTTGTGGCTTCATTCTTTGGTTCAGTGTATTTCCCATATACCAAGAGGCCAACACCACAAAAGTTCCTCCATTCATGAAGAAAAATATCACTGCATCTAGAAATGGCAAGGGTGCCCGCGACCAGCATATCATGCCCACTGTATCACAGAGATGGTTCCGCCAAGCTGCTGTAACATGGCATGTTTCCAGAATCATGGATGTGATGTGGAGTCTTGGTCAGCATATTTCACCTGACCTTGAGCTTAGCCTTGGGTCCCAACCATGAATATGTTTATGCTACTAATACTTCATCTTCGTGTCTCCTTTTCACATCATTAAAGCATTTCATCTTCTTGTTTGCTGTAGTGGTTATTTTCAATGATGAGGTATCTAACCATGCTCTGCCCTCTTTAGTCACCTTTATACTAGATGCTTGAAAGGTAGTTCTATTTTATTTCTGCCTTTGTACCACTCAGATGTCTACTACTGCAGCAAAGTTATTTTATTCACACCATAGGCTGAGTGAGTGTCGGATATGGACATGTGACTAACTCCTATGTTCATTATGAAAAGACTGTTGTGATGGGACTTGCAAACAGTATTGTTGCTTTCATACTTTTAACCCGAGAGGTGGGAAGGAATGGATCGCAGGTGGCAAAGATGGAAGGTGTTACACCTTTGCTTTTGAACATCTGGTCAGGCAAAATATACTGATCAGACATGTTAGTCGGGGTCAGGCAAAACATATTGGCCAAGGCCCTCACCTCGGCTTCCTAGACGACCTCCCTGGAAACGGGCTGTTTTCATGGCAGCCTGGCTAACGAGGTGAGGTATCGGCGTGATCCCCGTAGTAGTGAGTGACACGCAGATGAAGCCAAGCATAGCACAACTACCTGGAGGACTCCCTGACCACCTTCATCGGCACGCTCAGGATATGAGGACAGCTACTGCAACCCGCCACTTAACGTCCCTTTGCAGGGCCCACAAAAGAGTAACCTATTCATTATGGGTATTTGCAAACAACAACCCAAGTGGTTCTTGAAGCAAAGAGCATAGAACCACTGTTTCCTTCCTTACGTTTCGAAAGAGATACTACCTAGCCATGTAAAAACCATTGCTATGAAATTGCACTGCAAATGATTGTATTTAGGCTTTCTTAAAAGGTAGTTAGAGAAAGTAAAATGCGGTGTTGTACCTATACTTCAACAAATGACTGGAATCAGGCTGTCATAAAAGTTGGGCTATTCCGATCCAATGGCAGTGCTGGATCTTTGCAACAACTACCAGGCTAAGGCAGCTATTCACTCTTGTATTCCTGTATCATGTTTAGGATATTGTTTCTTGATCTTTTATTAATAAGCAAATCCATTTTCAACAGGTCCTTTTAGTCTTTGAATATAATATCGTTGTCGATGAGGAGCGCCGACATCATCCTTGTCACAGATTTCCCTGTTGGGTGTGGGTGCGCATGTGGCTGAACAGGCCAATGCGAGCACGAAAACATCTGCTACATATCGGGCACACGAGGTTTGAAGAAGGGGATGGTGTTCCCGCTGCTCGGGATTTCCGCGTCTCGCGTCTGTTCTGGGCTTTCACAACACGGTCATCTTCACCGACAGCTACACCCGATTTGACTGCGCTTCTCCGGTCTTTGAATAACAGAATGTGAAATGTCATAAGTTGGAAAGTTTTCCACACTAAAGGGATCAGACAGCACTGTTAGTTGTCTCTTACGACATGCTCCTAATGCGTCGTCTCTCACAACATGCTTACGTGTCAGTGGTTTTATTTTATTATTTCTTACATAAAAAACTCTCCCATAAACCACCCATGTAACCTTTATGGTGAAACTAAGATTACACACTTCACTCTTTGTTACCACTATTATAACACTTTAATGATTTTTTTCTTCAGATAATGAATTTTCTTGAAGCCAATGAGTACCCACGACCAGTGACTATCAGAACTAATACACTGAAAACTAGAAGACGTGACCTTGGCCCGGTAAGTAATTAGTGTGCATGTTTAATTGAGTGAAGGAATAAAGTTTTAAGTGTTGGATGTTGGATGTAAAAGTAGGTCGCCATTTAAACAATAAATGCTATTTTAAAATCAGTCCTTCTCTAGAAAAGTATCCCAGGGCCGTGTATGCTGGTGAGATCTTGTCAATGGCCTATGCGCTAAGAGGAGCTATGGAATTTGATTGATTGACGGCTAATATCCAGAAAGATGTTTAGTTTTTACATGTTTCAGTAACTTTCCCTCAATTGTCCTAATGCACTAATATCTTGTCCTATAAGTTAACTGTTCTGGTTGTGATATAATTATATTGCCAAACTATTTCACTCTTTGCATCTCTCAGTATTTTATTTCTCTGTGTTTTGTTTTATCTCAGCATTCTTTGCGGTACCAATCTTTATAATGTTGACCAACTTCACCTCATATCACAGATTGAAATGTTCTGTATTTAGACTTTGTTTAAATCTGGGTTTCCTCAAAATAAACTAAGCAAATGTAGAATATAACTAAATATGCTATCGGTCAGATATGAAAGTACAAAAACATTAGTCATTGGTGCCCAAAGCTGTACCCAAGTGTAAATTGATGTTTTGCCTAGAGATGAGTAATACTCAAATACACATAATCAGCACAGTAATACATATGCTGTTGTTGAATGCCCACAATGAGTAGGATTACTGCAAACTAGGAAGCCGAGGTGAGAGCCTTGTCCAGTATGTTTTGCCTGACCCTGACTAATATGTCTGATCAGTATATTTTACCTGACCAGACTTTAGTCTTCCTTCCCAGTAATACATATAGATTCAGCAATTCTTGATAATCTGTAAGAAATACATTGCTTATTTTGTTTCTTGGCAGATCTTGATTGACAGGGGTGTGAATGTAGAACCCATGGCAAGATGGAGCAGTGTTGGGCTGACAGTGTTCGATAGCAAGGTACCATTAGGTGAGCAGTTACGAAAGTGTATAACATCATATACTGTTTAGATTTTGTTAGATCATAAGTTATATTTTAAAATCAAAATAAGTGGTTCATTTTGCACTTTGTCTTCAAATCATGTTTTGATTCCATGTATTATTCTGGCGTATTTTCTAGTTGAACTTTTTCACACAATGTGTTGAAACAGGAAACATAACTCTATTCCTAAGGGCAGACTTCTTTTCACCAACACAAAAACTTGAATTTAATATTTTATGTCATTTAAAAGCTGTACTGTTAGAAAATGTTTTGATTTTTGAAGAAAACAAAATGTATGTTAGTTTGCAATTAATAATTTCCATTTTAAAAAATGTATTATACGTAAATTATTTACAGATTTTCAAATCTAATTTTTGCAAAAAAAATTCAGAGTTTTGTTTTTATGGAATTTTCTCCTGAAATATCATGTGTCATTGTCCCTTGATTGCCAGAAAACAACACGCATTCATAAAGTCTCTATATTAGTCCACTGAACTTAATGACTAAAGAAAGGTCCAGATTTGGGTATTAAGAAATGTTTTTTTAGTCATAGAGTGGTAAATGCTTGGAATGCATTGCCCCATGAGGTAGTAGAGGCAGGGACAGTTAATGCATTTAAAAATAGATTGGATGTGCATAGCTTTTAGAGCAGGGTAATGCAAATGTAACTGGTTGTATACAGACTGATAAACACCAGACTGATGTGGCATCTGGAAGAAAAACGAATACTAATTCCACAGCAAGCAGGCTTTAGACAGCACAGATCCACTGAGGACCAGGTCATCCTCATAGCCCAGGAGATAGAAGATGCCTACCAGGCACAGAAACACACAGTAGCTGTTTGGGTGGATCTGGAAAAGGCATTTGACAAAGTCTGGAAGGATGGACTTAGAGTCAAGCTAAGAAGAAGTGATGTCTGTGGGAAGATGTACAAGTGGATCAACCACTACCTCAAACAAAGAACGGCCAGAGTCCAAGTACAAGGGCAGATGAGCAAAAAGGTGACACTCGAGCAGGGAGTACCCCAAGGGGGAGTATTGTCACCCACACTCTTCCTGGTATATATAAACGATATTACAGAGAATATACCAAGAAGAGTCCATAGCTCAATGTTTGCAGACGATCTGGCTATGTGGACCTCTGAAAAGAATCTCACCATAGCAAGAAATCGGATGCAGACGGCCCTAACATCGCTGGAAAAGTGGGCGAACTCATGGCTGGTCAAAATAAACGAGGAGAAAACCACGTGCACAATATTCTCGCTCTCATTAAAACCCCAAAGTACCAAATTAAGTCTAAATGGCAAAATCCTGCAGCCAAACGACAACCCAACCTATCTGGGAGTCACATTTGATCGGCGCATGACATGGAAAAGTCAGATTGAGAGAAACCGAATGAAAGCCAGAGAAAGAATGGCGATCATGAGGAAACTTGCTGGCACAAGCTGGGGAGCAGACGAAGGCATACTAAAGAAACTGTACACTGGAAGAGTGAGACCAGTTCTCGAGTATGGCATTGCGGCATGGACAACAGCAGCGAAGGCGAACTTCGATAAAGTTAACAAACTTCAAAACCTAGCCATGAGAATTATAACAGGTGGCATGAAGTCAACGTCAATTGTAGAACTTGAAAAGATTACAAAACTGCAATCCATGACCGATAGAAGAGACTGCAGAGCCCAGCTGCAGTCAGAGAAACTCCGAAGACTGACGGACCATCCAATGTACCAGAGACTAAACAATTTGGGAAATGGGAAACTAAAGCAGAGAAACTTTGCAGAAATAGCCAAAGCAAAGATGCACGAAGATCCCATAAACGCACTAACAACACCAAAACCCATCACTACTGTACGAAAACCTACTTGGAGGCAGGATATATTTCCAGAGGTGGCAGAAAATATACCAGGTATTGCAAACAAAAACTGCCAGACTGAAAAAAAAAGGAGAGACACTACCCTAAGCTTCATAACGAAAAGCTACCCAAGCATGGACTGGACCTATGCATACACCGTCGGTTCTGTAACAAACACTACACAGAACGGAGGGGCAGGAGCATTCCTGAACCTACCAAATGGCAGAAAAATAACACTGTCATTCGCTACTGGTAAGTACACAAGCAATTTCAGAGCGGAGGCAGAGGCACTGAGGGCGGCAGTGGAAGAAATGGTAACACACAGTGAGAATGAGAGCCATATAGTCCTGCTGACAGATGCTCTCGCCGTAGTCACAGCGCTAAAAAGCCAGAAAAACACTGAGCTTAATGACTTAAGAGCAGCACTCTGCAAACTGTGCCAGCAGTCCGCACCAATAAGGGTGGTGGTACAGTGGGTTCCGTCACACTGCAACATCCAAGGCAACGAGGAGGCAGACAGACTGGCAAAAGAAGGTGCAAGGCTACCACAAACAGATACCAGTATGACGTACGAAGAGTCAAAACGGCTTATCAAAGCCAGATACATGACCAAATGGGAAACCGAACATACTGGTTACACCAAAAACGATGCCTATTACCAGTTGAACCGAAGAGAGCAGGTCGTTGTCTTCAGACTCCGCACTGGCCACAACAGACTGAGGTACCACCTATTCAACAAATTGAAGATAGGGTGTACCGACGAATGCCCGTGCGGTACTGGTAAAATGACCACTGAACATCTGCTGCAGAACTGCCCGACATACGAGGATCAGAGAGAGCAGATGTGGCCATTGCCAGTGGAACTGCAAGACAAGCTCTATGGTAGTGGCGAGAGTCTCAGGATGACCGCCGCTTTTTTCGAAAAAATAATGGTTACTGTCTGACTGTGTACGCAGAAGTATACAGACTGAGTCTTCTAAACCAGTATAGAAACATTAAGTTATGATGAGTCTTCTAAACCAGTATAGAAACATTAAGTTATGTTAACACTCTGATGTCTTCTAAACCAGTATAGAAACATTAAGTTATGTTAACACTCTGATGTCTTCTAAACCAGTATAGAAACATTAAGTTATGTTAACACTCTGATGTCTTCTAAACCAGTATAGAAACATTAAGTTATGTTAACACTCTGATGTCTTCTAAACCAGTATAGAAACATTAAGTTATGATGAGTCTTCTAAACCAGTATAGAAACATTAAGTTATGTTAACACTCTGATGTCTTCTAAACCATTATAGAAACATTAAGTTATGTTAACACTCTGATGTCTTCTAAACCAGTATAGAAACATTCAGTTATGTTAACACTCTGATGTCTTCTAAACCAGTATAGAAACATTAAGTTATGTTAACACTCTGATGTCTTCTAAACCAGTATAGAAACATTAAGTTATGATGAGTCTTCTAAACCAGTATAAAAATGTTAAGTTATGTTAACAAGTGTTTCAGTGTCATTTGTTGATACTTATTCTTCATCAGTGAATCACTGTTTGTCTTTGCAGCAATATCAGATTCATACCCAAAGCTAGTATTTTCGCTCACAAAAATGTCTTCCATTTTCAGTTTAACTTTTTTAATTCGTGCTCTCATTTTATCACAATTTGTTCTATTTGTCACATTCTGAAACCATAAAGTATGAACAAATTTGTTTTTTATTTTTATATGTGAAAGCAGACATTTAAAAAATCCTCACATTGAGCCAGAAAATCGTTTACTATTTCATGTAGTATTTACATATATATAAACAAACATGGTTTATGGCACTATTTATATTTTCAAGATGAAACTGCTATTTCTGATTGGGACATAATGTTGTAAGCATCTGAAATTAGTGTGCGCACATTTGGCTGTCCAGGGACATCCCTGTCGACCAGCTCTTAAAGCAGGTTATGACATCAAGGGTGGGAAAAAAACAACTTCCGTCATGGTCCAGTCCTTGCAGCTTTCCATGCACCACTTGGTTGGGTCAGATTATTGCATACAGCCTAGGACAGCCACTTATCATGTTCATGGATGGTTGACATTAATGACATTTGTCATCGAAGAGTACTGCCCACCTACCCTTTAATTGTATTAGTATGTGAGACTTTAATGGATAGGTGATAGATCTAATATGTAAAAATATCAGTGTTATCATTCTGTGGTGATGAATTGTGACTATTATGTTGCTAATTATAAGTATGAAGCTCAGCTGTCATATTTTGTGCTGTATCATTCTACAGGAGCAACACCAGAGTATCTGGCCGGCCATTACATGCTTCAGGGTGGATCTAGCTTTCTCCCAGTCATGGCCCTTGCTCCACAGGAAAGGGAGAGAATCCTTGACATGTGTGCGGCACCTGGTGGAAAGTCCAGTTATATAGGTATTGTATGCTAAACAGCATTGCATAGATATGGTTTGTGACTGTTCCTGTTGCATAATCCTCAAAGCATTGTCTGATCCCCCTTTCTGTGCCAGCAAGCTTCTTCGGTAAAAGCCACCTCAACATTTTATTTTGAACATATTTCTTAAAGCTGAGCTGTGGGTCAAGAGTGACTGTAAGTAATGTAGGCACTTCCTCTCTGGACAATTTCTGTTTGTCGAATCTCAGACAGATGATATTTTTCTTGGCTACTTTGTGGCTATTGGTAAAGATAGAGTAAACAATCTATTCACAGTATGCATTTTGTTTCCACATTTGGCAATACTCATGCAGTCTTCTCAGGTCTCCATTTAGTCTTAATTTCTTAATAAAAATCAAAAGTATGAGAGGCAGAGATGATTGTTATAATCCAACAGAAATTATTAACGACAACAATGGAATCGCAATAAATGACCCACAACTGTAATTCTTCAGCGCGCTACAGTCAAGACTCATTCGACCAGAAACTCCAATACTTAATTACAAGCACGTGACAATAACTACGAAAGAGTTTTATAGAACATGATTTTCGTCCCGACACTGTGCTATCAATGATACAACCATCAAATGAAAAAGCTACATCAAAACAGCAGAAGTGAAATGCCTGCGAAAAATAATTGAGCGTAACAAGGAGAGACATGATCAGAAACGATGACATCAGGAGACTAGTGGGAACAACACCAGTATTAGACTACATTAAAAGACAATGCTATTTAGATACAACGAATTCAAAGGCAGGCCATGAAAAAGGTGGCTTACAGAAATATCTGAGGCGGTCAATGCATGAGGCACACAGACGGCTCGTTCTAGAGACCTCTTCATAGCCTGATGCTGAAAGGCATAAAAGGACAAGCGAAAAGAAGAAAAAACAGCCCGGGTTATTGATGTAATGAGAAAAAAGGTGCAGCTCAAAGCAGAGCTCCATGGAAATTTCCTCTTCATTAGACTGCATTATTTATCTTTGTCTGGATTGTTAGTCAATGTACTTTAGCCAGTTATACAACTTTCCACTAATTCCCACATAACTAACGTTTAATACAACAAGAAGTTCTGGTCCAGTAAGTCTTATGAGAGGATCATAGAGAAAAATTGATGCCTACCCAGAAGAATGGATACATGTCTATACTGATGGGTCAGCTTTTAAGGCCACCATTAAAGTGGGATATGGGGTCTACATTGTCCACTGGAAGTAGCTTTGTACCACTTGAGGACTGTATTTGATGCTTTCCCATCAAAAGCCCAAAGCATTGTAACCTTTACAGACTCCATCTGCACTTCAAGCTCTGGAAGATGGTGATCATCGTAAGCCTGGACTTACCCAAATCTCCCTAGATGCCAACCAACTTATCAGATTCCGTGAAGTCAGAATATTCTCTCGCTTTCTCTCTGTGTTTAGGTTTTTGTTTTTTTAATGCAATATTTGATCTGTTAGTCACTCCTTGTATTTTACATTGGCGTGTAAACCTGTAACTATTTTTTATTTTATGCTGGGTTCATATGGTACTTTTTTCTAATATAGTCTTTCATCAAAGTGTTTTTCTAAATCAACTATAAAATTTTCTGTGACCAAATTTAGTTTTGTAAGAGTTTTAATTATTGATTTGGAACTGCCGACAATGTTTATCATTTGAGATCAATTGCTAGTTTTAAGAATATCCTCTTCCTGTCAACATTTCAGCTGCTCTGATGAAGAACACAGGATTGTTGTGGGCCAATGATGCCAACAATCAAAGATGTAAGGCTGTTGTCTCCAATTTGCACAGAATGGGGGTCATTAACAGTGTTGTGACTAGCTATGATGGTCGTGCTATGACAAAGGTGAGATCATTTACATTAACCAGTGCCATTTGTTTGTTTAATTTCATTAAACAAGTAATCATCATTACATTTTCCTCTAAGCATTTCTTCTTCAATGTTCGTTCGTACAAAAATTGTATCGTAGTTTACAGTGAGGCTACGGTATCAAGATGCTGAAAAATCCATGAGCTGCAGCGGTCAGTGACTCAGAGCTGCCAAGACTCTTCTGGCTAACCCAGTACTCAAAAATGCCTGCTGAGGTTAAATGTGTCGGACCGAAAGGTGCAAATATCACAGTCAAGCTGTAAACTACGGCACAATGCATTTCGTTCTCCAGACAAACATCCTGTACCTGCAAAGCCCTTTTTGGAGCTTGTTACCAGGAGATTGAGAATGAATGTAGTGATGAGGCCACAACATCTGCACCTTTTAGCTCTACACATCTAATTTCAGGTGACTTTTTTTAGTACCTGTTTTTCCTTCCCACTGTGATACCTATTCCTTGGCCAGACTACACTAGTGACTAGTGCAGCCTGTTTCCAGGACTACTCCAAAAGGCAATGAAGAACAAAATAAACCCATTATGGTAGCCCTGCTCGACTGGAATAAAAAACATTCTGTACATAAACATGTTGCAATATTTGTTCTGTCTGTTGTGGGTGTCATGTGGGGATCAAAGAGGAAATGCAAACCTTGTCCCCAAAATGGCGTGTTCAAACTGGATGTGTTGTGCCGACTGGAACAGATATCGCATCCCTGCCGTAAGCAATGACACAACATAACAAAATATCATTTTGAAGAACCATCTTTAAAGATCATCTTTTATCATAATTTTTATATATTATTATAATTTTTGCCTTCTTCTTGTTTGCGTTTCCATTATTATATTTACACGTGAAGACCAGTTCTCTTGATAAGGGTTGCTGTGGTGGAGAGTTCTTCAAGGCTCCCAAACAGTTTTGGGTGGAGGTCCGTCTTCTTCTTCTTCTTCGTCGTACGCAGTCAGACAGTAACCATTATTTTTTCGAAAAAAGCGGCGGTCATCCTGAGGCTGTCGCCACTGCCATACAGCTTGTCTTGCAGTTCCACTGGTGATGGCCACATCTGCTCTCTCTGATCCTCGTATGTCGGGCAGTTCTGCAGCAGATGTTCAGCGGTCATTTTACCAGTATCGCACGGGCATTCGTCGGTACCACCTATCTTCAATTTGTTGAATAGGTGGTACCTCAGTCTATTGTGGCCAGTGCGAAGTCTGAAGACAACGACCTGCTCTCTTCGGTTCAACTGGTAATAGGCATCGTTTTTGGTGTAACCAGTATGTTCGGTTTCCCATTTGGTCATGTATCTGGCTTTGATAAGCCGTTTTGACTCTTCGTACGTCATACTAGTATCTGTTTGTGGTAGTCTTGCACCTTCTTTTGCCAGTCTGTCTGCCTTGGATGTTGCAGTGTGATGGGACCCACTGTACCACTACCCTTTTTGGTGGGACTGCTGGCACAGTTTGCAGAGTGCTGCTCTTAAGTCATTAAGCTCAGTGTTTTTCTGGCTTTTTAGCGCTGTGACTACGGCGAGAGCATCTGTAAGCAGGACTATATGGCTTTCATTTTCATTGGTCCGTCTAAATGTACCCATGCTCAGTATGACATTGGTTAAGTCTTGCAGGATATGTTTGGTTGTCTGTGCTATTTGCCCACATGGGTGGTGGAGCTAATTTGAGCCTGTGTATTTTTTTTAGTGAGGTCAGGTACATGTTTTGAAAAGACTTATTTCCCTTGGCTGAAAATTTTAGAAAGATATAATTTTTTAAAACGTGGGTGACAAGGTTGGGTGATATTCCGTATATTATATTTTATTTACAAGGAAAATAATTTATTTCCATTTGTTAATTGCAGGTATTTCACAGTTTTGACAGAGTCTTGCTTGATGCACCTTGTAGCGGAACAGGTGTCATTTCAAAAGATGAAGCCGTCAAAGTTAGCAAGGTAATTGTGACACTGTCTTCATAAGTTGTGATAGTTACTGTGTATGTTTTGTCACACAACCATTGTAGCACAATATTTTTTTTTTTTGTTTGTTTGCGTTCGCCTTATTTCTCCAATCCCCAAGGCGGTGTGCGTTGCACTGTGGTTTTTATTTTGCGCCTGTCGGCTCAGTGCATCCGACTTTAGCATGCATTTTATGTAAGGGTCTGCTTCCTCCTGCATTTTCTAAGGGTTTGCTTCCCCGGGGTAACGGCCGGTGCTGTGATCTAACATTGTCATGATGAAGCAGTACCTCTCTCAGAAGGCCACGATGTTTTTTTAAAAATTGCATCCGAAAGCATCAACAGAACTCACAGCACATTACAACATTCACATTTTCACCTTTCTTCTGGAAATTGGTTATCAGCACTCTGGGATAATCTCAAAATACTGTAAGCATGACCTTCCCTGTTGATTGCGTCTTGCATTTCTTGGAAGAGGTGAAGAAGAATATTTCCATAGCACGAAAATTTGACCTATTTAATTAACTTAATTTCTCGCTATGGTAGTCGACTTTCAAAATTTGTAACTTTTCTGTTTGTTTGTCGATAAATATGATTTTCTTGTGTGTAGAGACACAATTGAATAATGAACATGTGGGTGTTATTGTTTTTGTTGTGTGTTTGTTAGTTTCTGAGATACCAAAAGATGGAAGTTGAAAATTTATGAAAATCTCTTTAAAAAATTTTGGACTCGACCGCAAGGCCTAGTCGCTCTAATAGAAAACCATGGAAACCACAACAATGTATCGATACTGTATTTACAATATCTACACAACTGTTAGTTTTCAATTTAAACGTAGTTCTTTCATCTAAACAAACAAAATAAACAGATTTACTTGATAAAGATCGTTCCCAACAACCTACTTCACCTTTCGCAAAAGTCAGCTTGCTCCAAACAGCGTATACAAACTTAAAACTGTTCAAAAGCCATTTGTAATCGAACAAACAATACTTTAACTGGCAAAATGCAGTGTAGATATGGTGACGTATTCAGCATTTTAAAAATGGCTGTCGGGAGTGGCTCCGTTAAAAAAAATAATAAATTCCCAGCACACTGTTTTTGTAGGCCGAGTTGGTCCGCTAGGGTGTATCAATGGCACGCTAATGGTTAAGGACCCTTTTATTTGGGTCGTCAGTGGGTGCACCAATTTGTCCCCAGTAACAATCCTGTTCAGCATTTCATCTACATACCGACATAGATGCTGCAAGGACATGCTCATTCAGTTTATATTATGTTCATCAATCAGTTGTCTGGGTCCCCACTGTGTGCACACTTTAGGAAACTTCAGCATTGTGCTGTAGGCTAAACCATGTGAACATCCTATCGCAGATACTACACTGTCTATTGTTACTTATCTGTCTGCTTGAATCATCTCCTCTACCCACTCTATGGTTATTGTAATCTGAACAGGAGACCAGCTTAATCTGCAAATCTTTAGAAAATTTATCATCTCAGTTATGCAGCGCTTAACCCGTACACAGGAAGAATTTCTTTATGAATGTCCTTTTGCCCCAAAAATACATACAGAGGGCACACTGTTGTCTGGCTGTACACTTTGTGAGTACGGACGTCATTTTGAATCTGAACTGTGTACATGTATGTGACACTTAGCTACCTACAGTAATGGACAAAGCTAAATGTTACCACCTAATGACACCTTTAAAAACTTCCAGCTACATTTTTCAGCTATCCAATATACCTTATCTGCATATGGTTACTGATAACAGGAATTTCTTTAGGAGTATGGTGCAAAGTTGATTTGAAAGGAGAATCAATATTAAGAGCGATTAAATAAATGTCTTCTAGGGGCTGAAACATAAAAATAGTTATGAAAGATGACACTTTGAATTCTTAATTATGTTGAATTTGTATTGGTGGTGGTTATAAACAATTATAATTACGGTAAACTGTGATTTTGTAGCCTCTTAGATCAAAATATGATATTTCCTTGTCATGCTCTTAATTTATATTTCTCTCCAGGATGAAAAGGATATCCTCAGATGTTCTCATCTTCAGAAAGAGCTGCTTCTGGCAGCCATTGATTGTTGCAATGCTAATTCCAAAACTGGAGGGTATATTGTGTACTCCACATGTTCAATCCTTGTAAGTGCTGTCTGATAGATACCACAATGTTTCTTGACCTGTTTATCCTTACCCCATCATCTGAGATTAGGGCACACTTTTCATTATGTTAATATCTTTACACCCCACACCTTGAAAGTATATTTTTAAAAATTAAATGTTTTAGAATATTAATGTAATTTAAAGTAACAATTAAAGATTACATTGAATAAATAACACAATGGTTATAGGGGTCAATGGTTATACTTGCTACCAGCCCCTGGTTTTCCCATACAACTTTTAAACCAATAAACGAAATTCATTAACATTGGATATGGGGAACTGAGATTCTAGTCCGGTCAGGCACAACCCACGGACCAGGACATTGCATCAGAGTCAGGCACAATATACTGACCAAGACTTCTATGTTCCATGTAGTGTTCCCTGGAAACAGGCTGTTTTTAAAGTAGTCTGACTGATGAAATGTGGGTCGATGTGATCCCCTTAGTAGTGAGTATCACACAGATGAATCCAAGCATAGCACAACCACCTGAAGACATTCATCAGCTTGCTTGGAATGTGAGGAAAGCTACTATAACCAACTACTTAATGCCCTTTTCAGGGTGCAAAAAAAAGTAAACTTACTCATTGTGGGCATTAAACAAAAACATTTGACATGGGTTGTGTGACAATAACAATGTTCGCTTAGGCGTCAAAAACCTGTTGTGTTGAACGACCACTACCCCAACTGCTGAAGATTGTTCATGCGTAGTGTGTCAACCAAAATCCCTACAGACTCCTCAGGTGGAGCTGAGTACTCCACTGCCTTGGTGTGAGTGGTGTGTGTTGGACTAATGTTTGCGTCTGGCTTTCTTTGACCGTATGTGTCTGACTCCGTTTCTTCGCGTTCAGCCCCTAAGACGTTTGTGCTGCAAATACGAGGTTGGGTTAGGCATTGTATAAAGTTGGTGTGAGTGGGAGGAAGGTGGCTAAGTCCTACTTTATGTGTGAAAGGCATAGCATTATAACGGAAGTACATGAGTGGCTGAAAATTGAGTCCGTGACTCCGGATGTTTTGGTGAATATCTTCCATAACACGAAGAAGCATGTGCAGGCATGCCTTGACCACTTTCAACATTTGCTATGAGCTCATTATGCTTCTCACACACCAAGGTATGTCAAATTTTATTGAATTGTGTTCATCGGTTTAAACGTTATGTAAGAGAAAACCAGTAGTGAATGGGACACCCTGTAGATTAACCAAAATTATCTTTATTTTGGTTTGAAATAGATAATTAGGATTTTTTAAAATCAAAAACAGACAAAAAAATGTTTGTGTTATTTATTCTGACACATTTATAGTTATAATGAGTTTTTCTATAAACAAAATGTCATCTGTTATTGTTTTTTCCACGAAAGGACAGAAAGAAATAAGAAGCCATTATCTATCTCTGCAGAACATGCAAAAAGCTTTATAAAGCCAATTGTCACTTCTCATTGTCCTTAGTTCTGTATCATTCGTAATCATTGTGTTACCTGTCAGTGATGTTAGATTTTCCTCATGTTTTGTTCATGGTATTAACTTTCTTGTTTTCCCAGAATCTTATTCTTTCCACACAATAATACCGAAAAAAACACAGATAGAAAACTTCTTTTACTATAAAAACACATTGTAATTAATTTATTGCATTGTCTAATCATTTACAACATTGTCAACTACTTTAACTATGACTAATCTTTCTAAATATTTTAGCACTAGCTTGATGGAATCTCTGTATCTGTGTCCAGGTTCTGTATTCTATCACTAACAATAACTACTAATAAATTATCTACTCTCTTGGGTCTTGTGATCCTTCGCTGTGGTGTAACTGACTGGTCTCTGATAGTCTACAGCTTCCATTCATCTGGGCTTCACTGTGGAATTAAAGGTTTCCCACAGGAGCTTTGTGAGTGTGATCCCTGTGGAGTTTATGGTACACCTTACTGACTCCGACTTTGGGAATTGTATCCCAGGTATTTATCTCACCTTCTTGACTTGGACTTCAGGAATTGGATCACAGGTGTTTGACTGCACGTTACTGTCTGTTGTTGAGGTTGGGTTCACTGTCCCTTCCATTAGGCAATAGTGCAATGCCTATGAAACTCAGTGGAAATTCTTCGGGCTAACTCTGCCGAATATCCCTGTTGTTCTCACTTTTATCCCATTCCTATTTTTTCTAAATCCTACCTTTCACTCCTCCCATTCCAATATGGCCACCTGCCACAAAGGACACTTGTCGTACTCCTGTTGACCAGCTAGTAGCTTGTGTCATCGGTTGGCCAGTACGTCAAGTTTCCCCATCTATGGGACCTCCCACAAGTTCTTGGGACATCTTGTTTCCATACCAATCCTGTCACCAAATCATAAGCAGCTCAAAAACGCTACCCATCATTCTATAATGCTTAGGCACAATGGAATGGGTGGACTGAAAACACCTACTGAATTATTGGAATGCATTTCACTAATAAACTGACAACCTAAGCTTAGACAATAATTTCCTGATACCAGGGGAAGTAAAATCTTACCCTCTAATTTCCCACAATCCAGTTCTTGGAAAATGAAAATCCCTGCTGGCTTTATTAGAATCTGCAGATGTTCTGAACTTTGTCTGAACCTTCTCACTTCTGTGCTAAAACATGTTTCCATTGTCCTGCATGGACAAAGTTGAAAGTTGTATCTCCCTTGCTTCATACATGACATTTTCACACATACACTAACACTATCATATAATATATGACATTGCATTTCACAAATACCTGACAGTATCACATAATACCTGTCACTTATACTTGACTAATATGGTCACACTTTCCTGTAGACACATTCTGTTGGTGTCCATAACACGTGCAAGTCTTTTATCTGTTTCTTTCATAATGAAGTAATTTCTCTTTATTTATGTATCTTTAATTTATTAGATTGAACTTGTCTGTTCATCTCAGTTATTGTCTTTTTTTAGCTCACTCATTGCATGTTGCACATCTGTTATTTTTTGTCATTTTAAACTCTATACACATGGCAAACCATTTCCATTATGTCATTCAATTAATGTTGTTGATAGAATTTGTATATATTCTTGTACTTCTCCATTCTCTATTAGAAATGTGTCTGCAATCTTGATATTATTGTTCTTTAGGTGGAGGAGAATGAGTGGGTTGTTGACTACGCACTGAAAAAAAGAAATGTGAAAATAGTTCCTTGTGGCCTAGACTTCGGAAAAGAAGGATTTGTAAAGTGAGTTTATTGCTGTAACATTTATGTACTTTTACCAAGGCATATTTTTTGTCTAATTGGAACTTGACAGATAGCTTTGGATTATGTAGACATTAATTAAATGTTCACATTTTTATGAAAATAGAACGTACCTTGAGATCTCAGAGTCATCCAGTATAAAATTGATATTAAAAATAGCTACGTGCCAGTACACTATAAACAGTGATGTCCACGTAATATAACTTTAGTACTAAAGTCAGCCAACAAATGATGCATTGGGCCAAATTTTTACATTTCTTCTTCGTTCGTTCTCAAACTCTCGCAAGCAGGATCAAGATGCTGAGCAGCGCATGAGCTGCAATGATCAGCAACCCATAGCTGACTGCTAGCATCAGGGCCAGCGAAACAGAGCTGCCAAGACCCTTCTACACCTCCACGCGGTGATCCTGGATAACAGGCTGCAGCAGGGCAGACTGGCTAAGGAGAAGGGATCGAAGAGGGAATGCTAACCCGGTACTCAAAAAATGCTTGCTGAAGTCGGATGTGTTAGACCGAAAGGTGCAAATATTGCAGTCAAACTGTAAACTATAACACAACGTGTTCCGTTCTCTGGACTATATTCTGCCACTTAGGGTTTTTGATAGCGGGAGATTAAGAACAAACGAAGCCAAGCCAAACTCTCGCAACCGAGTCCTAAAAAGGGCTTTGCAAGTAACAGGATATAGAACGGAGTGCGTTGTGTTCTAGTTTACAGCTTGACTTCAATATTTGCACCTTTCAGTCTAACTTCAGCACAACACCTTTGGGTACAGGGTTAGGCTTCGATCTCTTCTCCTTAGACAGTCTGCTCTGTTGCAGCCTATTAACCAGAATCACCACATGGAGGTGGAGAAGTATTTTGGCAGCTCTTGAGTCGCTGGCCCTAACGCTAGCAGTCGAATTTGTGTTGCTGACCACTACAGCTCATGCACTGCTCAGCATTTTGTTCCCAAATTTAACATTTGAGCTTTACAAGTGTATTTACCAGTCGTGTGTGATTTCAATGCTGATATATGGAGCCGAAACCTGGACTCTGCTGAAAATGGACATCTCACGACTCAAGTCCTTTCATATGCGCAATCAGGGGTGTATTCTTGGAATTCGTTGGTACGGTCTCGTATGAAATGTCGAGATCTCTACTGGGACTAACCTCCAAACAGTATCAGAAGTCCTGGACCTCGTCGCCTTTCCCTGTTTGGACATGTTGTCCGACTGGATCAGGAAGTTCCAGCTCACCAGATCCTTCTCAAGGCAGTAAAAAGTACTATGGGTATCTAATTAGCTAGCTGGAAGCGCAGGAGAGGCCGTTTCCAAAACACATGGCTTCAACTGATAGCAACTCACCCCCCACCCCACCCTCCTGTAGACGAGGTCTGACAGAGCGCCATTTCGACTGGTAATGGTGACGTTCGACTGACGCAACGAACCTCAGTTGCCTAGGAGAACATTATTATTAAGTGTATATCAATATTTCTGTATGCCTGCGAGACCTGGACCATTACAGCAGATATCCAGGGCAGGATACATGCAAGGGAAATGAGATGCTATAGAAAACTCCTAAATGTTACATATAAAGATCGTGTCACGAACATAGAAATCCGTCAGAGAGTTGAAGACGCTATTGGTCCTTTTGGAGATCTGTTCTTAGCTATCAAAAGACGAAAGATGGCCTGGTGCGGGCATGTCGCAAGGTCCAACGGAATTACCAACTCGATACTCTTTGGGTCCGTATCGGGACGGAGAGGGCGAGGACGTCCAAGGAAGAGATGGGTGGACAACATCACTGAGTGGTCAGGTCTTCGTCCCGGTGAGATATGTCAGGCGGCGACAGACAGAGAGGGTTGGTGTGGGATTTTCATGTCTTCATGTGTGCCCCAACGACCTGATGGGTTACGGGATGAACTGAACTGAACTGAATGAGACATAGATGGGACTTGAATAAATAATATATTTTTATTTTGTTGGTTTCCTCAATATGTGGCCAAACCAGTATTCAACAGTAATAATTGGTTTTTGTTTTAAATTTGTAGCTTCCAGCAACACAGGTTCCATCCAAGTGTAAAGCTCACTAGAAGGTTTTATCCACACACACACAATTTGGATGGCTTTTATGTGGCAAAGCTACAGAAGTTCAGCAACAAAATTCCAGGAGCAGGTATATTCAGTCAATAACTTATTTCTGTCTTATAAAGATATTCATAGATGACCTTTGAAGTTAACATTCTAAATAATATACAAGCACGTTAAATTTCATGAACTGAATTCTTAAGTATGAACTACTATTTTGTTTTAATTTCCCATTATTTTCTTATACAGTAATGACAATATTATATTACAGAACCTCATGGGAGCAAATCTGAGAGTACTGCAATAGAACAAGACACCAGTAGTGACGTGGCTAACGAAGGTATAAAATTATTTTTCCAGTAATTAATAGTTATGAATTATATGTCTTAGTTGTAACTGTTAGAATGACTGCCTTAAAATTAATTTTAGATATACTCTATAACATACTCATACACAAGAAGGGAGACAATAAGACCTTGTATTATACTTTTGCCCATTATTATACAGACTTCACAAAATAAATTCTGACAAAAGTTCTTTCTATCCTTGATCATGCCCAACTAATTGATCAAACTAGTTTTCAGCGAATTTATAGCACAAAATACCAAATCTTAACCTCTACCACACTCAATAAAATAAATTAAAATATAACAGACCCCTTTTGATATTTACCTTTATTGACTACAAAAAAGCATTAGATTCTGTAGAACTATAATTTGTCTGACATTTTCTAATGAAACAAGGTGATGATCCTGGTTGCACTAAAGTTCTTGCCAACAGCTACACAATTGGACTACCTTCCAGTGCCCAGTTGGGGTTCCGATACAGAAAGGGGTCTACCAGGGAGATCCTATCTCACTGAACCTCTTCTCCTCATGTTTGGAATCACTATTAATGGCAGACGCCTCAATCGTCTTCTATTTGTGGTTGACATTGTGCCTCAACAATACGTCGGGGGAAAAGTTGATTACTCACTGGTTCTCCATAGCCCAGGATAGAGATTGTTGGGGGATGAAGACTGACATCTGGTCAGGCAAAATATACTGATCAGACATGTTAGGGTCAGACAAAATATACTAATCAGACATGTTAGGGTCAGGCAAAATATACTGATCAGACATGTTAGGGTCAGGCAAAATATACTGATCAGACATGTTAGGGTCAGACAAAATATACTGATCAGACATGTTAGGGTCAGACAAAATATACTAATCAGACATGTTAGGGTCAGGCAAAATATACTGATCAGACATGTTAGGGTCAGGCAAAATATACTGATCAGACATGTTAGGGTCAGGCAAAATATACTAATCAGACATGTCAGGGTCAGGCAAAATATACTGATCAGACATGTTAGGGTCAGGCAAAATATACTAATCAGACATGTTAGGGTCAGTGTTAGGGTCAGGCAAAATATACTGATCAGACATGTTAGGGTCAGGCAAAATATACTAATCAGGCATGTTAGTCAGGGTCAGGCAGAATATACTAATCAGGCATCTTAGTCAGGGTCAGGCAAAATATACTAATCAGGCATGTTAGTCAGGGTCAGGCAAAATATACTAATCAGGCATGTTAGTCAGGGTCAGGCAAAATATACTAATCAGACACGTTAGTCAGGGTCAGGCAAAATATACTAATCAGGCATGTTAGTCAGGATCAGGCAAAATATACTAATCAGGCATTCTAGTCAGGGTCAGGCAAAATATACTAATCAGGCATGTTAGGGTCAGGCAAAATATACTAATCAGGCAAAATATACTAATCAGACATGTTAGTCAGGGTCAGGCAAAATATACTAATCAGGCATGTTAGTCAGGGTCAGGCAAAATATACTGATCAGACATGTTAGTCAGGGTCAGGCAAAATATACTGATCAGACATGTTAGTCAGGGTCAGGCAAAATATATTAATCAGACATGTTAGTCAGGGTCAGGCAAAACATGCTTGACAAGACCCTTACCTTCCTAGTAGCCCTTCATAGAAACGGGCTGTTTTCGTGGCAGCCTGGCTAATGAGGTGAGGGATTGATGTGATTCCCGTAGTAGTGAGTGACACAGATGAAGCCAAGCATAGCACAACCGCCTGGAGGACACCGGTCCACCTTCATCAGCACGCTCGGGATGTGAGAATAACTACTGCAACCCGCCACTTAACTTCCTTTACAGGGTGCACAAAAGAGTAACCTGCTCATTGTGGCCATTTGCAAACAAACAACAGAGATCATTGTAGAAAAAGTTTAGACTCGCAGCTGTTGTTGTTTAACGCATTCCAGCCCGGTCGGCGACGGCCGCCGTGGATATACTGATTGAAATTATTTTTCCTTGCATTTTACCTGCGAATAGACATGATAAATTTAGCCTTCAAGTGACTACCAGTAATGGCGGCTCCTATTGCATTTTACAGATCGTTTCTATCACGTATGGTGTTTGAGCCGTGATTTATTAAAAATGACCTTCAATTTTCTTCAAAACTTGGTGCGGACTGAAGATACTTATGAGTCAGACGATAGTGGTTACGAATTTGTTGATGGAGTTGAAGAAAATAAGAACGAATCGAACGTAGATGAGGAATGAGTTCAGGACTTAGAAGATGAAAGTAGCGACACTGGCCTCGGTAGTGATGACGAATTATCAGTAGAAGACGGTGACAACGTGACCCGCCCCACAGGCAGGCCCTAGTGGTGATAGAGAATGGTCAAAGCAACGGGGTAATATCATTATTGAAGGATTTAGTGAGGGAACAGGTCCTGCAGATGACATAGATCCAGATCAAGATTGCTCTGCTTTTGATTACCTTCCACTTTCATTATTTCTACTTCAGACCTTTTTTTTGAGTGCTTGACAGAAATTTAGGGAAAAAAAGATCCTTGAGGAATTAAAATAAGGTGTGCCGCCTGTCCTCATACTAGATACCTCTATAACTTTGAAGTGTATACTGAAAAGTCAGACATTGGAAAAGATGATGAAAGATGTACTAGTTGCAATGAACCAAGGGGCATTGCTTTTCGCTTGAACATTTATCAGCAAAATTGACAAGAGTGAACAGACATTTGATAGACAAATTTATTTTCTTCCCTTGTTTAATTTTTCGTATCCAACATACATGACACTCACAAAAAATATGTGCACAGAAGAGTACCTCTTCCATTTGTCTGTAAACTGGAGTTTAAATCACACAAATAAATTTAAAATTGTATTTGTTATTAATTTTATTGCGCAAGCACGTCTAATTTTTGCGGAGTTATTCCCCTTGCTCTGGGAATTCAGTTGTGAGTTTTTTTGATCAGCTGGGATTGAATGGATTAATGCCCACTGCGTAAGTTTACTCTTTTGTGCGCCCTGAAAAGGATGTTAAGTGGCGGGTTGTAGTAGCTAGTAACATCCTGGGCATGCTGATGAAGGTGGGCCGCGGTCCTCCAGGCAGTTATGTTATGCTTGGCTTTATCTGCATAGCGCTCACTATTACAGGGATCACATCGATCCACATCTTGTGAGCCAGGCTGAACTGAAAACAGCCTGTTTCCAGCGAATGCCACATGGAAGAGAGATTGTGGTCTTGGTCACTGTATTGTACCTCACCCTGACGCGACATCCTGGTCAGTATCTTGTGCGTGACCGGACTAGCATCTCAGTTCCCCGACTCACAGCTGTAGAACCAACATACGAAATATACAACGTACTAAAAATGAAACTAGGCAAATTTGCAGATTAATTTGAACAAAATTGTAACTATGATGGCAAACGTGAGCCATATTGACAGGTATTTTATTCTATCTTCTATCTATCTATTCTATCTTCAGTCCACATGTGTCGTTAGATGTCGCGGGGAGGTGTGACCTCCTTTGTTGCATTTGTTTTTTTTTTATTGGCAAGCAAAAATCCGCTGGTGACTTGTCAGGTCAATCCCAGTATCTATTACCAAACATTAGGTTGGTAGGAATATACGATGCCTTTTTTTTGGACTGGTGGAAGCGTAAATTAGCTTGTCAGGCGCCAAATATGCCGCTCTGATTAACTACACAACCAAGACCTGATGTTATAGCCCAACAGTCCTCTTTTTTGCAACATTCTCTGTGGGGCGAGAATCCCTAGAATAATTTGAGCTGATTTTTAACTTTGCCAGATTAGAGGTCTACTCTTTTTTTGATTTCCAACTGCCAAGGGATTTTTAACGTGCACACCACTGCATACTGGTGTTCGATCTCACTACCCTTAAGAACAGGGGAGATTTTTTCCACATGAAAAAATCCTGGTCTGCACATTATTTGAACTCGCGACCTCCAGCACCTGAGGCGAACACCTTACCTTGAGACCACTGGGTCCCCATTTAATTAAAATTACAAATTAGTAAAGATAGCACTTTAGGGTGTGTATCTTTGTAGGGTGTAAATGTATAATTATATAGACTGCAAAATATATTTCTCAAAGAGAAATGTCTTTATTCTTCAGTATTCCAAAACCATCTAGACTAACATAGGTAGCCATTTTATATATCTCAACACACATTTGTTTTTGACTTTTCAGATGTCAAGATTGTCGAAAGCAAGCTACAAAATACAACAGAAAAATCGAACCCAGAACAGATAGAGAAAAGAAAGAAAGCAAAATTTGTTTCAAAGAAGCCAGTGACAGGTGGACATCAGAAAAAAGGGAAAAACAAAATTAGACCTTCTTGATGTTTTTCCAATGTTTGTAATACCGAAATGTGATACAAGAAAGTAAGCATTATGAGTGCAGGATTACAATAAATGTGTCTTCATTTAAATATCTGCTTGAATGAAAACATAAATTTCTTCCACATTGCATTGAAAATTTTTTAAAAATATGTACTTTATTCCATTTGACAGTTTCTAATTAACATCAATATCAAATATTTGAAACTGCAATTTTCAGACAAATTTGCAGTTTCTTATCATTTATAGATACTGTGCTGGCTGTAATACAACTTTTTGGGTTTGCATGCTGAAAATTTAAATTGCAATTACATTAAAGATTCACTTAACCCTTTAGTGCCCAGCCTTATTTACGCAATTTGTACCCGAAAGTCCAGGGCATGGGAAGTAACTCCGTATTTTTACATACTGTAAAGTAAAGTATCCCATAGCATTACTGCCGTAGGGGTGTGAGGTGTCAGCGATCTCACATTTCAAAGGCTCGGCTATATGAGGGCGGTAGCCCTAGGTTTGTTTCAGGCAGTGCAATTATGCCAAACATAAAATTGATGTAGAAGAAACCTGTAATTTCTTCTGTTGAGCATGGCTTCCACCAACAATTCTTTGTCTTTGCTTTGTTCGTATATAAATTAGTTTGCTCTGTGCACAATTCATAAAACTGTTCATTTATAAATAAACTGAAGTAGTCGTATGGGGCAGCGTCTGCATTTAAATTGTGTTTAGGCACAGAACATTCCAGAAAGTTTGAAATTCCTACAGCAGTATGCTGTGTTGACCAGACTTCATCAGTCATTGACAATACTAGGCCCAGCCCTAGTAAAATCTGTATTAATTTCTAGAAACATTCGTAGATTTCGTTATTCACAGCGTCACTCAACTCAGTGTCTAGGCCTAGTGTCTTCTAAATCGCTGCATTCAATTTCCACATTGAATTCAGCCGAATATTCCGAACACCCATCAAGGGCGTTGTCATCTCTCAGCGACTGAAGCAAAGATTGCATCGCTTCAAACGTCATAGTTTTAACAAAATCACAGAAATTATAAATATTGATTGATTTTCAAACGGTTTTCTATACTAGACACGCACGTTTATGTAACGGAAGTACGTCATTGGTTCAGATCTCGCGCGATGTGAGATTACTTTGCTATGTAACGACGAGAGAAGCCACTATCTAGCGGCGTAGATCAGGGTAGTTGGACCTGGCAGCATGTTTTTTTTCCGGGGTAGATCGGGGTAGTTGGACCTTAAATGGTTAAGTCAACAGCAAGATTCATTAATTGGCTGAATGTTTATTACTGAAAATGGAGTTGAAGAAATGGTGTCTACTTGTATGAGCGAAATGTAATAACTATTCAATCTTAATCTTGTTGCATTTCTCGCTGTGTATTTGTATTGTGGTGACCTTTGATCATATGTATTGTGAAACACACCAGAAAAATAAAACTTATCCATTGCAAGTTCAGCCATTGCCCAGAGAATTTGATTTTGTAAAATTGTATGACAATTGGATGTATTCTCAGAACTTTTGTTTTCAGTATTATATGAGATGCATATTAAAATGTATGGTCCGAAACAGCTATTATCCTTATTGTAACGTTTAAATGGCGCTTGCGCTGCTTTGATATAAATGCTTGAACTCATACCATAGAAAAATCCACAACATGCCTATTCTGTCAAACTGAGTGCAACGTTATTTGAACCTAGTTCGTTGGGTTTATAAACCAATTAGAAGGGAACACGCTGAAACTTTGAGGCAGTGAGTTGTAAGCAAAGAATGTTTGTTCATGACAACAACCACAAGACAAGTACGATTATTTGTCTGCACTCTTGTAACAAACGTAAAGAACAGAGATGAATAACGAAGTAATTGGCCTCCTATAATTCAAACACTGGACCTCCAGTGATGGAAGTGCAGGCCTCAAGATGACGGAAACGACTTGCCAGTGAGACACAAAGTGTGTCATCTTTGGGTTCGTTTTTTTGTCATTCAACACTTGCAACTATGGAAAATAGTCGATCCAGACACATTAAAGACCCAATCACTTCCTGACATTAAGCATAGGTCAAATACAGGCCTTAAAAGCTTGTGTCGCAGGTAGATGAAAAGTGGGAGCTTCAATGAAGAAACATGGTAAGGAAGGGAATATGTGGAAACTTGGAGGCGGTGAGTTGTAAACAAAGTATGTTTGTTCGTGACAACGGTCACAAGACAAGTTTTTTTTGTTTTCACTCGAGAGTAGCATGCATAACGAACAGCAGAAAAGAAAGGTAAGAAATGAGTTGCTCGGAATTGTGGCAAGGTGCTTCCGTCATCTGTAGGTTCGGATTCCGGGCTGCCAGTTTCTTCATTTTCTTTTCTGTTCGTTATGTATATTACATGACAGACATTCTTTGTGAAACCAATCTTCTTCTTCTTCTTCGTACGCTGTCAACGTCAACCTGATGAAACCCCTTGGTCGGGGACGGCATGGGCTAGTGGTTAAAGTGACATGGCTCACAACCAGAAGGTGCGGGGTTCAATCCCCATCACAGCACCCCCGGGGAAGCAAACCCTTACATATAATGCATGCTGAAGTCTTATACACTGGGCCGACAGGCACAAAATGAAAACCACAGTGCAACGCACACCATCTTGGGAATTAGAGAAATAAGGTGAACACAACCAAAAAAAATCTGCATAATATTGTCCACTAACGGTGTTGCCATGAGGCAGGTAATCTTTCAATATGACACCTTTGACGTCCCAAAAAACAGTCAGCATCACTTTTCTTGCAGATTTCTGTGCTCTTGGCTTGACATGTGTTGGTGAGCCCGGGGTTTTCCACTGCATACTGGACATTTTTTATTCTGGGTCATAATGGTGAACCCAAGTCTCATTTACTGTCACCATGGTCGGCAACAAGTTTTTCAACCGACACATTGTGAGCAACTGGCCACAGAACACAGCAATCAACCCTCGTTTGTTTCTGTTCACATGTCAGCAAACGTGGGACACAGCGGGCACACACTTTTCTCATGTTCAGTCTGTTGTGTGAAATTCTAAAAACTACTTTCATTCAGTTTTGCTGACCTAGATATCTCTGTAATTGTCATTTTCCTATCCTGGTCAATGATTTTCCTCACTCTTGAAGCATTTTCATCGCTTGCACTCCGAGTATGGTCTTGCTGATCTTGGAAGATGAGCAACATGGGAACGGCCACACTTAATCTACCTACACCAGTTTTTATAGAAGCATGCGTAGGACAGAATTCCTCAAATACTGGTTCCATCTCACTGTATATTTCTATAGGTCTTTTTCCCTGCAACATAATAATTTTATCGCAGTTTTGGCCTCTGATTTCTCCATTGTTCTGACAAACCGTTAGAGAAGCAGATCCGGTCAATAAGGTGTGTAGTGCCATGTGCGATACCGTGTAAACCCGTTGAGTAGGGAAATTCATACTTCCCAAATCCAGTACAAATTGAATGAGCCAATATGTGCCAAATTTCAACTTTCTGTTCCTACTCCTTCATAGTCAGGGTAAAGACTTGTGACAACCCTCCTTGTATATACAAAGCTATTAGAAAGAAGAGCAGGACCGATACTGGAACCCCAACTAGGAAATAATCAGTTCGGGTTCAGGAAAGGAAAAATCTGCAATATTTACATTGAAACAAATATGTGAACAGTCTATAGAGTATTATGGAAACAACAGGCTCTTATTCGTAGATCAAGAAAAGGCATTTTTTTTGTTTTGTTGCGTTCGCCTTATTTTTCTAATCCCCAATGCGGTGTGCGTTGCACTGTGTTTTTATTTTACGCCTGTTGGCCCAGTGCATCCGACTTCAGCATGCATTTTATGTAAGGGTCTGCTTCCTCCTGCATTTTCTAAGGGTTTGCTTCCCCGGGGTAACGGCCGGTGCTGTGATGGGGATCGAACCCAGCACCTTTGGATTGTGAACCGTGCCACTTAACCACTGGGCCACGCCGTCCCCGAAAAGGCATTTGATAGAGCCAACTGTTATTCTTTTGTCCTACTGCACGTGCCATACTGCGTCGCAAAGAGGTGAGATGCATAAATTTATTATCACCAAGTGGGAGGCTAGTGCTGTCGTTAGGTGTAACTACCTGAGAGTGTCAAAGACTTCTAGGTCTGCCCCTTGCTCGTGTAGCAGAAACCTGCATATGATATGCTCTTGATCCAAACTGGTCATAATGAATTCTGACTAAATTACCAAACCACTTGATTTGTTGAGAGTCAATGTGGCCATTAGCTGGGTTTGTCCCCACTGTCTGCCTCAGCGTGGTGTTGCGGATTCGGTCACAGATTGTCTTTCCGGCTGCACTTCTCACAGCACTGGATCTTACTCGTACGTGTTTCTAGTAAGGACCACGATTGACATTGGTAATAATGTAGGAATAAACAGTGTATTTAGCATCTTCTTAATTGAAAAAAGGACTTTAGGGTGTTTCAAAATCAGTGCAATTTGATAATGCACACTGTTTGCCTTCTGAATTATATGTGCACTCTCTCTCTCTCTGACCACTCTGTCTTCCTCAGTGAACATACTACCTAGGTATTTGAATTCCCGTACTTGTTTGATACCAAAGTCACTGACGTGGAAACTTCACGTGTTATCAACATAGTCTGTTTTGCCTCTGTTGATCTTCATGTCATATTCGTTACAAGCGAAATGAAGATAGTTTAGGTGGTGTTGTAGGCTCAGTTGTCTCTAGTTTAGTAAAAGATGACCTGATCATCAGCAAATAACAGTGCATTGAGTAACTGAACATATATTGCCACCACGTGACACCATTAGGGTTCTCAAAAAAGAGAAAAATAACGCTTCTGGGGCTGACAAGTACAGGGAAATTAATAGGACTATACGGAAAGAAATGGCAGAAGCAAAGAAGTGGTTATCAGATCAATGTACGGGATCAAGACGCTGAGCAGCGCATGAGCTGCAGTTGTCAGCGACCCATAGCTGACTGCTAGCATCAGGGCCAGCGAACCAGAGCTGCCAAGACCCTTCTACACCTTCACGCGGTGATCCTGGATAACAGGCTGCAGTAGGGCAGACTGGCTAAGGAGAAGGGATCTAAGAGGGAATGCTAACCCGGTACTAAAAACATGCTTGCTGAAGTCGGATGTGTTGGACCGAAAGGTGCAAATATCGCAGTCAATCTGTAAACTACGACACAACGCATCCCGTTCTCTGGACTACATTCTGCTACTTAAGCCCTTTCAGGGTTTGGTAGTGGGAGTTTGAGAACGAACGAAGAAGAAGAAGAAGATCAATGTACAGAAATTCAGGACTGCATTACCAAGATCAACAGTAATAGAACGTACCAGCTGGTTAAGGACCTGACAAGAAAGAGCATACCTAAAGTGAGGACAAGACAGGGATCACACTGACGGCGGAAGTTGTACCCGGTTGGCTGGAACGGAGCTAGAACAGAGTTTAATCTCAAATCTCGACAATGCCGCTCAAAAGTTTGGAATACAAATTGGTGAAGAGAAGAGCAATATCATGGCAAACATCCCAGAGTTCGATTGCGTTCTAAGGCGAACCATTGTAAAATGTTAAAATGAATACCTCGGATCACTAATGGATGCGGACGGTTCCAGAACTGAGATTCAGGCACCAACAGCGATGACCATGGCTGCTCTGACCAAAGTGAGGCCGATATGGAGGGACAAAAGCATCAATCTGAACTCCAAGTTGAGTTTAATGTATTCACTTGTCACTTCCGTGTACCTTTACGCGTGCAAAACTTGAACTCTGACAGCGGTTCTAGAGCGAATGAGCAATGGAGATGTGATGTCTGCGTCGAACCCCCGGCATTTCGTATCTAGACCACGTCACGAATAAAGCAGTTCGATACCGTTAAGTGAGAAAGACTCATGGTAAAAGCGCGCAAGCTCACATGGTATGGGCATGTTTCAATATCGTCTGGGTGGATCAAGACGGTCTTGAAGGGTACTCTACCTGGGAAGCCTTCGAGAGGGATGCAGAAAAAGAGATGGGAAGACAACATCAGAGAGTGGACAGGAAGGTAAATAGCTAGAACAAATATCTTCGCACAACACCGAGTGGAGTGGGGGAACTCGTCCTGCAATATGCAATATTGCTGACCCAATGACCTTTGAGATTACGGGACTGATGATGATAATGATGAATGATAAAATCAACATAAGTAAATTGTGGGAGATCCTGGCCGACTATGGACTACAAGGTCATTTCGTTAGTAACATCAAGGCCCTATATCGTGACACCCAATCGCAGTAAGAACAACATAAGGTATGTCGGAGTGGTTCCCCGTTTCATCAGGTGTCAGACAGGGTTATGTTCTCTCACCACGCCTCTTTGTCACTTACATGAATAAAATCACACAGGAGGCAAATACAGAACAGGAAAGTAACAACGAATTGTTCTTTGCAGACGACCAATGTTTGATCCACCCTAATTAACATAGAGATGGGAAGACAACATAAAAGAATGGACCAGTCTCCGACCAGAAGAGTCACAGACAGCGTCTTCTGACAGAGAGGGATGGCGTGGAGTTGTGAGGATGTCTTCATGTGTGCCCCAAACGACCTTACCGGTTACGGGATGACCTGACCTGAATTAACATAACCTTCAACGTCATATTGATTCACTCTACCTAAACTGTAAAACAGTTCAACACAAATATTAACACATCAAAACCAGAGACAATGAATATAGGTATAAAGCACACCATACTTGATTTTCATGTGAATGAAATAAAAATAAAGCAGGTACAAGAATGTAGGTATTTGTGACCGTTTTTACTGAGGACGTCAGACTCGACAGAGAGATAGAGACGAGAGTGCAGAGGGCAAACGATGTCCCCTACCAGCCATCTCCAGTACCAAGATACCCCATAATTTCTCTACAAGTAAAAAAGCAGATGATAAATAGTATCTCCGTCCTAATCCTGTGCTACCAGTACCAGACAGGGACATTGAATAGACTCCCGGAACGAAAATTAGCCCCCAGCGAAATGCGGTGCCCTAGGAAAGGTTACTGACAGCACCAGATAGGACAAAATCACAAATACGAGTATTGGGGAGGTTGGAACAATTCCCTGCCTACAGTACATCGAGCAACAGAGAATGAATCGGGTTGGCCACATTGTGAAGATGCAACCAGACTACATTGTTCATGCAACCTTCTACAGGAGAACGTTAGCAAATAGGGCGAGAGGTAGACCGAGGAAAAGGTGGATATACAGCGTACACGAGACCTGCCGTAAAATGGGGAAACATTTTACTCAGGCAACGAAAGAGGTGAAAGACAAATACATACCACGACACTGGGCCACAACCCGGTAGGAGACGATAAAAGAAGAAAGACACTGAACGCAAAGAAGACGAAGTATAAGAAATAGTAGACTAGACTGGAACTAGTCTAAGATGAGGACAGTGGATCGAATAGTCTTTATGGCAGATTTGTCAGACTCAAAGCATTTTGTTGGTATTCTATAAAGCACATATACATGCTATTTTCAGTTTTATATTTTTATGCAAATATCATAATACAGAAGATTGCGTATAATTATTAACTGCTAAACATGCAGTGGCATAATGAATTATTTTTTTCAATCATTTCAAGTGTCATCTTCGCAACGAAAATTGATTGCATGGACCTCCAATATACTATGTCTATTGTCTTGACGCACTCTGACAGACTGACATTAGTTCATCTCTCGCCGCCGAAGATGAATGTGTCGGACCGAAAGGTGAAAATATCGCAGTCACGCTGTAAACTAGCGGCACAACAATGCATTACGTTCTCCGGACTACATCCTGCTACTTGGAAAACCCTGTCCAGGGCTTGGTAGCGGGAGATTGAGAACGAGCGCAAAAGAAGAAGACGAAGTTCATCTCTTAATGTTGCTGTTTCACTTATATCGCTGCCAGTCTCTTGTCCGTGAACCTTCCCCTCCAGTATTGTTTTCAATAAAGTATCGTGTCTTTTTATATGACCACAATATTTGACTTGCCTATTTTAATGTATGTCAAATAATCTTTTCGTCATTTCCTTCTGACATCTATCATCACTTGAAATAATCTGTCCCAGATACAAATAGCTGCCTACCTGGTCTAGTATCTGGCCTAGCTGGTGTCAATTTATGGTAGTTTATGTCTTAATGTATTTCTTCTTTTTCGTTCATCCTCAGATCAACGTCCGGGTTTCTTTTACAAAAGACACGGTTGTTTGTAAGGCGTTTTATCTCCATACAGTTTTTGTCTCATATCTATCTCGCGAGGTCAGTATTGTTCTCTCCTTTCCTGCGCGAGCATGCAGCTATGTAGGATGTATCATGGCATGTTCCTCACGTGGACACTTACCATCTTTCCCAAATCCCCATTTTGTTGTAAAGATTACCCTTGAGTCTGTTATACCCAGTTCTCAGTCTGAATATGATGACTTGCTCTTCTCTAGACCGGCATGATTTGAATGGCAGATGTATCATTGCGTCTGTGGTGGGATAAACATATCTTTGTTTGTATGGGTACCTTATGGTGTCTCTCTGTATAGTCCGGGTCCTTGATAATCCTTGGATGAGATACACAGTGTCGTAGTTTGCAGCAACGAGCAGTTTTTTTCCGCACCTTTCGTGTGCGACAGTTCCGTTTTCAGCAAGCATTTTCTTCACATTGACATCCATAGTCTTTGGTTGTTCCCAAACGGCATGGCGTCCAACCCTGCAAGGAAGCAGGTTATTTATTGATATAATGTTTAGATATGGTTTGATGGGGTAGTTATACGGTCCCCCTGACATTTGCCCCTTGTCAGGAAAGAGGCAGGGGATGTCATATTTAGGGTCCATGAGCCTGGCGCTGCCTTTCTCACCACCAGACTCCCACGTTCACAACTGCTCTCTCAGCAGCCATTTAGCACGTTGTTTCACAGTGGACAAGGTCATTTTCCCCATTGACTGGGGCCATTTTTGGTCAGATATTAAGGGCTAAATGGCTTTCCCTTTGGACTTTTCCTTGTTTGGGCTCGCTAGATGATAAAAGTCCTTAGTTACCCTGTCTTCCTGTGTTGCGAACTCTATCTGCCCGAACCTTGTATAGAGTTCACCTCTACTAGGTGATCTGTCTTCCTAGACTCTTGAGCACCAACTGACTGCTACCACTCTTAGTCTGGCCCCTCTCCAGTGACCTGTCCGGCTTGGGTGGTCATACCAGGAACACATGTTCCCGCCGGCATAAGCTCACTGAAGTACGCATCCCCCCACCCCTTTTATTTCCTCCTACCTCGACAAGGTGATGGTATCCTGGGGTGAAGTGGAATGAGGATCTAATGTATTTAATAATCCGCATAATAAGAAATATAGCCAGTTGACAGCTTCTTGTTTTCAAGTGAAGGGGAAACTATCCTTAAAACTGAAGTAGTCATCGTTGTAACAATAAAAATGATTGGTTTCCTCAGCAACTGCCAACCAATCATGCCCTCGATTTCAGATGGGTTAAGGAATAATAAACAAGCTGGTTCTGTTTTCGAGTAATGTAGGGGTCATCTTCAGCTCATTCTCATGTAGGGACTTTCGTATTCGATTGTGAGTGCAGTTTTGGCTTAATGTTTTCTGAAATTTACATACACTAGCCTACAATGAAGGCGATATCTACACAATTTGTAGGAACAGAAGACAGTACTTGGAGCGCATTTGAGATTATTTAAATAACAACAAGGAAAATCAAATAAAAGTCATTTCAATGAGTGAATGACTCATTTCTGACATACCACGAAAACCAGTGAACCGCTGCACCTTTATTTATTATAAATACAAAGTTAGCCTCACTAGTTTTTAAACGACTAAATTGTCAGCAGATGAGACATCATTTTGTTAATTTCATTAGTATAAATATTGTTGCAGTAAACAGTATCATTGTTCATAATCATGAGTATGCAATAATCAATGGGCAAGTTAAGTTTACTTTATAATTAATAGTTACTGTTATTAAAATACTACGTCTACAGGTTGTCACAATAAGACAATTACTTTTTTTAGTATACTTCATTTAATCTTCTCGTTTTGTTCTTTGTAATTAAAAAAACTTCTTTTGTCGTGTCACTTTCTACCCGTGGTATGTATTGTCTTTCGTCTCTCTCGTGGCCCGAGTAACATGTTCCCCAATTTTATGGCAGGTTAGGTTAACATTGTCTATCCACATTTTCCTCAGTTTACCTCTCGCCCTTCTTTCTGATGTTCTCCCGTAGAAGGACTTACTTGATGGATTTATTTTAGAGTAGGTCAATAATTGATGATTGTAAGTAATAAATTCAAGTAACTGAAACATGATAAATGAATGTGCCAGTAAGCAGCCAGTAATTGGGGTAATCCAAGGTCACTTAATATTATATAATAGCAGATGTACCACAAACTCAACAGAACCGGTATTAGACTATAAATATAAATATATGGTGAAGTCATTCTTTAACATCGCATGACACAAGCTTTATTATCTTTATAATGAAAAGAAACAATTGTAAAACAAATAAATTCAGTTATAAGATGCATCAGCTGGATGGGGAATAAATAAATTGAATGGTCTCTGGCTGTTAATATAAATGAAACAACTGTGAATCACAAACGGAGACCTGCATGGAGGCCAAAAGCAGGCAGCCACTCCATTATTCAAAGGAACAACATGCCAATCAGTTAAATCACCTGTTTGCCTACCCACCAGATTACAAATTTACGAAGATCGAAAACCAGATGAACATTAATGATGATGAATTGCAATGATTTTTGGAACTTAGAATATTAGAAGTATAAGAGGCCGTGGAGTGTACTGGAACTAGGCCAAGAGGAAGACAACGCATATAATAGTTAGACACTCTTTATGACAAACCTTTATACCCCAGTGTAGAAGAGGAGCAAGTAAGTTTGTGTAGGTACCACTCAGTGGTACTAGTAGATAGCATAACATAACTTGTGAAAATGAAGCCATATCCTTGTTTTGTTTTATAAGTCAGAAAATGACATATGTTGCTATTTAACTATGTTTATTTACATAATACATCAAGGAAAAATCAGTATATCATGAGTAAAAGGTAAAGTATAAGGGCATCACCACAATGATTTCAGTGTTGTTAAATTTAAATACTGAGAACAATGTCCTGGCAACCATAAAAGCTGACATATAATACGCACAATTTTCTGATAAAATGAAAATACATATGATTTTCCAGAATTTATTTTATGAAATATTTGTTGCAAAACTGAAATACGTACACAGAATATAATTTTAGGTACTTTGGACTTCATTGTGATCACTCTCACTAGAAAGAAGTCATGTGGAAGTCGGATGCATTGGACTCACAGGAGCAAAATAAAAACCTGTAGTGCAACACACACAACCTTAGGGAATACAGAAATGGGGCAAACACAACAAAAAAAAAATAGAAAGAAGCTCGCCTATAGTTGTTGAGTCAGTGTAATAAAACACTGTAGGCACAGTTAGCTCTTAGAGCATGTAAGGTATATCAGTCTGAGTGTAATATAACACTGTAGGCACAGTTAGCTCCCAGAGCATGTAAGGTATATGAGTCTTTGAGTGTAATATAACACTGTAGGCACAGTTAGCTCTCAGAGCATGTAAGGTATATCAGTCTTTGAGTGTAATATAACACTGTAGGCACAGTTAGCTCTCAGAGCATGTAAGGTATATCAGTCTTTGAGTGTTATATAAACAAATTGTGTAGTGCTCATGATCCAGTAGTGACAGCAAGAAATATAAAGAATTACAGGAAATTATATTGATAATAGAGTGTGACACATTGTGAAAGCACAAAGCCAGTTTTACTGGGCAATTCTTTTGTGAAACCCTTATGGAAAACGATTCTCTTGAATTACTAGAAGACTATTGAAAGAGTCCTGAAATAGTCCCCTATGTGTACAAAGATTATAAATTCTTTTGCAAAATAACATCTCAATGTCCTCCAATGATCTTTCTATAGTTTTACTGATTGTTCATTAAAGCATCCCTATCATTGTCCGTTGAGTAAAAAGATAATTCCACAGTGTATCAATTATTTCATGTAATCAAGAGCCTTGAACAATCATTAAAACTATAGAAAGATCATTGGAGGTCACAGAGATGTTATTTTGCAAAAGAATTTATAATCTCTTGAATTACTAGAACAGGTTGACGTCTGACAGCGTACAAAGAAGAAGAAGAAGAAAAAGAATTACTAGAAGACTATTGAAGGAGTCCTGAAATAGTCCCCTATGTGTACAAAGAAAGTTTGCTATACACATTGCAAATGAATCATTATTATGTATCTACGAGCAGAATTGCTGGAAAAGAGATAAATCACAACAATAAGAGAGGATAACGAACAAAGTTATACATTACATTGTCTAATTATTTTATAACATTTAAGATTTTCTTTTGTGATGTTTATTTACATTTTGTAATTGTTAGTATTATATAATGTTTGAAACGAAGTATTGACACTAACAAAACAAGTAATAATATAGTAGAATGCTAGATATCCAATGAAGGTGACAATAACATTGACTGTATACGCCAGTAAAGCATTGTGATTGTTTTTATCAGTTTAGCTTTCAACGTTATAATTTATTAATGTGCTGTAGTTATTTTATTTCAGTTCACTGCTGCGCTGCTGGAAAGAGATTGAGCAGCACACCACATGCACTCCTTGGTTTGCCAAACTAAGCTGGCATCCCATGACACTGCTGCTGTTGTCTGTGACGATCAGTGTGTTGGAGATTCAAGCCACGATCTGTCTCACAACAGCAGCAATGAAGATGTTACCCTAAATACTCAAGATTTTGATACAATTGCAGGTATGTATGTAGACTAGAGCAGCATAACTTGTAAATGTTACCTGTCAGTGTTTCATCTTAATCACTCCAACTTCTTAGATGCTTGTTTTAAGTGCGTATATACTTTTTGGTTAATTAAAGTCATCAAATCAGCATAATTCTGCATCTATAAACTGTTACCCAGTTTACATTTGATACAATCAAAGTAAATAATACTTAGTCTTCACAGTAACATCAGTGTTTGATACAAAGGAAATGCAAAATATTAGTAGTTTTAACCAAAGCTCCATTCACAAGATTTACACAGTTTCTATGGAAATAGATGAGTCATTAAGATGTGCACTGTTAGAATTTGTGTGTGGTTTTCTTCTTCTTAAGATTTTGTCCTGAAAAAATTGTATTGTAGTTTACAGCGAGTCTGTGATATCTGCACCTTTTTTGTACATTTTAACCTGGATTTTTTGGGATATATGGTTTGCATTCCCATTGCGATGCCTATTCACTTAACCAAAAACTATACTAGTGTAGCTTGTTTATTGGTCTGTGGATTATGGTCATTATCAGCTGATCCACTGACCCTGATGCAAGAAACCAACTATGATTCTCTGGCTGCTGTCAGCTCGTGCACTCTGCTGCATCTTCTACACACTTTATGTGGCTGATGTTATACAGACGCAAATATATGTTATATACATAAAGAATAGTGCTACTGAAAAAAGTAGTAGTAATTTAAATGTTTTTCCACTGAAAATGTTATATCATTTCAGTGGTGAGTAAATTGTAAAAGTGAAACCATATAAATACATGCATTCTTTTTTAACCTTGGGGAGGAGTCTGTCTTCCTACCAGGCACATCAGTCATGTGGTGGATAGCTGAATGAGGAGTCTGTCTTCCTACCAGGCACATCAGCCATGTGGTGGATAGCTGAATGAGGAGTCTGTCTTCCTACCAGGCACTTCAGCCATGTGGGGGATAGCTGAATGAGGAGTCTGTCTTCCTACCAGGCACATCAGCCATGTGGTGGATAGCTGAATGAGGAGTCTGTCTTCCTACCAGGCACTTCAGCCATGTGGTGGATAGCTGAATGAGGAGTCTGTCTTCCTACCAGGCACTTCAGCCATGTGGTGGATAGCTGAATGAGGAGTCTGTCTTCCTACCAGGCACATCAGCCATGTGGGGGATAGCTGAATGAGGAGTCTGTCTTCCTACCAGGCACATCAGTCATGTGGTGGATAGCTGAATGAGGAGTCTGTCTTCCTACCAGGCACATCAGTCATGTGGTGGATAGCTGAATGAGGAGTCTGTCTTCCTACCAGGCACATCAGCCATGTGGTGGATAGCTGAATGAGGAGTCTGTCTTCCTACCAGGCACATCAGCCATGTGGTGGATAGCTGAATGAGGAGTCTGTCTTCCTACCAGGCACATCAGTCATGTGGTGGATAGCTGAATGAGGAGTCTGTCTTCCTACCAGGCACTTCAGCCATGTGGTGGATCGCTGAATGCCGTCAATATTCATTACACAGCAGTGAACCAGAAAAGGTGGCCTGCATAAAGGTCAAAAGAAGGCAACTCTTTCACCATGCAAAGACAACAAACTAATTACATGTTTGTGTACACACTTGATTACAAGTATATTCAGGAAAAAACGGGAACAGATCTTAAAGATGACAAACTGCCACAAATTATGGACTGCGATTTTTAAAGAATGTGGGCGATAGAAGTATTAACAGAAAAGAGGATGAAATCAAAGAAGAAATAGCTAGGTATGACAAGCTCTAATACAGATGAGTAAATAAATGGCAGGGAAAAGAACATAACGATGGAGAAGCTGAAGGCAACATAGAAATTATGTTTGACAAAGCAGCTGGACATGATGGCATAACCTGAGAAATGTTCAAGTTTATAGAAACTGCAGGTGAACTGTTATTCCTGAACGTTCTTCAGGCAGTCTGGTGTCACAAGGCTGTACCAAGGGTTTGAGAAATATTTATCTTCATACCAATATTCATGAAAGTTGACAACCTACACTGTACAAACCATAGAGGCATAGCCTTCTTTGATGTCTCCAGCAAAAACTACTCTAGGATTCTGGAGTAGAGACTAAGATATCTGGCTGGGCCACATGTGGCAAGGCCCATTGAGGTTTCAAAGCAAACCAAAGTACTCAAGACCATGGGTGGCATAAAACAGGGTGACATTATATATAATCAAAGCCTGCAAGGAGAAGATGAAAAAGTACTAACTGAAGTGCTGGAAGATGACCAGCATGTATGTCGAGCTGGTGCCTGCTCATGATGTGGTACTGTTTACCAAATGAGAATCACATCTCCAGACCAACCTTCAACCTTCAAATAGGGAAAAAGAAACTGGAGAAGAAAGGGACGACTATTAGCGTTTAAAAAACAAACACCAGTGTCATTTTGAAAGAAGAGGCGAGACATCACATGTTGTGTGAGCACCCTGAGGAACAGGTCAAGCATTTAAAATACTTTGGAACTGTAACAGACCAGAGGGGAGGTGTCTAAGAAGAGTTGGCTACTCATAGAGCAGCACTTGACCAACTTTTTCATGCCATAAATAGAGGATTCTTCAGTAAAAGAAAAATAGGTAAGAAAACTAAAATGGCTGTATGTTTGCACCACTTATGTACTGGTTTTGACTTACATATGAATCATGGACAATGACTACAACCCAGAAAAACCAGCTCCAAGTCTCTGAAATAAGATATCTAAGAATGATGGTTTAAGGAACAAAAACTGATAATGTCAGCAATCAGACTAACAATAACTGATAATGTCAGCAATCAGACTAACAAGAACTGATAATGTCAGCAATCAGACTAACAAGAACTGATAATGTCAGCAATCAGACTAACAAGAACTGATAATGTCAGCAATCAGACTAACAAGAACTGATAATGTCAGCAATCAGACTAACAAGAACTGATAATGTCAGCAATCAGACTAACAAGAACTGATAATGTTGCAATCAGACTAACAAGAACTGATAATGTCAGCAATCAGACTAACAAGAACTGATAATGTCAGCAATCAGACTAACAAGAACTGATAATGTCAGCAATCAGACTAACAAGAACTGATAATGTCAGCAATCAGACTAACAAGAACTGATAATGTCAGCAATCAGACTAACAAGAACTGATAATGTCAGCAATCAGACTAACAAGAACTGATAATGTCAGCAATCAGACTAACAAGAACTGATAATGTCAGCAATCAGACTAACAAGAACTGATAATGTCAGCAATCAGACTAACAAGAACTGATAATGTTGCAATCAGACTAACAAGAACTGATAATGTCAGCAATCAGACAGTACATTATGACTTTGAAATGCAGTCCTATCAGACTTGAGTGGAGTAATCTCAACTTCAGTGGTTTGTCCAGTGGTTTGTCCAGGAAGCAAAGAGTTAAGGATGTATATCCCCCATGACGACCCAAAGTCCACATATGAATGGCAATATAATAATAATAGCTGTCCATCGTTGTCGATGAGGACCGCCGACATCATCCTTGTCACAGATTTCCCTGTTGGGTGTGGGTGCGTATGTGGCTGAACAGGCCAATGCGAGCACGAAAACATCTGCTACATATCGAGCACACGAGGTTTGTAGAAGGGGATGGTGTTCCCGCTACTCGGGATTTCCGCGTCTCGCGTCTGCTCTGGGCTTTCACAACACAGTCGTCTTCACCGGCAGCTACACCCGATTTGACTGCGCTTCTCCAGTCGGATCTGTTTTGCGCAAGACATTCCCAGGTGTCGATGTCTATCTGGCAACTTTTTAGTGAGTCCTTCAGATCGTCTTTAAAACGTTTCTTTGGGCGCCCTCTCTCGCGCCATCCCTCTCTCAGCTCGCCGTAGAGAAGCTTCTTTGGGAGCCGCTCGTCTGACATACGGACGAGGTGTCCGGCCCATCCTAGTCGTGCTTTTTCTAGCAGTGCATGGATGCTGGGCATGTTAGCCCTCGAGAGAACCTCGATGTCAGTGACACAATCTTGCCATCGGATGTGGAATATTTGCCTCAGGCAACCTGTGTGGAAGTGGTTTAACCTCCTTGCATGTCCAGAGTATACAGTCCAGCTTTCGCAAGCGTATAGTAGGGTTGGAATGATGGTTGCACAGTAGACTTTGAGTTTGGTCTTGACGCTGATGCCACGACGTGCCCAGACCATCGAGCGCATTCTACCAAAGGCTGTGCTGGCCTTTGCTATTCTGCTTGCCACCTCATCGTCTAAGCTGACAGATCTCGACAGCGTGCTGCCCAGATATGTGAATTTGTCTACGGCATTCAACGTCTGCCCGCTGACTGTAGTCTCTGGTTTTGTGTACGGCATGCCTGGTGCTGGTTGGTACATGACCTCTGTTTTTTTGGCATTTATGGTCAGGCCAAAATTGTTGCATGCGGCAGAGAACTGGTCCATTCCAACCTGCATGTTCAGTTCTGAGCTGCTCATTAGAGCGCAGTCGTCAGCAAATACAAGTTCCCTGATTATGTCGCCAGCCACTTTGGTTTTGGCCTTCATTCTTCTGGAATTGAGTAATTTGCCATCTGTGCGGTACTTTATGGATATTCCAAGCTCCAATAATCTGAAGGCGTCTGTCATCGTGGCCGCGAATATCATGCTGAACAAAGTCGGGGCGAGTACACATCCTTGTTTTACTCCGTTTGATACTAGAAACGTTTTAGAGATTGCACCGCTGTCCAGTACATGAGCACACATGCCTTTGTGTAGCTGTTTTACCATTGTTATGAACTTGTCGGGGCAGCCAAACCTATGGCACAATCTATGTCACATAGATCCCTGGACACCTGTTACTGAGCAGAAAAAGAAGGCATTACTAAATCCTTCTATGGATCTCATAAAAAGTAACTACATTGGTTTGTGTATGAGGCTGGCAACCTCATCATGTAAAACAAAGTGCCACAGCAACCAGCTCAACAAGAGGACATTCATGCTGTAACACAGGCTTCCTGTATGTGGAGCAACTGTTGTAGTGTTTTTATGCTCTTACTGGATTGGAACATAATATGAAGCTGATTATAGTGATATGTACATCAGAATAGTCTTCATGTTGATTAGATGTTTCTAACCTTTACTATAGTTTTTTTAAATTTCTCAACTAACTTGATGTCTTTGTTTTACAGGGCATTCTGCAGACCCAGATGAAGCTGAGATTTTAGCTTTGATAGGGGAACAGATTCCTAGGTATCGACTGCGCACAGACACGGTTACTGATTATACAGGATATAACTGCACTGTTTCCAATGAGACAGAAACTGCGCTTTGGGAGGAAGATGACGCTGAGACTCTTGAAGAAACTGAAGAGTATCTGAATTATTTTGGTCAGTACTGCCATTTTTCTCTGCATGCTTATTCAAAACACAGCATTCACCCCACCAAAACAAATTCTAATAGAGCGCTTGCTTCTAATTACTATTATTCCATCCTGAAATTGCATGTACTTTGTATCGAACTTAGTCAAAAGTACATTGTTAGTGCATTATATGATATTACATCCAAGAAGCATGTGGCCTAGCTAGGGGCTGTGAGCTTTGCTTACCAGTCAACCCAGCAGTAAATAGTTTGGAACTTTCGTAGCCACCACGGAGCTATGGGGTGTGTGCTCATGTCATTGGTACTTTCAGCAATGGAAATGACCAAGCACATATGGGGGCACCCAGGTGCAATGAAGTCAGTCCTATGAGCCATTCTCCATTTACATTTAAGAACTTTCAGAATCTCCCATATTTTTTTCCTCCCCCTCTTCTTACCTTCACCCTTCCTTCTTCTGTTTTCTTCCGCCCTCCTTTCTTCCTTATGTTCTCTTTCTCCAATTCCTCATCCTTTAACATTATACTTTTGAAATATGTAATCATGCAACCACATGTGGAAGGATTTATATGCACTCTATGCATGTAAGATTATATATCTCACGAAAGCCTACGACTTGGTTAGTAGAAAGGACCTATTCGAACTTCTCGTGGAGATCAGCTGTCTCCAAAACTGTGCAACATGATAATAATTTCTTTTCATGTTCATATGAAAGACTCAGTCTTATATGGTGGATTTCTGCAAACTTTTCCATTTAAGAGTGGAGTCAAACCGGGATGCGTGCTTGCTCTTCGTCTTCTTCCCAACCCTCTTCGTTATCTTCTCCTCCATGCTCCTATCGTTCACTTATCTGTGTTTATCTGCACACCAGGTCAGATGGGTGGCTGTTTAACCTGTCCAGACTGTGTGTGAGGACAGTGATCATGAGGGATATATTTGTTAATGACATGGTTCTAGTGACCAATAGAGAGGGGTGCAAGCAGGTCAGGCTCACCATAAGCCTGGAAAAGACAAAGGATTGCGCACAGGGTATTACCACTCCTCCCTCCATAAGGATTGATGGCGTCACTCTGGAGGTTGTCAACAACTTTGCTTATCTGAGGTCTGCCATCAGCAACACTATTGCTCGAGGTAGAGATAAACAGTAGACTTAACAAGGCGAGTGCCATCATGTCTCAATAAACCAAGGTCCCGATCTATCAGGCCTGCGTTCTTGGCACTCTCATGTATGGAAGCGAGACTTGGAGCACTTAGACTAGGCAGGAGCGGCGGCTTAACAACTTTCCCATGAGATGCCTACGGCGTATATTGGGGATTGTGTGGCAAGAGAGAGTGCCAAATAATGTGAGAGCAAACACACCCAGCATGTACTCACTGTTGATCCAATGATGCCTTTGATGGTGGGGCATGTTTACGACATGGAAGATGAGAGGCTGCCAAAGGATGTCCTCTATGGACGGCTGGCCATTGGAGCTAGCAGAATCGGATGCCCCATACTGCAACTCAAGGACGTATGCTAGAGGGACATGAAGTCATGTAAGATCCCACCCAAAAGCTTCGAAACAATTGCTCAGGATCTCGCCATTTGGAGACAGTCAGTTGGAAGGGATATAGTGGCTGCCGATGCCCATAGAGGCCATCACGCTGCAGAGAAAATGAAAATATCGAAGAGGTCGGGTGGACACCCTGGCAAGCCAGGATATTAGGAAATATTGTTTTAGTTAGAGAGTGGTGAATGCGTGGAATGCATTGCCACAGAAAGTAGTGGAGGCAGGGACATTAATGCATTTAAGAATAGATTGGATGCGCATAGCTTTTAGAGCAAGGTAATGTAAATGAAACTGGTTGTATACACTGCAGAGTCTTCTAAACCAGTATAAAGACGTTGAGTTAAGCCAGCCTCCTCAGCATGGTTCTACGATCTGCAGCAGAGACTGTCACTCATTGATCAGACTTTACAGTCATAGCAGACTATCTGAATGCATGTGCCCAAACTGGACAAAACTATCAGGAGCTGCGCGATTGATCTGCAGAGACTGAGACACCAATGATGATATAAGCATTTATACTTAACCTAATTTTGAGATAACTCATAACTTTGCAGAGAAGAAAAAAAATAATTTCATGAAAGTCCCCTTCAAAAATGATAAATAGTAGTCTGTTAGCCACAGTCCTGGAACAAATTTATAAAAAAATAATGAAATTTCTGCCATATACGCAATCTACTTTCCAGAGCTAAGTAAGCCACAGGAAGTAAAATTGCTAAAATAATGTACCATGGATAATCTATTGAAATCTGGCAGCAGGCACACATTTGCCTGTTTGAATACCCGGATTTCAAGTCCTGTCAGATTGTGTAGCGTTTTATAAATAATTAAATTGTGTGTGTTGCTGTTGTTTTCACATGGACAAACTATGTTTATTTTCAATGTTTAGAGGATATTGTTACAGTTAGTACAGATTTTCCTGTTTATATTCTATTTTATGGTGTTGCTATTGTTTATGTGTGTGTTTTTTTGATTTTGGAGTTCTGCTCCCCAAATTTTTTTTTGTTGCTTTCGCCTTATTTCTCTAATCCCCAAGGCAGGGTGCGTTGCACTGTGGTTTTTATTTTGCACCTGTTGGCCCAGTGCATCCGACTTCAGCATGCATTTTATGTAAGGGTCTGCTTCCTCCTGCATTTTCTAAGAGTTTGCTTCCCCGGGGTAACGGTCGGTGCTGTGATGGGGATCGAACCCAGCACCTTCTGGGTGTGAGCCGTGTCACTTAACCACGCAGTCCCCCTGCTCCCTAAATGATTTAATTGAGTCCTATGAGATGGATCTTAAATGAATCTTGATAAAATAGTTCATAAAATAATTTGTCTTCTAGACTATTTTGCTAGGTCTTAAACTTTTATAAGGTTTATGTGAGTGTGATTTATATGTGGAAATCAATGTTGCCTCTCAAATACAACTGCACATTAAAAATAATACTGCCATGCACAAATGTTAATCTCATTCATTTCTATATTGAGCATAAATAAGATAGAATTAGTGGATTATTAGTATATTGTTAATAATAACAAGTTTAAATTTTATGTTCAATTATCTTTCCCTACTGTGCACGGTGCCACCAATCATAGAAGGAATATTAGTTATTAGAGTAGAGAACACAGTGACAAGCTCACTAGCTATACACAGCCATACATCTCCCATTGTATGTTACGATTTAAATAGAACAAAATCAGCAAGACATTTTTCAAGAAATAAATATGCATGATGTTTAAACTTTTCTTCTACACTGCCTATAATCAGCAATTTATGGAATTTGGTAGGACCCCCTGTCATGATATACTTATCTATATATTTTACTCTTAAAATGAGCAAATATTTCTTTTCTCACATTTAGTTGAATTGTTCAGAATTTTTTTCCCTTTCCTTCTCTTTTTTTTCCACCTCATTGTTATGTGCATTTTGGTGCTTTAAGACTGCTGAAAACAAGATGCTAAAATTATCAATGTTGATAAACAGCTTTACTACTGCTATAAAAATCATGAAATTCAAAATGAAATATGTTGTGCACAAAATAACTTAGTCATGAATTAACCATCTTAATGAATTGATAAATAATGAGCGGTTCCAGTCTGTCTGTCTTTACACATTTCTGATTCTAACATTTGGGAGTTATAAAGTATACATATTTAGTATATTTGAATTGTGGTTATCTTTAACACAATTTAAATTAGCCTATTTTGTTTCTACTTTTATTCAATGCACCTCTAAAGGGGTCAACTCAGGTAAGCACTTACAAAGTCTTGTATAATGGAATTTGTTATATATAGTGTGTTATGTATTTATTCTACATGTTGTTATACATTGCCTTTGTCTCAGATCAGCTCTTTTACCTGCATTTGACCTTATTTGAGAATATTGGAGAGTTGTGTCGTCAGGTCGTCAGACTTGTTGTATAAAGCTTTTTGTTCTTTGCATGTTTTGCTGAGTGGACTTTTTCTTGAAATCAGTTTTGTTGTTGTTTTTATATACAGTGCATGAGCACAAAATTCTTCACTAAATTATAGGTACAAACAAAAATAGACAATTTAAGCAAAAAATAAACAAATTAAATAGAAGTGTATGCAAATTAGGATATATATAAATTTAAGAGGAAAAGACGTGAGTTTACATATATTTGGTTATTGCATTTAGTAATTAAGATTGATCAGTTGTCTGGAGGTAAGGTGTCCGCCTCGAGAGCTGGAGGTCGCGAGTTCGAATGGCGCCGGAGACCGTGATTTTTTCACGTGGATTTTCTGGTAAAAATTCCCCTGATCTCTGGGTAGTGAGACCGGACTCCTGTGTTCAGTGTCGAGCATGTTAAAAATACCTTAGCAGTTAGAAATAAAAAAAAGAGTAGGCTTAACGGCCGCTGCATAGACAAAAAATCTAGTTAAAAATCTACCCAAATTGTATGTCTCTTCCCCCAGGCCTAGTAAGCAGCAGAAAGTTTTAAAATACCTACTACATATAGACGAAGTATTCCGCCACCTGGCAACAAACATTAAAGTGCCTGTTTGAATACCAGGATCCCAAGATTGATCAGATCAGACAAAACTTACTAAGCTTAAGGAAATGTATTGATTTGAAGGGTATTTACTTCTATACCAGCACATGAATGAATTCATAAGCCTTATTGCCCACATGTTAGCCGGGGCCAGAAAGGACAGCAAAAGGTCATAACAGTAACACTGCCTTGAGATTAAAGAGGGCTGGCCACCCCATCTGGTAGAAACTATAAACTACAAGAAAAGGAAAGAAGATCTCTACATCCCATAGTAGAAGAGTAGTGGCTGAGTGAGGGCTTTAGCCTTTTTCTTCCTTTTGTGCTCCAGCAGGAGCATAGCGCCCCCTACTGCAGTTTGTTTCCTTATATGAAATAGAGCCAAAACATTTATATAGTCTCGTAGTGTTAGCCTAGTAGGACTTTGTTTGAGATCATTAGGTGGTCTTTTAAGACAAGACATACACACTTGGGTCTGGGTCTTTTTGCCTGCTAATGTTGCTTCAACTCCATTGTGGTAAATGAACCATGCCTGTTTTTGTATTGGTAACAGACCCATACCTGTTTTTGTCTTATCAACTTTTTACCTTAAGCTGCAGCTTCGGTTTATTTATGTTTGTTTTGACTTAGTAACTATATGGAGATTTTGACAATGAGTATTAACCACTGCCAAAGAATACTACACTTGTGGCTACGGTCCCAGCAACAAAAAATTAAACACTAGACATATGTGGGAGTGAGATAGATAGATGTTATTACACCCCCTATGTTCTTTTAATGTAGAGGAGCACCACTGTGTTGAGGGTGCTGCCCAACTGAAATATCAGTTTATTTAGAAGACCCTCCCATGCGACCATGAAAAAAAGATAATGGATTTAAAAATATACCAAAATGTGTTTTTAAAATGCATTTGTTATGATATTCACGTATTAGTTAGATATAGCAATGAAATACTGTTAAATAATCATTGTTAATAGAAAACATGAATAATATGAAACATTGTACATTCCAAATTTGAAAATTTTAATTATGATCCGGAGAATTGTGCTGTACATTTTTGGATTTCTTCTTCTGCGTTTGTCCTGAAAAGAACTTTGCGTCATAGTTTACAGCAATATCTGAGCTTATCAGCCCGGCACACCCGATTTTAGATCGCGTTTTTGGGTACCAGGTTTGCTTATTCTCTAAGCCAGACTACACTAGTACAGCCTGTTTCCAGGGCTGTTGCTTGGAGGAGGAATAGGGTCTTGGTAAGCTCTCGTTCATTGAGCTTGCTGCAAGCAACCAGTGACTCGTAGCTTATTCACTGTGCTGCATCTTTAGCCTATTAAAAAAATGATATTGGAAACATCAACTCTGAGTAGAAAACACCTTTCAATCAATCAAAGCCATCACTCCTCTCGGTGCATAGGACATTGACCACATCTTACCATCATTCATGGTTCTGGGCTACTCTTTCTGCCTCTCTTCAGGTGTAACCATTTAATCAGTTCCTTCTCACATTCTCTTCTCTCTGAATTATTAGGTCTACCTCTCTTTCTCTTTCCCAGTAGATTCTATGTTGAAGCTTGACTAACTATGTTGGCCAGTGTCTTTCTCATTGTATGTCCTATTCAGCTCCATTCCTTCTCTTAATTGTTGTTCCAGTGGCTGTTGTTGGCTCCTTTCCCACAGGTTTTCATTCCTCGCCCATTATTTTTCTAAGGCATTTGTTAACAAAGAACTAAAGTCTTTGTTGTATTGCTTTGGTTCTTAATTTTTAAAATTGAATATTCTAACTTTTGTATGAATCTTGATTTCTCTGGACCTCCATATGTTGTTTAGTGCCAGGAATACCACTCTTACCTTTCCAATTCTTGTCTCTACATCTGCATTATCTGACATGCCAGTTGTGTTACTCAAATAAGTAAAGGCATCCACCTCTTCTAATGGTTCTCCCACCAGCATGTTTGATTCTTTGTGATCAGGTTAATTTTAAGTAGCTTGGTTTTCCTCATGTCCCAACATGTTTGATTGTTCTTTCACCCTGTTCAATTTCTCTTCATTTGGCTATGACTGTGTTACAAAAGTACCAGATCATCTGTGTAACCCAGGTTCTCCAATTTTGACTATACTATCCATTGAATACCAGTTCTCTTTCTATCATTTGATATCTTCATTATCCAATCTATAACCAACAAGAACAGAAAGGACAAGAGAAGGCATCCCAGTCTGCACGTCGAAGCTATCAGGCAGTGTTCCTTCATGCACCATTCTAACAACTGAATTTTCATATATACTCTACATGCACTTCTTTGGTATTCCGTATTGTTTCTCAACAGTTGCCATTATTTTGCGATCCACTCTGTCAAATGTCTTTTACTAGTCTATAAAATTTGTGCATAGGGATGTTTTACATTCAATACTTTGTTCTACTGGGATGTGAAGAGTAGCTATCTGATCTGTGCAAGACCTTCCCTGGTGGAATCCTACCTGTTCCTCTCCTAGCTTTTTGTCTACTTCCTCTTTTATTCTGCCCAAGTGGGAAAGTGGTTAAGTGACACAACTCACAAGCCAAAGGTGCTGGGTTCATTCCCCATCACAGCACAGCAAACCCTTAGAAAAGGCAGGAGAAATCAGACCCTTACATAAAATGCATGTTGAAGTTGGATGCACTAGGCCGATAGGCGCAAAATAAAAACATAGTGCAACGCACACTGCACTGGAGAATAGAGGAATAAAGCGGACGCAAAAAAAATAAAAATAATTCTGCCGAAGATGATTCTGTTGAATATCTTACCTGCCACCGACAGCAATGTAATTCCCCTATTATTGTTGCAATCTAACAGGCCTCCCTTCTTGGGCAGCTTTATCAGATGTCCTTTTCATTCTGTGGGTGCTCTATCTTCTTTCCATGTCTTCTCTAATAATCCTTGTAATATATCTGTGGCCTTATCTATATCTGACATTATAGATTCTACTGCTTTACCCTTCAATAAGACCCTTTGGATTTCTATCTTACTTGGTGGGTTGCAGTTCAAGTTCATGGCCTCCTCTGCTGATAGGATGTTTGGTGTTTTTTGTGGTGGAGGTCTGTTTAGACTTTCTTTGAAATACTCAATCCATTTGTTTTGGTTGTTCCTACGATGATATCAATATTTTTCCTTGCCTATCTTTGATTGATTTGTCTGTCTGTATATATATATATATATCAATTTGCCATTTTCTTTGTTAATGAGTAGATATCTCTCATATTTTCTCTCTCTGCTGCTCAATTTGCCATTTTCTTTGTTAATGAGTAGATATCTCTCATATTTTCTCTCTCTGCTGCTTTCTCTGCCTCATGTGCCAGTGTGTCGATATATTCTCTTTTATTTGTCTTTATGCATACTTAACCGCTTTGCAGTAACATAGTTCTTCTACTTTGGTGAGTTGGGTTCGGCAATTGTTGAGTATAGCTTTCTTCTTTTTTATTTTGTGTAATGTCTCTGTTGTGATCATTCCTTGTGCTGAGTTGCCTTGAATCCCATAGCTTCTTAATATGCCTTATTCCACATCACTCTAGCCTGTTCCCACATACTATTAATGTTCATCTACTTGTCCTTATATAGCTCTTGTAGCATTTTGGTATCTGCTATTCAGTTGTATGCTATATTCTGTATTCTGTCTTTCTTTCTTGGTCTTGTAATAGGTGTATGTTATATCTCATGGGAGTCGCATAGCACAGTGGTTAGCGTGCTGGCTTCGCATCTGAGAGGTCCTGGGTTCGTTCCCCAGTTGAGGCGGTAATGTTTTTTCAGACCACAATGGCTCCTGGGTCGACCCAACCTTAAATGGGTACCGGTTCAGTCCGGGAACTAAAAGCGGCGAGGGAGAGGAGATGGCTACCGCCCTCATATAGCCGAGCCTTTGAAATGTGAGATCGCTAACACCTCACACCCCTACGGCAGTAATGCTATGGGTTACTTTACTTTACTTTACTATATCTCATTCTCCTGTTCCCCTTACTTGGTGTTTTTTTTAGCTTGAACTCTAAGATCCAGATTAGCATGTGGTTGTCTGTAGCTGCATCTGTACCTCGCTTTACTCGTATATTTGAAAGTGTATCTATGAATACTTGACTGACAGTGATATGGTCAATCTGATTTTCTGTTATATGGTCTAGTGATCTCCATGTGGCCTTATGTACCTTCTTGTGTGGAAGTCTGGTGATCTCCATGTGGCCTTATGTACATTCTTGTGTGGAAGTCTAGTGATCTCCATGTGGCCTTATGTACCTTCTTGTGCGGAAGTCTGGTGATCTCCATGTGGCCTTATGTACATTCTTGTGTGGAAGTCTGGTGATCTCCATGTGGCCTTATGTACATTCTTGTGTGGAAGTCTGGTGATCTCCATGTGGCCTTATGTACATTCTTGTGTGGAAACATGATTCATCCAATTAACATTTTGTTTAGTGTACACAGCTCTGCAAACATTTCTCCATCCTTGTTCAACTATCCCATTACTTACTTCCCTACAATCTGTTATGTTCCTAATTTAGCATTGAAATTCTCGCATCAGTATTATGAGATCTTTCTTTGTCTGAATGTAAAGGACATCTTGCAGCTCATACAATTTTGGTTTAAAAAAAATCTTCTACCTTGTTTGTTGGTACATACCACTTAATGATGTTCATATAAATATGATTGTTTTTGGTCTTACAACTTGCACTAATAATTCTATGAATGATAGTCTTTTACTTTGTGAGTGCCCTATGTGCCTCACTAGAAAGCATCAGTACCACTTCTTCTGCGTAAAATTGGCATCAGTTCCCTCATTCCCAGAGTAGATAATAAGTTCCTCAGTTGTCAGTCTCATCTTTCCCCATTGTATACCCATCTTGTTTCACACAGTCCTACAACTGCCAGGTTGTAATTCCTCATCTCTTAAGTTATCTGTGCCGTTTTTCATTCTTGATAACAATGTTCTTATATTCCATATAATTATTTTGGTTTTCTTCTTGGTAGTCAGAAGTGGAGCTTCCTTTTACTCCATTGCGTCATTTCTTTATTTTCCTGAGGCCCTTCATTTCCCAAGGCTGTATGCATATGTTCTGTTGTCAATGTTTTCATAACCGGATGTTTTTGCTGGGTTTGGGAGGTAAGCTCTAATCTAACCTATTAAACTCTAGGTGAATTATCAGTTTTTAGTCTATTCACTCCCCCAGGACCTGTTTAGCCTTGATGGCCCTTCTGGTTGCGTTGGCTTCTGCTAGTTTAGCTCCTGGTGTCATTAAGATATGCAAACTCTATCTTCACTTCAAGGTAATGGGAAAACATCTTCGACATCTAGTTTAGATCTGCATTTGGTATTTGTCGTGGTGACAATAAACAAGTAAATTCTATAATTCTGGTCATAATTTTATTAACCCCCACTGAATCTCACATGAAGTCACAACTAGTGTTGAGCATTACTGTCTAAACCACACACACTAAACTCCAGAACACAACTAAAGAGAACATCAGAATACTGTAAATACAATTTGTGGTGGCTACCTAACCACACGTGAGTGGTTGTTGAGATTGTTGAGATTGTTGTTCGGTCTTCAGACTCCGCACAGGCCACAACAGGCTGAGGTACCATCTATTCAATAAACTGAAGATAGGTGGCACTGACGAATGCACCTGTGGTACAGGGAAAATTACCGCTGAACATCTGTTGCAAAATTGCCCGACATACGAGGACCAGAGAAAGCACATGTGGCCATCACCAGTGGCAACACTAGACAAGCTCTATGGCAGTGTTGACAGCCTCAGGATGACAGCTGCTTTCTTCGAACAAATTCAAGTTGATGTCTGACAGCGTACGAAGAAGAAGAAGAATGTTGTTCGAAGCTACTTGTGCTGAGTTAACTCTTGACAATTTTTCTGTAGTAGTGGGTTACAGTGGCCCTTCTGACATCCTGATGCATACTTGAGAAAGTGTACCGGGGTCTTCCTGGCTGTAGTGCAATGCGAGACCTCTCAGTAAGGTCTCCATTATGGGGATTACAGTTTTGATCCTCAGCTTGTTGGCCAGACTGCTGTGACACAGCCTGTTTCCAAGGAGACCGAAGGGGAAGTGAGATGGGGCCTTGATCAGTATGTTTCACCTGTTTAGTTGCTTCTCTCCTACCTAAGTGGTACCTGGGGTGAAAGAAATCTCTAACTTTCCATGCATGTTGTAAAAGAGAACTAAAGATGGCTGGGCTTGGGGCTAGCTGCCTCATCATGTTAAAAACATTGCCATAATAATCAACCACTGTGGAAACTTGATGCAGGCTTCATTTAATGGGAAAAGCTACAGTTGAAACCTTTGTTTTACATAAGAGCGAAAAGGTGAGTGTTGGAAACAGGCTTACTTTAAAAAGGGGTAACAACAACAACAAAGTGAATAATAATTTACTTAACTTTAGTGTTTTTAACCTTTCTTAATGTCTTTATAGTGGTTTAGAAGACACTGCAGGGTCTGTATACAACCAGTTTCATTCACATCTCCTTGCTCTATGCATTAATTGTCACTGCCCCGCTACTTCATGTGGCAATGCATTCCAAGCATTCACCACTCTCTAAATAAAAAAATATTTCCTATCTAATCTGGACCTTTCTTTAGTTAATTTGTAGCTATGCCGTCTTGTTCTTGTACGGGGTTGTATTTAAAAAGAAAACTTGTTATAGTCTAATCTATCCTTTCCGTTGATTATCTTATAAACCTGTATTAAGTCACCTCGAATTTAACATTTAACATATTTTGCTTGTGGTTCCATCTTCTGAGTTTAACGTACCTCTGTGATGCAACCTCGCCATTCATTGTTGCTGTTATTTGTTTTCCCCCACACACGTGGCTCTGCTAAAATATGCCACAGTCCGTTTAACGGGATTGTTTAGGTACGCTTCTTGAACCTCTCGTACAAAGCCTAATTGAAAGCAAACTAATGTTACAGTTTGAGAGCAGTTGGTTGGAGAATTGTAGCAGTTTGAAATCACTAAGTGTGGAAAAGTCTTTGGAAACAGATGGATGATGCAGTCGTCTATGGTAAGGAGTTGTTCTAATGATCTTGGTGATGGTGGTAGTAATAGTCTTGGTCTTACTAACGACACGAAATCAGCTGTTTCTGAACCTAACATTGTTACCCTTGTTATTTTCTTGCTCACCGTGTTTATTGTTGTTGTGTTGGTTTTCCTTTCATGAAGCAGCCATGTGCAACCATTTTTGTTCGTGTGGCCACATAAGATGATGTCCATTCTGTTTGGGTTCCCGTCATCAACAGAATGCAAGATTTACGGCGTAATCTGAAGCATTAAGGACATTTTTTAATGTTAGGTAATAACCTAATAAATGATACCAATATTAATCTACTAACTATTTTAGAAATCCGTATAGTTATGACAATAACATATACTTATAACTAACATAAAATTATTCATCATTTGAATACATTTTAATAATTAACATAAAAGTGCAAGTATACAGAATTTGTCTCTTTTGTGTGTGTGGTTTTGTTTGTTTCCTATGGCAGAGGGTGTTGTACTGTGTTTTACACCTAAAGGTCCAATGCATCCTATTTCAGCAGCAGTTTTTAAAATGAGCTTGCTTCTCATTAATGGAACCTGAACACAAGTAAACAGTTTGTGGGCTGTTCTATTAACTTTGCCACGTGGTCTCCCGCCCCCCCCCCACAACATTAAAAATACATTGTATCGTTGTGGGCTGCTTAAAAGCGTTGCACAGCTGGTCTAACTGAGCAGGTGGAGGCGCGAGGTGGGGGTTTGGGTCAGTTTATTTCACCTGACTGCCTTTTGGCTACCAATATAATTGATGGGCATCGTTAAGGACGGGAGATGGGGACATTTCTGATTGGTTACATCCCTTGGGGTAGGGGTGTAGGAACAATGGGGATGGAGTATTTAAGATGAAAGTGGTCATGCAACTCACGCCCAAGATCATCTCTCTCTTCCTCTCTCTTCTTACCTTACACACTGTTTCATTTGACTCTGTCCAACAATCACTTTCACACACGCCCTCGGGGTTAGACCCTTCCATTGCATTTTGGTTGGGTTGACCTCTAAGAACACCCTAGGTAGCATATGTACATACAGACACACACACGCACCCAAACATCGACTAATACGTCCTGATATCACCTATTTGACTGCGGTCTGGGGTGGAAAGGGTGTGCCTCCGCCATTAGAATACATAGGCAACCCCCCAAAAAAAATAAAATAAAAATAAAAACAATAAAAATAAATAAAAAATAAATAAAAATAAAATAATAAATAAAATAAAATAAATAAATACAAAAATAAAGCCACATTTCACATGTCAACTCTTACCTGAGTGTTACTTAGCACCGAAATGGGAGCAAAAGACCGCACTTTATCCTGCCAACTAATGAGTATGAGGCATTAGGCTAGCTACTCCATCCTCTAGATACTTTAAGTCATAAAAACTTCCAAATATATGGGCAGGTCAACATTTCATGGCATAGTATCTGAAAATGTTTTGATTGATTGATGGTAACTCACTCGTACACACACACACACACACATCTATAACACATTATCTTGCTGACCTGAATGTTCTTCGTCTTGATGGGCTTCCTAATTTTACTGGACATATTAGACTATAACAAGGTTTTCATTACAGCCGCCGACATGAACAAGCGTGCAGATCCATACATTTAAGAAAGGTCCAGATTAAATTCCAGGACAAAGACCATTCTAGACCTCCACGCGGTGATCCTGGATAACAGGCTGCAGCAGGGCAGACTGGCTAAGGAGAAGGGATCGAAGAGGGAATGCTAACCCGGTACTCAAAAAATGATAGCTGAAGTCGGATGTGTTGGACCGAAAGGTGCAAATATCGCAGTCAAACTGTAAACTACGACACAACGCATTCCGTTCTCTGGACTACATTCTGCTACTTAAGCCCTTTCAGGGCTTGGTAGCGGGAAATTGAGAACGAACGAAGCCAAGCCAAGATTCCAGGACATAGTCATGGAGTGGTGGATGCATCGCCACATGAAATAATGGAGGCTGAGTCAATTAATGCATTCAAGGATAGATTTGATGCGCATATGTATTTTAGATCAAGGGCAGAAACTGGTTGAATACAGAGTCTTCTGAAGCAGTATAAAGACGTAAAGCCAACATGTCTAGCACGACTAGGATAGTAGACTATTGTGTAACTATACTGACTATCATTCATTGGAGTTATTTGCATATACACGTGTATTGTCAGTCAAACACGGCCATTGAAAAAGGGGGGGGGGGGGGAGGACAAGGAAATGAAAACTTGCCAGAATTGTGTGGGCGTCTTTTATGAATAGCATCCCAAAGGTCTTCTCCACCCCCACCCCCCTTCCGCCGCCGCCACGTGCTGCTAGGGGCATCCGTAAAAGACATCCACACAATTCTGGTATGTATTGTTATCTTCCCCTCCCGCGTATCCATCTCTGGCCCCTTTTGATTGACCCTTCTCTCTTGTGGGCGCCCAGTCCAGGTGACCTTGATCAAACACACAAGCCTACATGTTATAATCACTTATCTATACTAAAGACTTAGTTTAGTTCTATACAATGCATCGTTTGAATACAGATAACTCATTTGAATTATGCGAAACACGAGTTACGCAATGCTGTGCTTTACAGTTCACAATGTTTATACAGTTTTAAACATCTTCTTATGAGAGATTTCGAGTCTGAAAGATTGGAAGGACCAGCAAGAGAGACACTTTAAACGTTTATTTTGGTTTAGCGGGACAGTAAGAAGCTTTGAACAATAAGAGTTTGCAACTCCTCAGATTTGTGTAGGAGTGAGAGATGTCATGTGGACATCCACTTTCAACGTAAATACTTCCTTCTCACAGATCCACTTTTTATGTACCATCTTCCTCCCTTTCTCATGTGAACATCTTTTGTGGATATTCGCTGATCAGAATGGGACTTGTCACCAAACCTTTTAAAAAGATGTGATCTAGTATAATTAACACTTCATCGCTGACTGCAGTGGGACGATGAGGCTAACGTCTGGTCAGGCAAAACACACTGATCAGAGAATGTTGGCCAGGGCCAGGAGAAATATACTGGCCAAGACCGTCACCTGACCTCCTCGTTGGTCGTCCTGGAAACGGGCTGTTGTCGAGGACAACAGTCTGGCTAACAAGGTAAGGTTCGACGTGATCTCCATAGTAGTAAGCGACACGCAGGTGAGGCCAAGCATAGCACAACCGCCTGGAGGACCCCGGTACACCTTCATTAGCACGCTCGAGATGTGAGGAAAGCTACTACAACCCGTCACTTAACGCCCATTTCAGGGCGCACATAAGAGTAACCTACTCATTGTGGGTATTCGACACAACAACAGAAACAATAACTGACTGCAGTGTGTGCCTTTGAACTACCTTTACGTGACTCTTACTGCACTTCATTTTCCCCTTACGTGCGGCCGTCTCCCAGAACCAATTATTAAACGCTTTTTAGTTGATCTGCTCACAAATCAATTTACTGTAAACGTGCATATTTAATTGGGCACGTGCTTAAACAAAATCACGATAGCAGTCGCAAACACAAGCACTCAGAAAGTATACACACCCGGAGAAGAAAACATTAGTACAGTAATAAGCAATACTGATTCGGACCTCCACGAAGAGTTTTTAGCCAGATATACTAGCGCTTCCCAGAGTGGTAGTCGGTGGACCGGTACTGGTCCCCGAGCACTCAGTCAATGGGCGTTAAGAAACTGGACATACAATTTGGACGTTTTTTCCGATTGGGTCTCGACTAGAATATATGGCTTGGCTTCGTTCATTCTCAATTTCCCGCTACCAAACCCTGAAAGGCTTAAGTAGCAGAATGTAGTCCAGAGAACGGAATGCGTTGTGTCGTAGTTTACAGCTTGACTGCGATATTTGCACCTTTCGGTCCAACACATCCGACTTCAGCAAGCATTTTTTGAGTACCGGGTTAGCATTCCCTCTTCGATCCCTTCTCCTTAGCCAGTCTGCCCTGCTGTAGCCTATTATCCAGGATCACCACTTGGAGGTATAGAAGGGTCTTGGCAGCTCTGGTTCGCTGGCCCTGACGCTAGCAGTCAGCTATGGGTCGCTGATCACTGCAGCTCATGCGCTGCTCAGCATCTTGATCCCGACAGAATATATAATAATACGATTATCACTAGACGATAACATGAAATCCACCATATTCAACATCTACACTCCTTCAATATATACAAGGCTATATACAAGGCGTGTTCAAATGAAACCAAACCTAACTGAACATACATACGATGCGCATAATGACGTCAATTCTGGTGTAAACAGCACATACCAACCGCCAAGTTCGCAAAGTTTAATTATCCTCCGACTCATAGTTTGCTCAGCAGACCGTTGAAAACATGGCGGGTCTCAAAGAGGTTGTCGGTTGTGCCAGGGAGTTTCCCTAGTTTTCGTCACCTACTTACAAAGGACTGAATGGAAAACATTTACATCTTATTAGCGGCTTCTTTGAGCAAGTACCTCTTGGAGTTCTAGATAAAAGTGTAGGTGGGAGAGGTCTGGGACTATCCTTCCCACCACAGTGTTTCTCGACCACAGGGGGAGCGTGATGCAACCGGCAGTGGGCAATGCCTAGTACTGAGCTAGCTTAGAGTCCTGAGGGGTCCTAGTTGTTGTTGTTGCTTAGATGTTTGCCTCACTAGTTTCTACTGGCGGAGGCGCGCCATTTTCCACCCCAGACCGTAGTCCATTGGGCGATATCAGGACGCATAAACCAGTGCTTGGATGCATGTGTGCGTCTGTATGTACCTATGCTAGGTTTGTGCGCCCTCAGAAGCTAGCCCAACCAAAGTGCAAAGGAAGGGCCTCACCATGAGGGCGCGTGTGAAAGTTGTGCAAGAGTGTGACTGTAGGATAGAGTCAAATGAAACAGAGTGAGGTAAGAGGGGAGAGAATAGTTGCCCCCAGGGTAGAAGACCTTCCCTGAGGGGTCCTTGTGGGCTTTCCACTTCCACCAACACACGGGGCTTCGAGAGAAAGTCTTGTGTCCATAAGGTCCACTGTTTCAGCGTTGCAAAGAGCAAGACATACACACAGCGCAGTAAACATCCCGGCTTTCGATTTCCCAGTCACCAAACTTGTTGTTAGTGTCTTAGAACGGGTAGGGGGGAGGTGGGTGTCGTCGAGATGCCAAATACTGCTTGATTTTGTCACACCACGTGGACTGACAGCTACTCGATACCGGTACAGGACGCGCACAAAAGTCACGTATAGGCACGCTATATTTAACCACATGCTGAGTTCCTTTGTTTATAGCAGGGCGTGATCATCATATATTGTGTACCTGTCAGAACAATAGCATTAAACACATTTCGTGACTGGAAAATCAAAGCAGTTGAGGCGTTCAAAAGGCAAATACTTGTGGAGGGAATTAATCACCAGCGTCGCTAGGCATAACTCATGGTGATAGTGAGGGTACAATATAGTTGGGACTTAGTAGCTACTCTTTCATCATAGAGTCTAGAGGTCACATTTTCACCTTCTTGTGGTGTACAGTTTCTGCTAGACAGGATAACCGACTCCCATGACAGGGTAACCGACTCCCATGACAGGGTAACCGACTCCCATGACAGGGTAACCGACTCCCATGACAGGGTAACCGACTCCCATGACAGGGTAACCAACTCTCATGACAGGCTAACTGACTCCCATGACAGGGTAACCAACTCTCATGACAGGCTAACCGACTCCCATGGCTGGGTAACCAACTCTCATGACAGGATAACCGACTCCCATGACCGGCTAACCGACTCCAATGACAGGGTAACTGACTCCCATGACAGGGTAACCAACTCCCATGACTGACAGGGTAACCAACTCCCATGACTGACAGGGTAACTGACTCCCATGACTGACAGGGTAACTGACTCCCATGACAGAGTAACCGACTCCCATGACAGGGTAACCAACTCCTATGACAGAGTAACCGACTCCCATGACAGGGTAACCAACTCCTATGACAGGGTAACCGACTCCCATGACAGGCTAACTGACTCTCATGACAGGGTAACCGACTCCAATGACTGACAGGGTAATCGACTCCCATGACAGGGTAACTGACTCCCATGACAGGGTAACTGACTCCTATGACAGGGTAACTGACTCCCATGACAGGGTAACCGACTCCCATGACAGGGTAACCGACTCCCATGACAGGGTAACCGACTCCCATGACAGGGTAACCGACTCCCATGACTGACAGGGTAACCGACTCATAGGGCTGACAGGGTAACTGACTACCAGGACTGACAGGGTAACCGACTACCAGGACTGATAGGGTAACTGCCTCCCATGACAGGGTAACCGGTTCTCATGACAGTGTAACCGACTACCAGGACTGACAGGGTAACTGACTCCCATGACAGGATAACTGATTCACATGACTGACAGGGTAACTGACTCACATGACTGACAGGGTAACCGACTCACAGGACTGACAGGGTAACTGACTACCAGGACTGACAGGGTAACCGACTACCAGGACTGACAGGGTAACCGACTACCAGGACTGATAGGGTAACCGACTCCCATGACAGGGTAACCGGTTCCCACGACAGTGTAACCGACTCCATGCCTAATCCTTCATCATTATTTTGTGTCTAGATCCTCTAGAAACTCAGGGACGCGGCTTACACCCCCTACCTTTTTCTGTTCTATGCCATCGACTTAAGTCCCGCACACGAGACCCAGATTGAACTGACTTCCTCTTCGGCCGCTTTTAGCCAGGTGTTTCTTGCATTCCCACTCGTCTGTTTCCCAGTGGGTTCCAATCCAGCGCATGTCTGGTTATTCTGTCCGACATCTCTGTGAGAGTGTGTCCTATCCATCCCCACTTTCTCTCCCCAATTTCCCGCCATAATGGTTGTTGCTCTGCCCTCTACCACCGACTTGTGTTTGCCATCGTCCCCAGACATCTGGCTCGAAGTATGCGACAGGAACACTTGTTGATGAATGCACTTGGCCTCTTTTTACAACATTGTCGTGCTTGTCAGGTTACAGTCTTACTTCTTGTTCTACATTCAGCTCTCTGAAACACACTGCAGTACAACATAATCGGGACGGCTAATTCCGTTCAAGAAAGAATCGCTTCACATTCTGCAACCAGAATACGAGATCCAGTGATCCATCGTGCCGGATGTATTGCTGTCATCGTTGAATCACTTGCCTTCACCCTCCGCTATCATTGCTTCATTCTTCAAGGACACAATATTGCTAATTATGAATAACCCATGTGTCCGCCTTGCGAAGGTCTTCATTATCTGAGCCGTGCCTTACCTGTAGGAAAAGATAACGACGTTACCTGGCCCTAGCTCTATGTTAAATCAACGATATCGGTGGGGAGAATAAGTCGTGGGTGTTAAGTCCGACTAGAGATTTGAAAACAAAAAGATAGGTAGTCCCAGAGCAGACACTACCGTCAGAGATTAACGTCTATGTACAACTCCCGAGTTGGCATTACTAAGATCTTTATTACCCGGGCCACACCTTCATTGTAGTCAAAGATAACACCACGCGTAGACTCTGATTAAGTTCACCTCGTGATTAGGTCTGGGACGCTATCGATATTGAACACGCCTACAGCTGTTCTAGCCTCCTCTCTGGGAAGCAAAGAGTGACCAAGGTAAGGCGGAACAAACGTATCGAGTCATCGTTGTGTTCATGGAAACAGGTTGTAGGGAACGACACATAATCCTCAAAGTAGTAAGCTTCTTGAGATGCCTCGCATTGCAGTACAGCCAGGATGACCATTGCCAACCTAAAGGACCTCTTGATGTAAGAAACGCCACTGTTGTTGTGGCTAAGGACACTCATACTTTGGTTAGGTTCTCATGACGACTTTCTTTGCTGGCGCGTTACAGTGTTACAGGTCTCCTCATGTCCCGAGGCGTACTTGAGAAGGTTAGCCAGAGTCCTCCTGGCTGTAGCGTAGTGCGAGGTTCCTCAGTACGCTCAACATTGTGGAGCACATTGTCAATCCCCACTTCATTAGCCAGACTGCCATGAAACAGCCTGTTTTTTGGTAGAACTGATTGGAAGTGAGTTGAGGTTTTGATCAGTATGTTTCTCCTGCCCCTGACTAACATAGTCTGATCGGTATGTTTCTCCTGCCCCTGACTAACATAGTCTGGTCAGTATGTTTCTCCTGCCCCTGACTAACATAGTCTGGTCAGTATGTTTCTCCTGCCCCTGACTATCATAGTCTGATCAGTATGTTTCTCCTGCCCCTGACTAACATAGTCTGGTCAGTATGTTTCTCCTGCCCCTAACTAACATAGTCTGGTCAGTATGTTTCTCCTGCCCCTGACTAACATAGTCTGGTCAGTATGTTTTGTCTAATCCTGACTAACATAGACTGGTCAGTATGTTTTGTCTAATCCTGACTAACATAGACTGGTCAGTATGTTTTGTCTAATTCTGACTAACATAGACTGGTCAGTATGTTTTGTCTTATCGTGACTAACATAGACTGGTCAGTATGTTTTGTCTTATCGTGACTAACATAGTCTGGTCAGTATGTTTTGTCTAATCCTGACTAACATAGATTGGTTAGTATGTTTTGTCTAATCCTGGCTAATATAGACTGGTCAGTATGTTTTGCCTAGCCCTGACTAACATATTCTGGTCAGTATGTTTTGTATAACCCTGACTAACATAGTCTGGTCAGTATATTTTGCCTAGCCCTGACTAACATAGTCTGGTCAGTATGTTTTGTCTAATCCTGACTAACATAGACTGGTCAGTATGTTCTGCCCGACCCTGACTAACATAGTTTGGTTAGTATGTTTTGCCTGACCCTGACTAACATAGTCTGGTCAGTATGTTCAGTCAGACCCTGACTAACATAGTCTGGTCAGTATGTTCTGCCTAACCCTGACTAACATAGTCTAGTCAGTATGTTCCATGTTCTTCCAACTTGTCTCATTTCCCGTTTTCCAACCCATCACACGTCCGGTTATATGCCAGATTTCGTCTGAGGGTGTGCTCTCTCCATCTGGACATTGTCTCCAGCTGAAATGGCTTGCATTCTAACCCATACCTCCGATCAGTATCAGTTGGCGATGTTGTTCGCTAAGGTTGTAACCAAATTTTGGTGAAAGTACGCTCCAATAGCCCGGTTAAGCGTAATGACAGAGGCACGGAGGTCGACTTGCGTTACCGACACGCTCCAATCCACTCAACCTGTAAATTGGTACTTTACTTACTGTTAAGGAAGGACAGGCAGCGAGGAAGTGATCTGGTCAGCACACATCATAACATGTCACATGTCTCAAGATGCAGAGCGAACTTGAAGAAATGGGGATACTCAGATGTCGACACATGTGAATGCGGCGCAGTTCAGGACCAAGATCATCTGATGACCTGCCCCAACCTCCCTGAAACCTGTGACATGAACGACATGATGGAGACGAACGACAAGGCAGCTCAAGTTGCTGAATACTGGACGCATGCTGAGTGACATGGTGTTTGGATACGGAAAGTAAGTAAGTACCTCATAACGAGCTTGGACCAGGGATGCAGTGGTGAAATTAGCTGACAATAGCCATCGTGTACCAGGGTCAGCAAACGTTAACCGACCAAGATCATATTCCGCCTCCAAGTGGCGGCTCTGTAAACAGGCTGCACAAGTGTAGTCTGGCTAAGAGAATAGGGATCGCAGGCGGAAGGCAAACCCTGTTCCAAAAATGTCTACGCTTAAACCTGATGTGTCGAAAGGTGCAGATATCACCGACTTGCTGTAAACTACGGCACACCCTTTTTAGGACGAGCGCGAGAAAGAAAGAAATAATGAACAAGTTGTGGCCTCGTACTATCAACACTTCATCTCTAACAGTATCATCTGCTATAGCACTTATCTTTGTTGTTTCTTTGCGTTCGCCTTATTTCTCTATTCCCCAAGGCGGTGTGCGTTGCACTGCGGATTTTATTTTGCGCCTGTCGGCCCAGTGCATCCGACTTCCGCAGGCATTTTATGTAAGGGTTTGCTTCCCCGGGGTAACGGTCGGTGCTGTGATGGGGATCGAACCGAGCCCCTTCGGGTTGTGAACCGTGTCACTTAACCACTAGCCCACGCCGTCCCCCGGACTTATCTTCAACTTACGCTCTAATCCACCATGGAGTCGTTTTGGTTATATAAGTGCGAGTGATCTATATTATGTCTTGTTTTGTTTAGAGGAAGTATATATCCATGTTTTCTATCTGTCTTCTTCTGTTTAGAATGAGTGAAGTTAGCAATAACACCTTATATCAATATTGGTCAGCTGTTATGAATTCACGTGAACGACTCAGGTTATAATGTTACAACGATATTCGTGTATCGTTTCCTGTACATTGCTGCGGCGCATCTTGATAATTATGTGTCCTATTTGAAAAATAGGAAAATGTCAAGATGTTACTGTTATTATTAACGTTAATTATATAGTTAATATAATTTTATTATTATTATTAATAATTGAATACTGTTGTTTATAAACACGCAGTTCAAGCATTCATTGATTTAACCGCACTTCTAGGGACAACAGTATCTGGTGATTATCGTAAGACAAGTCAGTCAACACATAGATCCTGTTTCCCAGATGTGTCAGGCTTGACTTACCGCCTGCTCCTTGCGGCACAGGTCGTTACGCGATAAGCTATGTTCATTTTTGAGGTGACACTACTAAACCCCCGTTTTACATTTCGTGCTATGGAGTGTGACGCACGATTCGAGACATCGAAGCCGTGTGCAACTTGAGATCTGTGTTCATTTTGGGGATACGTTGTACCTGTATGATATTACCTTTACACATGCACACGTAAGTGAAACTGTGTATGTATGTGCATATTTTAACATGTCAAAGTAAAGTGGAAATTCAGCAGAATTAACCGCTGGTTGGAAATGGGAGTTTTTTTTTTCAAGACTACATTGTACTAAGCCGCAGCCTGTGAGAGGTGGAGGTGGCCAGTGCCCTTCTTTGGTGTTTTTACTTTCCCTAACTCATGCGCCAGGTACCCATTCACAGCCCGGTTGACCGGAGAAGCGGTCCCCGATTAATCACGACCCGAATTTTGTTAGTCTCCGGACGCGATTCGAACCGAGGCTTGCTGTTACCACAGAAGATAGCGAATTACTCGCTATGAGCTGAGCTAACGCGTGTGTAATGTTTATATACTTGTCGACCAAGTGGTACCTGAGTTGAAGATAAGAAGACAACAGTAGCCATCCAAGTATGCCGTAGAGGGCGACTAATGAGGGTTGTGTATTGGACTAGCAATATCACCATAAAAGAATATAGCTACAGAAACGCTCATATCAAATTCTGAGAGGCGGTCTTTCCATAGAAAGGGCCAGTTGCAGTGGCCGCCCTGTGCTCCACTTGGAGCGAACAAGGGAATCAATCAGGGACTGGGAAGGGGGGTGGTGAGGTGGGTGAAGAGCGACGTCAATCCATTTTGAGGAAAGGGCGTGGGAGGGTGAGGGGGGGGGAGGTGTGTGACGGGTGACGTCAATTCATTTTGATGAAAGGGCGTTGGGCTGGCGACGGTCAATTAATATATATATATATATTCTTGTACGTGTACTTGAATGTCACCATCATCATGTCCCTGCAGAACGTCGCTTTCATCACAGCCACCCCGTTCGTCTCTCTCTCGATCTTTAGCTAGCTCTCCTGCCTCCTTCACCATCATCTTCAGAACATCTTTGGCGTCGCGTGTCCATCATCTCTTTGGTCTTTCCCTACTTCGTTTTCCGTGTGCCATACCTTCCAGTATAGTTTGTTCCATCCAGTCGATTGTGGCGTTTGATGTGAAGACTGTTTTTTAGTTTCCTATTTCTGGATCAGTTCATACAAATGTGCAAGTCGGCCGAGGACACAGGGATGGTCTTGTTTGTTTGCTTCCATTAAAGATGATGTCACGGATGACGCTGGGGCGCAGCGATTGGCGCTGGGACTGTTGTTGTCACTTGGGAGATTGTATCTGGGTACGGATCTATAGTGAGAGAACGGAATAAACAAAATGGTATAATTTATCTTAGCAGGGATACAGATCAGAAGTAGTACGACAGCAAACTTTCTAAATGTAGAAAAAGTAAAGATTCCGCTATACACGCCAATGGGGAATATGGTGTTAGGCCCATATTTACTCAATGAATGTCCGTCTTAAAAGTGTACTAGCTAATTTAAGGTATTTTGAACTATTCAGAGTACTACACGATCTGTGAGCGCCATTTGTGTATATTTTCAAGCGTATACATAGCTACCGTAGTCGCATTCAGTTCAGATCGTTTGAGTGTAATTTCATTATAAATTCTCATACCTGACTTGTGTACCCACTATGGATGTCAGGATGGGGTTTGCCTGTTCACTTTACAGTTGCTGTATTTATTGCTTTTAATAACGTGTACGAGTGTAGTATATCTTAGGATATTTTGTGTATGATTGTATTATTATACTATGTCTGAGTGACCCTGTGGGGCTAATGTTTGCTGCCTTGTGGGTCACCTGTTTACGGGAAAGGCTTCGGGAGTAAACCCCGATGAAAAATCTACATCGCGTGCTACCCCTAGTCATCTTGATTACGTCTTGCCACTGGATTAAGGTAGCAGGGGACGAGAGAGAGGATATCCACTGTAATCAATTCAAACGAAAGTTCACAGAGCCAGACGAAAATCTGTGAGAATATGCCTTTTTATCTTCGTCATGTCCTGGAACGTACGCACGCTGCAGGAAAGGGCCGACAAGCTGAAACGAAGATTAGCACTCATAGATAGAGAGCATGCACGCTACCGGGTGGATGTGGCTGCCCTTATCGTGACAAGATTACCCGGCGATGGTCAACTTACAGAGGCGGGGGCCGGCTACACATTATTCTGGAGTAGCCGTCAGATCCCGTCTGCTTCGGAAACTTGCTGTGCTCACTAAGGACGTCACTGATGTCTCTTCGGCTCTCACTGGGTCGTGGACGATGTACTACATTTATCAGTGCATATGCCGGACAGTAAAAAAAATCATGAGGTGACAAAGGAATTGTTCTACGAAAATCTCCACACCCTCATTCTGTCCGTCCCCCAGTTCGACCATCTCGTCATCTTTGGAGATTTCAATGTTAGAGTCGGCTCCGACCATCTCGTCATCTTTGGAGATTTCAATGTTAGAGTCGGCTCCGACCATCTCGTCATCTTTGGAGATTTCAATGTTAGAGTCGGCTCCGACCATCTCGTCATCTTTGGAGATTTCAATGTTAGAGTCGGCTCCGACCATCTCGTCATCTTTGGAGATTTCAATGTTAGAGTCGGCTCCGACCATCTCTTCATCTTTGGAGATTTCAATGTTAGAGTCGGCTCCGACCATCTCGTCATCTTTGGAGATTTCAATGTTAGAGTCGGCTCCGACCATCTCGTCATCTTTGGAGATTTCAATGTTAGAGTCGGCTCCGACCATCTCGTCATCTTTGGAGATTTCAATGTTAGAGTCGGCTCCGACCATCTCGTCATCTTTGGAGATTTTAATGTAAGAGTCGGCTCCGACCATCTCGTCATCGTTGGAGATTTCAATGTTAGAGTCGGCTCCGACCATCTCGTCATCTTTGGAGATTTCAATGTTAGAGTCGGCTCCGACCATCTCGTCATCTTTGGAGATTTCAATGTTAGAGTCGGCTCCGACCATCTCGTCATCTTTGGAGATTTCAATGTTAGAGTCGGCTCCGACCATCTCGTCATCTTTGGAGATTTCAATGTTAGAGTCGGCTCCGACCATCTCGTCATCTTTGGAGATTTCAATGTTAGAGTCGGCTCCGACCATCATTCATGGGGAGAGGGGATGGGGAGTGTTTGGGGCACACGACATAGGGCAGTGCATCAGTAATAGTCATGTTTTACTAACACATGTTTCGCCTGCCGACCCTATTAGAAAAAACATCGTGGATGCACGCTCGATGTATGTTATCACTCCACGGAGGGATAGACGGAGCGTGCGTATGACTAAGGGCATGTGTGGCGCTGAGTGCTGGACAGACTACAAGCTCATGCAGGTGGAATCTATGCGTCGTCATCGGGGACGGAAGCGTGTTGATACGTTCAACATCTCCAAGCTGTCGTGGAAGATAGATAAGGCCTTTCTCAGGATGAAATCCACCTTTTTGTAACGGCGCTTGGGACATATGACTCGTATGAGATAAGAATCGTTCGACGAAAACGGCGTACTATCAAGATCCTGCTGGATGAGAAGCACGGACTGTTCCAATGAAACCACTTTCTTCATCCAAAAGACTGCATTCAACAACATATGTACTGTTGTGCAGCGCAGGCTCATGTCCACACAGGAGAAATGCCAACGACTCGCGTCGTTGTTATTGTGCCCCGAAGGTTGTCTCTCCTCTCTCTCACACCCCATGTCCTATCAATCGTCTCCTGTCTTTAGTGCTGACGGCACGGCATTATTGACCGGTAAGGTTCCGATTTTGGAGCACTGGAAGGATCATTTTGACGCCACCCTCAACTGTCCGTTCAGCATCAGCGCACACGTCATAGCTCGTACCGGGTATGTAACCTGGGGCTCGATCTGCCTATGACAGGCTACTATTAACCTGGGGCTCGATCTGCCTATGACAGGCTACTATTAACCTGGGGCTCGATCTGCCTATGACAGGCTACTATTAACCTGGACCTCTAACTGCCTATGACAGGCTACTATTAACCTGGACCTTGATCTGCCTATGACAGGCTACTATTAACCTGGGGCTCGATCTGCCCATGACAGGCTACTATTAACCTGGACCTCGAACTGCCTATGACAGGCTACTATTAACATGGGGCTTGATCTGCCTATGACAGGCTACTACCATGGGGCTTGATCTCGAGCTCCACTATTCTCATGTTGGTGGGGGTGGTAAGATCGGCGTGGGGCAACAGAGAAGCGTTTTAGCTCGGCATCGACTGTTGTCTGCACTGTGCTCCACCAACCCCATCGGCAAGGGGCCAGATACTCTTCTGGTTTCTGTCCGTGGTTGGAAGAAAGTCACGTGATCTCACCAGGCATTTCTAGAATCTGCAAGAGCTAATTGCTCAGGGATGCTGACAAGAAGAAAAAAAAAGAAAGAAGAGGAGGAGGAACCACCACTTCAACGATTGGTTACCGGCGTAGAGGTTGATTTTCAAATGAGCTGTCGCCTTCTCTTCAGGTTTGTTTGTGGGGCTGTTGCATTCTATGTCCACACCAGCCAAACCGCGCGCTTCTATCAAGGGGAACTAAATCGTCGACGCTTGTTTGTTCAATAATCCAGACGACATTCAATTGGCTTGTTGCTATCTTAACGTGGCTTTCATAACTGGACACTTTGATCTCTTAGTGCAATTTCTCACAGGGTTCACCTCTATATGCTTTGCGGAGTTGTTTGCTAAGGGCCACTGTACATGTATGATCATCTGTTGAAGGTCATCTAGAGTTCCCTGACACAAACAGACATTCTGTTCTTCTGTGTCTTCTTCCAATTTGCTTTCTTCCATCTTCAAATTCAACTGTTTTTTTCTGTTGCCCTTTTTCGCAGTAATGTTTGAAATTTGACAACTGGCAAATTATTTGATGCAGAGCTGGAGTTGTTGTTGTCTTTTATAAGAATATAATGTTGTGCCAAACCTCTTTGGAATGGGGAGCGGGGGGGGGGGGGGGGCAGTGTTTGGCTTTTCATAACAGCGTGTGACCTTTTCTTAACCTATATACCAGGTATTGTTTACTTCATTCTTTGTTTTGGTTTATTTTGCGGGTATGTGACTTTATTCACAAAGTTTGATTTGACAATTCAGTACTTGCGTCTTAATTCACCCCGCCCCATACACAAAAAGTATATAGTTTTAGCCACAGATTTGAGATAGTGACGTCACAGAATAGCTCACTTTTTAACTGTTGGGTGTCAAACATTCTTCTAGAATGTACGCGAGTTCTGCTTCCTCTACTGCTAATTCATGACGTCTTAACAATGAATTTCTTGGGTTAGGGTAGGTTTATAATAATTTCTACACTCATATCTGTATCTAAGTCTTCACTTAATTATTTAACCTAAAATTATATCGACCTGTCCTCACCCCTAACCCGTAATGGAACATCCCGTTATAGCCATCAGCTGTTAAATACGCACGATGGGAACAACCCATAGGACTTTGGGGTGAATTAAAACGCAAGTACCGACAACTCTGACTAGTTCTCTTCCTCTCTTTCGTCGCATGTATACCCTGTTGTCCCACGTATAACCCGTCGTCCCACGTATAACCCGTCGTCCCACGTATACCCCGTCGTCCCACGTATACCCCGTTGTCGCACGTATACCATACTGTCGCACGAATACCATGTCGTCCCACGTATAACCTGCCGTGGTAAGGGTGCTTGTCGCGTAATAAGAGCTATGGTAGATGTAGTACAGCTACCAACATGATTACCCAAATCGGGCATGTAGGCTATGGAACAGAACTGACAAATCGAGATGCAAACGTGTTGCCCTGGGTAAGGCAGGTCAGTTTGACATAAACTCATGTTGAACCCGGATGTACGTAAAACCAAAACAATGCCACTTGTTGAAAAGGGGAATGAAAAGGTAAACATTCCGTTAGTCTGCTCTGTCTATTTTATTCTCTCTATCCCTTTTGGGTAAGCGTGACAGAGAGATTATTTCGTACACCTTCCATGGTTGCAGAAAGAACTCTCGTGGTTTGAATCCTGACCTTTTACTTACTTTCCTTCATCAGTCTATCAGTCTATAAGGCCATCAGTCCTTCGAACATCTACACTTGCCTTGTGTTTCTCCGTAGCTGAATACGCTGCCCCAGTCTGGAAAAAACTATGCTTATGCGAAACTAGTTGATACAGCAATACAGCAATAAATTAGGCGTATCAGCGTGCCTAATACCCACCCCCATTGATAAAATAGACCACATAATTGGCATATCACACACACACACACACCCCCCCCCCCCCCCCCCCCCCCACGAGATCCGAAGAAGCGTCGCAGCAGAAATCGAACGAGAAAAACAGGAGCACGACTCAAGGCACCAAAATGTTTGGACATCAGGTACAAAACACGATACTCAAATCCAGACATAGCTTTTTAAAAACAAACCCCAAACATACAAACCCTGAAAGTCGCCGTATCAAGAGGTGGCACGAACTGGTGCAGGCCCCAGAGATGGAACTTCGGGAGGAACCTGCTCTTGGACATCATCTACCCTACACAACATAGAAATCGCTGAACAGATTCCGAACTGGTGTATCACGATGCAAGAGGAATATGAAGCGATGGGGATACACAGATGATGGCACATGTGATTGCGGCGCAATACAGGACCCAGACCACCTGATGACCTGCCCCAACCTCCAGGAAACATGCAATAGGCGCGATATGCTGGAGGCAAATGACAAGGCAATCCATGTCGCTGAATACTGGATACAAGATATATAACGTGGTGCTTGGACACGGAAAGTAAGTAAGTACTTACTTTCTCCATTCATTAGTGTCGCTATGCTCGTATGGAGCTATTGTCACCTTTGTTGGACCAAGTGTATAGCTTTGGTTGTTGTAATCCATGTTGTATGCCTGTTAGGGATCAAGATGCTGAGCAGCACATGAGCTGCAGTGGTCAGCGACCCATAGCTGACTGCTAGCGTCAGGGCCAGCGAACCATAGCTGCCAAGACCCTTCTACACCTTCACGCGGTGATCCTGGATAACAGGCTGCAGCAGGACAGACTGGCTAAGGAGAAGGGATCGAAGAGGGAATGCTAACCCGGTACTCAAAAAATGCTTGCTGAAGTTGGATATGTTGGACCGAAAGGTGCAAATATCGCAGTTAAGCTGTAAACTACGACACAACGCATTCCGTTCTCTGGACTACATTCTGCTACTTACCCTTTCAGGGTTTGGCAGTGGGAGATTGAGAACGAACGAACGAAGAAGAAGAAGTATGCCTGTTATTAATCCATCCGCCACATAGTCTTCATCGTGCCTTCTAATAAAATGTTCTTGTGTAAATACGTGAAGTGATAATTGACCTGGTCATATTCCCATGACATGACCACGCCATCGTATGTGCTGTCGTGCGTGCACAGGCGATGATCTCACAATATTTCTGATGTCATTATTTCCCATGCTATCTCTCTTGCACATATTAATGGCATTCCACAGAGATTAAATTTCACATCATGTAATTTTTCATTCCTGTGCATTGGCTGAGGACGAAATCTGACATTGGTAGCAACAAATTGGTGTCTGTTAGCAAAGACTTGGTGTCTGGTAGCAAAGGGTTGATGTCTGGTAGCAAAGAGTTGATGTCTGGTAACAATGAGTTGGTGTCTATTAGCAAAGAGTTGGGGTCTGGTAGCAAAGAGTTGGTGTCTGGTAACAATGAGTTGATGTCTTGTAACAATGAGTTGGTGTCTGGTAGCAAAGATTTGGTGTCTGGTAGCAAAGGGTTGATGTCTGGTAACAAAATTTGACATTGGTAGCAACAAATTGGTGTCTGTTAGCAAAAACTTGGTGTCTGGTAACAATGAGTTTGTGTCTGGTAGCAAAAAGTTTGTTTCTGGTAGCAAATGGTTGATGTCTGGTAGCAAAGAGTTGGTGTCTGATAGCAAAGAGTTGGTGTCTGGTAGCAAAGAGTTGATGTCTGGTAGCAAAGAGTTGATGTCTGGTAGCAAAGAGTTGGTGTCTGGTAGCAAAGAGTTGGGGTCTGGTAGCAAAGAGTTGGGGTCTGGTAGCAAAGAGTTGGGGTCTGGTAGCAAAGAGTTGGTGTCTGGTAGCAAAGAGTTGGTGTCGGGTAGCAAAGAGTTGGTGTCTGGTAGCAAAGAGTTGGTGTCTGGTAGCAAAGAGTTGGGGTCTGGTAGCAAAGAGTTGGTGTCTGGTAGCAAAGAGTTGGTGTCGGGTAGCAAAGAGTTGGTGTCTGGTAGCAAAGAGTTGGGGTCTGGTAGCAAAGAGTTGGTGTCTGGTAGCAAAGAGTTGGTGTCGGGTAGCAAAGAGTTGGTGTCTGGTAGCAAAGAGTTGGTGTCTGGTAGCAAAGAGTTGGTGTCTCGTAGCAAAGAGTTGGTGTCTGGTAGCAAAGAGTTGGTGTCTGGTAGCAAAGAGTTGGTGTCTGGTAGCAAAGAGTTGGTGTCTGGTAGCAAAGAGTTGGTATAAATATACTGTTTATATGTTATCCATTTGTAAACACAGTGGTTCGGTAGTAGCAACTTTTGATAAGTAACATCAGGGACTTTGTAACATACAGTTTTAATGTATCGTCCATCAAACCTTCCATAACCCCTAAACAGAAGTAACATCAGTAACTTTCTAACATATAGTTTAATTGTCTTTGATAAAAACCTTCCATTACCCGTAAACAGAATTAACATCAGAGACTTTCTTATATCTAGTTTCAATGTTTCTTCAATCAAACCTTCCATACCCCGTAAAGTCTTTCTCGGTTCTCAAACTCTTGCGCCTGTCAAGTTTGTTTTTGTTTACTGTAAGTTAAGTGGATCTAGTATTCCACTAACCCTCATTATTTCCGTTTTAGATGCGTTGATCTTCAGATTATATTTTCAACAGACTGTGCCCAGTGGATTCATTTGATTTTACGAGGCGTTTTTAAATGAAACCGGACCACATTGCAACAAATGAACATACATACGATGCGCATGATGACGTCACTCCTGGTGTAAACAGCTCATAACAACTGTCAAGTTGGCAAAATTTCATTATCCTCAGACTCTGTTTCCTAAACAGACCGTTGAAAACATGTCGGGTGTGATACGGAATCCGTCCAGAGTTGATGAGCGAGCGGTGATTCGGTTTCTAACAGCTGAAGGATGCCGACCAGTTGACATTCATCGCAGAATGCAGGCAGTGTATGGTGACACAAGTGTGTCGAAGACAACAGTGAAGAACTAGACAACGATGTTTAAAGAAGGACGTGAGTTAACGCAACAATATGCGCCTGACCTGGTCTCGGACGTGAGTTAACGCAACAATATGCGCCTGACCTGGTCTCGGACGTGAGTTAACGCAACAATATGCGCCTGACCTGGTCTCGGAAGATCATTCGTTAACTCACGCCCTTCTTTAAACATCGTTGTCCAGTTCTAAGACCAAGCATCTACCCACCTCTCTGTGCATGTCAGCAGGCTAAGACCAAGCATCTGCCCACCTCTCTGTGCCTGTCAGCAGGCTAAGACCAAGCATCTACCCATGTATGTTTACCTGTCTGTGCCTGTCAGCAGGCTCAGACACTTTCAACTAAGGCTGTTCTTGTCATGCGAGTTGTAGTAGATACAGTTTTGAACGCTGCCAATCAATGTGTATGTGTTATAAAGATAATAGATTGATAATTCATAATGATCATGGTGGTTTTTTTTCCTCACTAGTTAGAGCATGGGATCACTAATATAGTTGGTAGCCTTGCAGGAACCCTGCGCGAAAACATTTGCTTTTGTTGAGGTCGTTTATGTGGTACTCTGTTAAACACAATGATGTTATCGGCGTGTCAGAACTTTGTACACCCCTTGTTTCACACGTGAGGTCGCCGACATGCAGTACCTCGTACACCCCATGATTCACACGTGAGGTCGCCGACATGCAGTGCCTCGTACACCCCTTGTTTCACACATGAGGTCGCCGACATGCAGTACCTCGTTCACCCCTTGTTTCACACATGAGGTCGCCGACATGCAGAACCTCGTTCACCCCTTGTTTCACACATGAGGTCGCCGACATGCAGTACCTCGTTCACCCCTTGTTTCACACATGAGGTCGCCGACATACAGTACCTCGTTCACCCCTTGATTCACACATGAGGTCGCCGATATGCAGTACCTCATACATCCCTTATTTCACACATGAGGTCGCCGACATGCCAGTACCTCGTTCACCCTCTACTTAGTCACCCTTTCATAAAAACGAAGTCAGGTGTATCGGTTTGATTTGATCATCCCCTGCAGGGAGCCTAGTAAACAAACGGGGAGAAGTGACAGCTATTTTAGGATCATTCGTACAGAGTAGTACACATGTTGACAAAAATATAACCGCTGTAACCTTTCAAGCATGTCGAAAAGGCTCTAAAGAGGGCTGTGCATGAGACTATCAACCTCATTACAGGTAAGTAATGCAGATGGTCGTAAACATGTTTCCCGTAAAGCGGCCAGATATATTGATGTCCATATGATTAATTTATAAAAGGTAAATCATTGTGTCCACATTGGATTACTAAAAAGAGTTGTGCATAGGGCTAGCGATATCATCGAGTTAAACTCTAATATTAAACAGCCACTGGAAAAGCAAGGAAAAGTACTTTGACTCAGGCCAGTTATAGTGCTGGTCTGATACTCCGGCTGAAAGGAAAAGGGCACAAAACGAGCAGAGCAGATCATATTACCGTACTAGGATCTGCATATATGACAAGACAAGAAGATGATGTTAGCGTACTGGGATCTGCATATATGACAAGACAAGAAGATGATGTTAACGTTCTGGGATCTGCATATATACAAAAACAAGACAAGAAGATGTTAGCGTTCTTGGATCTGCATATATACAAAAACAAGACAAGAAGATGTTAGCGTTCTTGGATCTGCATATAGACAAAAACAAGACAAGAAGATGTTAACGTTCTGGGATCTGCATATATGACAAGACACGACGATGTTAGCGTTCTTGGATCTGCATATATACAAAAACAAGACAAGATGATGTTAGCGTTCTTGGATCTGCATATATGACAAGACACGACGATGTTAGCGTTCTTGGATCTGCATATATACAAAAACAAGACAAGAAGATGTTAGCGTTCTGGGATCTGCATATATACAAAAAACAAGACGACGATGTTAGCCTTCTGGGATCTGCATGTATACAAAGACAAGATGATAATGTTAGCTTACTAGGATCTGTAAAAAGACAAGACAAGAAAATGTTAGCGTTCTGGGATCTGCATATATGACAAGACAAGATGATGTTAGTGTACTGGTATCTGCATATTTACAAAGACAAGATGATAATGTTAGCTTACTAGGATCTGTAAAAAGACAAGACAAGAAAATGTTAGCGTTCTGAGATCTGCATATATGACAAGACAAGATGATGTTAGCGTACTGGGATCTGCATATATGACAAGACAAGAAGATGTTATCGTACTGGGATCTGCCAATATACAAAGACAAGATGATAATGTTAGCTTACTAGGATCTGTAAAAAGACAAGACAAGAAAATGTTAGCGTACTATGATCTGTATATAAACACAGACACGACAAGAACAAGAAGATGATGTTAGCGTACTAGGATCTGCATGTATGCCAAGACAAGACGATGTTAGCGTACTAGGATCTGTATGTATACCAAGACAAGACGATGTTAGCGTACTAGGATCTGCATGTATACCAAAACAAGACGATGTTAGCGTTCTAGGATCTGCATGTATACCAAGACAAGACGATGTTAGCGTACTAGGATCTGCATGTATACCAAGACAAGACGATGTTAGCGTACTAGGATCTGTATATAAACACAGACACGACGAGCAGGATCGTATCACAGTGCATTAATCCACATATAAACAAATATCTGTGCAGGGGTTCCCCGATGAACAATATTATGATATTAGAAAGGTCCCTCAAGGTTCAAAAGATTAAGAAAGTCAGTCTGCTTCTAATTATTGCTCTTTGCTTGGTATTTCAGTATCTGGCATGTGGGCGTCATCCTATCAGCTGAATCAGCCCACAGATCTACCTGCCTGGTGACTGGGGCGATTTGGGGGGGGGGGGGCGGAGAGGAGGAGATAAATGCACTTTAGATCCGTTATTTAAAGAAGCTCTTAGCTGTGTTAATTTAAGACATAACTATAAAGATATACGCGATAATTCCATGGGAAGTAGCAGAGTGACAAGTTGCATACTACACGTAAGTAATATGTTGTTAGAACTGAACGTACCGCTAGGGAGTGGGGCTATACCGATACCCGTCGTTTGGTCTATAGTTAAATCAAAGATTCTATGAAAGAAGGCTCGACAACTCATGACTTTTTGCTTACAAGGAAGTAATCTCGTAAGAACTGGATATACAGCTGGGGAGAAAGGGGGGGGGGGCAACTCATGACATTTTGCGTAGAAGAAAGTCATCTCATTAGAACTGAACATGCCGTTAAGGGAGTGCGGTTGATGATGTTGTTGGGGGCTACTTGTGCTGAGTTAGCTCGTTGACGACATAACGTTTTTTGCCGAGAAGGTGGACCTGGGTTCTCCTGGCTGTAGTGCAATAGGAGGCTCCCCAGTAATATCACCACTATGGGGATTACAGTGTCTATCCCTACCTTCGTTAGCCAAAGCGCTGTGATACACTGTTTCCAGCAGCCTGTTGCAGGAGCTGGGAGGACGACGTCAGATGAGATTTTCTCTCGTAACTGTTCGACAGTGGCTATTTTCTCCTTCCCCCCCCCCCCCCCCCAACCACACCTACCCACCCCATTTTCCCTGAAAGTACTTAGGACGGTTGAAATAAACAAATATGGTAAATGGCTCGTGGTACTGACATCATTGCGACAGAATACCCCCATTTGTGTTCATATCTGCAGTCAAGCTGTAAACTAGCGACACAGCGCATTCCGTTCTCCGGACTACATCCTGCTACTTGCAAAGCCTTGTTCGGGACTTGGTAGCGGGAGATTGAGAACGAACGCAGAAGAAGAAGAAGAATTGCTGAAAGTGCCGTCGGCAGAGTACGAACGTGCTCTGTAACGGGAATTTACCCACTGACTTCGTCTTGTACCCATTTACAGATGGGTCGATTTGGGAGAAGCGGTCATGCCATGAAAAGACTCACGACATGTCCGGTCTGGGTACCACGTGATTTGAACCTGGTTCGTTGGCACTGTAAGCATAACTCACAACCACTAGACCAGACCCTTACTTAAAGAACGTGGACTTTGGTCACACTCGTTGTATTGCAATGCAGGATATCAGCAGGGGTTACCACCACAATGATCAGTGACCATCACCCACGTCGCTGATCAAGCTGCTGTAATACAGACTGTTTGCAGGTGTACAGACGTTGCACTTGATCCTCACGCAATTCTAAACACCGCCAGTGTACATCAAACGTATGTACTGGCCTTGTTTGTTACACATTGCATATATAAGCGATATACTTGTAACGGTCCCTAAATAATTATTATTTCTGCCTCTTCTTCTTCTTGCACTGCATTATTTTGTTTTCTTTTCTGATCCAATGACATCTTTTTTGCCTTTGTCACTTCAGAGAACATAGACTCATTTCTTCCAACGCAAACTAGCAGCCCAATCTAGTGCAGTTGTCGCCTGTTCTGTTCAGATTCTTCCCGTTTTCTTGTATTGGCATCATGTACGTTTTTCCATGTTTTATTTATAATATCCATTTGCTACTTTTCCCCTGCGAGTTCCACGATAGAGATTGCTTGGTGATAATGGCTTATGGCCTTCATTTTGGGCCACCTTTTCCGTCAAATATCGTATGTCACCTGGTGTTGTCATATTCTATCTCGAAAGCGTTGACTTGTAACCTAGTTGAACCACTTATCAGACCAAGTATCTTTCTCAGGGATATGTCCTTGAAATTCTGTAATCTCCAGATTACTGGAGCTTGGCCATCAGTCATGTAACATAGGCGTCACACTAAGTCAACACTGATAACATGTGAGAATAAAGTTGAAAGAAGGATTTTAAGAAACATGTACCAAATTGGAGACACATTGGAACACCAGAAGGTGAATATGAGTTATTTGACTTCTCCAATGTGGCTCTCATTGGAATATTGGATTGCAGCTGATACTCCCAGCCTACTCATGTTTTGAGCCATCTACTTAGCAACACAACGCCCATGGAATTCATGTTACCCTTGTTCCATGCTTCTGCTGTTATCTTAAATTCAATCTTGATTCAAAGAGGAATGTCTACTATCTACAACAGACAGGGATGTCTACTATCTCCAACAGACAGGAATGTCTACTATCTCCAACAGACAGGAATGTCTACTATCTCCAACAGACAGGGATGTCTACTATCTCCAACAGACAGGGATGTCTACTATCTCCAACAGACAGGGATGTCTACTATCACCAACAGACAAGGATGTCTACTATCACCAACAGACAGGGATGTCTACTATCACCAACAGACAGGGATGTCTACTATCACCAACAGACAGGGATGTCTACTATCACCAACAGACAGGGATGTCTACTATCTCCAACAGACAGGAATGTTTACCAGACAGGAATGTTTACTATCTCCAACAGACAGGAATGTCTACTATCTCCAACAGACAGGGATGTCTACTATCTCCAAAATTGGATGTCTACTATCTCCAACAGACAGAGGTGTCTACTATCTCCAACAGACATGGATGTCTACTATCACCAAGAGACATATATGTCTATTATCACCAACAAACACGAGTGTGTAGCAGACATGTAAATAAAAGAATATTGAATGCCCATACGAGCTTTCTGATTTCTAAGAAAAGAGAACACAGTCAGTCAAACATTAAAACACTATGTCCACAGTAACTGTTATAAGATAGATTATTGTTGTTAGGCCTTTCGATCTTCATGCGGCTCTTAAGGTCTCAAAAGTTTGAGGACCATGCTGTGAATGGTACATCACACATAGGCAGTCATGCGTATGGCTTGCTGTACGCGCTCTATAGATCATACACTTTTCTCTCCTGTAGATACCAATATTGTATACGTGTCTCAATCCATCGGTAAAAAAAATGGTATAGGTAGTCCCATAGAAAAAGCTCATTGTAGCAGGTTTCAGGTGTTCCTGAAGCGGGGTGACTTTCCCTACAGCAAGTCAGGTACCCATTTATAGATACTAGAAATAGCACCATATATCTTTTCCACGAGACACAAGCGTTCTACCTGCCACCCTCTGTGCAAACAACATAAATAAAGGCTCAGTGAAGTTTCTTCAAGTGAATCGTGTTACTGTATCTGGTGACCAATTGCTTGCATTTTCACTGAGCCGTTACATGCACTCATTGTACGATGGGCCTATATACAGTCCTGGAAATCGTCCATTCCAACACGAATCTTCCAATATTCCTCCCTAAATCCAGACGGTTGAACCACTTGAGGCCACAAGACAAGGGCCTCAAATCGTGGTCATTGGCTCGACAAGCCTCTTTCTTGGCGAACGTCGACATGACTGGCGATCTATCACATGATTAGAGATAAGGACATTTGGACAAGAATATAAGATATGTGATTAGAGATAAGGACATTTGGACAATAATATAAGACATTATGTGATTAGAGATAAGGACATTTGGACAAAAATATAAGACATTATGTGATTAGAGAAAAGGACATTTGGACAAAAATATAAGACATTACCTGATTAGAGATAAGGACATTTGGACAAGAATATGAGACATTACATGATTAGAGATAAGGACATTTGGACAAAAATATAATACATTATGTGATTAAAGATAGGACATTTGGACAAAAATATAAGACATTATGTGATTAGAGATAAGGACATTTGGACACGAATATAAGACATTATGTGATTAGTGATAAGGACATTTGGACAAGAATATAAGACATTATGTGATTAGAGATAAGGACATTTGGACAAGAATATGAGACATTACCTGATTAGAGATACGGACATTTGGACAAGAATATAAGACATTACCTGATTAGAGATAAGGACATTTGGACAAGAATAAAAGACATTACCTGATTAGAGATACGGACATTTGGACAAGAATATAAGACATTACCTGATTAGAGATAAGGACATTTGGACAAGAATATAAGTCATTATGTCATTAGAGATAAGGACATTTGGACAAGAATATAAGACATGTGATTACAGATAAGGACATTTGGACAAGAATATAAGACATGTGATTACAGATAAGGACATTTGGACAAGAATATGACATTATTTTATCACAGATAAGGACATTTGGACAAGAATATAAGACATTACCTGATTAGAGATAAGGACATTTGGACAAGAATATAAGACATGTGATTACAGATAAGGACATTTGGACAAGAATATGACATTATTTTATTACAGATAAGGACATTTGGACAAGAATATAAGACATTATGTACTGTGTTATAATTAATGTGCATTCAAAAATAAACAAGGGTTAACCCGAGAGAAGACAACATTCATTAGGTCTATTTACTTTATGTACATAACAAATAGGTTAAACACAAGTTCATAAAGTGTCCAGGACACCTGATCGACCTGAAAAAAACGGGAAAAGCATATTTGTCCAAACGATTATCCAGTCTGCAGGTTTTAGTCAAACTCTCCTCTTTGACCAGCTTTAATAAACTCACGTTTTTCACGAAAATATCAACATAATTCCTTTCTAAAAATGTCAACCTTCATTTGCAAGACTGTTTTGTCATACATTATTCTAAGACATAAGTACTTTGCTCTTGGGGGAAGGAAATAACTGTATATTTATTCAGCTTAGGTGTTACCTGAGTAGGATAGGGAAGCAAAGAAGTAACACTGTAACCTGCCAGGCATACAGTAAGAGGGTGGAGCGTGTAGCCTAGTCGACAGATCTGACTTGCTAGACTGGTATTACAGCGTGTCTGGGGTCCAATTCACGGACGGACAGAAAACAAACATCAGAGCAATGGTTCGTGCCAGGTACGACCGCTCCCCCAGTCGACCCAGCTGTAAATTGGTACATGACATACGAGTTGGGGAAGGTAAACACAAGTAAGGGAACTGACAACCCCACCGCACATAGGCTGTGGCCTAGTACATGAAGAGTTATTATCAATTGTTGCCATTGAACTGACTGTTTTACAGTAAGGGGAGATTAAGGAAGGTTGGACACGGGGGATCGGCTACATCATCCGGTAGAAACTTTAAGCCACAACACCTCAACAGATACAGGGAGGTCAATACTTGATAGCTTGAGACTGTCACGGAGGGCGGTTAACCAATGTGCCAGTTCATCTTAAAAAGACTCAAAGCACTAGGGCAAAGTAGACCCGCAGTCTGTTAGACGCCATCTATGCGGCGCTTAACAAACCACCTAACCATGGCCGGTGTTATGCCATGTCACATAGTTTTGTTTCTGTTAAATTCATAATTTTGAAACTTCACAGCCAGCGAAATAAACGTCTATTTAAAATTTACCAAAACGAAGTCTAATCTCACTGCTGAGGTACGACAGAGGACTGAACTGATGGAGTACGGCACTGTCCTAGTAGTCGCCATGCAGTGTGCAGGATAAGTTTTGTTCTACTACGTGCACCACCAAACACCACCACCCCCTCTTCTTTCCCACAACTAATAGAAATAAAACTACGTCTTATCAATATTTGGAACAAAACTAGGCCTTACTGAGGTTTGGAGCAAAACTAGGCTAAACTGAAGTTTGAAACAAAACTAGGCCTAATCGATATTTGGAACAAAACTAGTCCTAGGTGATTGTATACAGACTCTGCAGGGTCTTCTAAACCAGTATAAAGACGTTAAGTTAAGAAAAAAAACTACCTAGGCGTGGCCTCCCCGATCAATTAAACTTGTCTTGCTTCTGAATGGTTTGAGTTTGAGACCTCTACTTTGGGGCAAACAGACAGGTGCTCAGCTGTAGAGATTGATAAATAAGCGGTGACGGTTATTGGAAATTTAGATCCGCTTCGATGAACAACTCCCAGTTCATATCAGGAGTAAATATATCATGTCAAGTTTTTAAATGGACAAACTGGAAAATGTATAGCCAATTAAATTATAACATTTTTTGGGGGTTGAATTAAATGCATAAGGGTTTCTGGTACGAGGGGGAGAAAAGGCGGGAGCTTAGCTGTGGGAATTAATCAATAATCGGATACGTTTTTTATAAACATTATTAGATATGCTACGATGAAGCTCTCAGCTCATATGAGGAGTAAATATACTCGCAAGTTTTTAAATAGACAAAGTGGTAACGTTGCAGCCATTTAAATTATGGGAGTTATTTTATTGTTAAAGTATATGTGGCCTTGAAGAAGATGGACAAATAATTATAAATTCTAAAAATACAACCCCACACACAATTATAAGTCTTTACTGACGGTGATTATACCTATTCGCCCAACGGGCGAATTTTAAATAATTTATTCCATACATAAACTCTTAACATATTTATCTGAAGTAATAGCTCCATGACATATATTGATGACTTCTATTTGGGCTGTCATTAGACGACCCGCAAACTAATAAATAGTCGTAGTTCAGAAGATTTTCTTGGACAAATATTGTCTTCTGCTTCTGCAATCATTGCTCACCAACACTTGGGCTCCAGTGATTCCTAAAAAAGTGCTGTCTCTTCATGGTCTCATTACGGCAGTGCAATTCTTTTCCTCGAGGGAAGTGGACATAGATAGACCACATCTTTCTTCTCAGATCTGTGTGTTTGGGCCACTTCTGATGTGCGTGTTTCTAGGTCGCAGTAACACCGGCTTGTGGTACCGATCTTGAATTTGGTTTACATGTGGTGTCTCATTCTGTTGTGGCCAGTTTGGAGACAAAGAACGATAAACTGAAACAACGGTAAACTGGTCATTTGTGGACAGCTGGTAGTACCTTTGATCTGCGTGGTATTTGGGGTATTGCCTTTTTATAATGGTTTTTGCCCTTTTTATAATGGCCTTTGCTTCTTCATAGTTGGCAAGCTTTTTGCTGTTGACATTTACCCTGTTAAGCAGTACAGAACCTACACTCTGCCTTTGGTGGTGCTGGTAACCGTTGAGCTGTCATCGCGTGATATCTTGCGACAGGACGTCTTGACACCATCACCTCTAGGAGGTATGTTAACCTCTAAGGCCCGAGCGCTGGTTTGGATATTTCCGTTGTTTATTCATCCAGTCAAGCGGAAAGCGTGACGCAACACTCTCATTTTGGAGTTAAGCAAAGTATGATTGTTCATTACAACGATCACAAGACATGTATTTTTCCGGACTCAGATAACATGAATAACAGACACCAGAAAAGAAAGAGAAGTAATAGGATGGCAGGATTAGAACCACGGACCTGCAGGTGACAAAAGCGCCTTTCCACAACTGAGATATAGGTTCAGAAACTCGAACCGCCGGACATCTAAAAATAAAGCATCCCAACTAGCCACCAAACCTTTCGCCATTCATCACTTGCGATTGTGGAATATAGTCCCGAGTTCGATCGGTAATATTCCTAGGCTTCATTACTTCCTAAACTTCATATCGTCAAACATAGACCATACAGGCCTAATGCTTGTGTCGCAGGGAGACAGACATAGACCATACAGGCCTAATGCTTGTGTCGCAGGAAGACAGACATAGACCATACATGCCTTAATGCTTGTGTCGCAGGGAGACAGACATAGACCATACAGGCCTAATGCTTGTGTCGCAGGAAGACAGACATAGACCATACAGGCCTAATGCTTGTGTCGCAGGGAGACAGACATAGACTATACAGGCCTTAATGCTTGTGTCGCAGGGAGACAGACAATGAACAGTGGTGGTTTCAATGGAGAAACGTGGAAGGGAAGGAAATTGTTTGGAACATGGAGACAGCGAGTTGTAAACAAAGACTGTTTGTTCGTGACAGACATCACATAAACAAGCATTTATCTGTGCTCGGAAAACATATGTAGCGAACAACGAAAGAGAGAGTGGAGTAATAGGCTGATCGGATTTGAACCATGTACCTCCAGGTGACGAAAGCATCTTGCCACAAGAGAGAGATAATTAAAGATATTTGGCCGTTCCTTCCAGTAAGCGTCTTCCCTTCTATCTGGGTTGACTGAAACGTGTTGATAAGTGTGGTCAAACCTGGTACATCTCAGCGAGGAGCCACTCTGCTTCGCAGGCTGCCGAAGGGGAGTAGATGGTAGGTTGGGAGTAGATGGTAGGTTGGGAGTAGATGGTAGGTTGGGAGTAGATGGTAGGTTGGGAGTGGATGTTAGGTTGGGAGTGGATGTTAGGCTGGGAGTGGATGTTAGGCTGGGAGTGGATATTAGGCTGGGAGTATTCGCTTAGATTGATAGATATATAACTTGAGTCAGTATATTGTAATGTTTGCTTGGGTTTAAACACAAATTCTCGAAAAATGATATTCGCTTGAATATATAGATGTATACGCTGACCGAAAGGTTGTGATTTGCTTACTTAGCGTCATATTTCTAATAGCACATTGTGATATACTTACTTAGCCTCATATTTCTAATAGCACATTGTGAAATACTTACGTAGCCTTATATTTCTAATAGCACATTGTGATATACTTACTTAGCCTTATATTTCTAATAGCACATTGTGATATACTTACTTAGCCTCATATTTCTAATAGCACATTGTGATATACTTACTTAGCCTTATATTTCTAATACCACATTGTGATATACTTACTTAGCCTTATATTTCTAATAGCACATTGTGATATACTTACGTAGCCTAATATTTCTAATAGCACATTGTGATATACTTAATTAGCCTCATATTTCTAATAGCACATTGTGATATACTTACTTAGCCTTATATTTCTAATAGCACATTGTGATATACTTACTTAGCCTCATATTTCTAATAGCACATTGTGATATACTTACTTAGCCTTATATTTATAATAGCACATTGTGATATACTTATTTAGCCTCATATTTCTAATAGCACATTGGGATATACTTACTTAGCCTTATATTTCTGCACATTGTGATATACTTACTTAGCCTCATATTTCTGCACATTGGGATATACTTATTTAGCTTCATATTTCTAATAGCACATTCTGATATACTTACTTAGCCTTATATTTCTGCACATTGTGATATACTTACTTAGCCTTATATTTCTGCACATTGTGATATACTTATTTAGCTTCATATTTCTAATAGCACATTGTGATATTACCTCGAATTGATAAATACTTTCCACCTCATATTGTATTCTCTGCAGTTTTGTCAAGAAAATTCAGCCAGTTCGTGAATTATAAACGCGAGATGTCAGTTGTTGAAACGTCACATTATCTTATTAGAATGTGAATGGAATTATGGAAATCCATAACAAATAAAGTCAAAGTGTATATAGATATAGTGGAATAGACACGATCAATAAAACATTTGAGGCATCACATCGTATCGCGTACTTTTGCGTGCACGGTTGAAAGCTCATACACAAACAGCTGATACCGAGCCTAATCAGATATGAAAGCAATTCTGTCAAGTATATACCTGCTTTCAATATCTCCCTCTCTTGTCTTCTCTCTCTCTCTCTCTCTCTCTCTCTCTCTCTCTCTCTCTCTCCCTATTTCTCTATAATTGATGTCTCCTTTGCTTCTTACTGTCTCTCACTCTGACTATCTCTCCATCTCTCACACTCTCATATCTCCCCATCCTCTCGCTCACTCTTGTAACTCGCTGTACAAAACGTATAGTTGGAAGCTAGCCTCAGCGGATTGAAAACTACATGAAAATAAAAAAACAAAAACATTGATTTACCAACTCGTGTGATCGGCGTGCTTGATAAATGATTGACTATTATTCCTGCAATTCTGTGCTTCCAACGCAGCTACAGTACAGCGCTCTGACGTCTCCCTTTTGTTTGTAGTATCTATGACGACGGGCAAACATTGGATCTCCTCAAACCGGTTTGATAAGTCTCCTCTAATTGATATACCTGCAATCTATCACCTGTCTTATATACATAGATATTGAGCCACGTGCCCAAGTCTTGTTATGCATATATAACTATGCACACGTCAGATAATGGTTCCACGATTTTGCCAATGTTTGGCAGTTACACGAGCGAATTGTGTTCAGTAGAGATAGCATTGAGCTGTTACACCACATCACATTTTTGACGTACTAGTATCTAGTACATTGAAGCAGGGGACACACCCTTGTTACCTCCACATTGTCTTATTTCTTTTTCTGTGTCTTTCACTCTTGCTCTCTGTCATTCACCTTCATCATCCCCATATCTCTCTCTCCTTCAAACACCCCTCCCCTCTCCCTCTCTCTCTCACCCGCCCACTCTCTTCTTTACCCGCCGTCCATCTCCCTCACCCGCCGTCCATCTCCCTCACCCGCCCTCTCTCTCCTTCACCCGCCCTCTCTCTCTACCCATCTTCTACCTCTCTCTCTCCTAATTTCTTCCTTCATTATTACAACTTTCGATCACAACTTGATCATTTCGTCTTCTCCTGTAGTTACATTTCTCACGTTAATGATTACCCCCCACTCTCCCCCGAACTTAATCCTTATGTGGTTAACCAACATACAAAAAACCACAGCATCCCTAGTCAACTACAGATACCGCCAACAAATGTGTTTTCTTGTGTCCCTATATCATCTTCTATAAGTTTAGCAGTTATGTAGGGCTGCTTGACTCTCCTCTGATCCCTTGAAAAGTATTACTAATTGTGGTTACTAATGTATCGTATAAGGATATCGTTCGAGACGTGTCCAAATGAACATACGTACGATGCGCATGATGACGTTACTTCTGATGTATCAACCGTCAAGTTTGCAAAATTTCATTTTCCTCAGACTTCTAGTTTCCTCAGCAGACCGTTGAAAACAATGGCGGGTGTGATATGGAATCCGTCCAGAGTTGATCAGCGAGCGGTGATTCGATTTCTTACAGCTGAAGGATGTCGACTAGTTGACATTTATCGCAGAATGTAGGCAGTGTTTGGTGGCAAACATGTGGCGAACGTAAGCTCCGGCGACGGTCCACCAGAATTGCTGCATCAATTTTGGCGATGGGATCTTCTGACGCAACAATATGCGCCTGACCTGGTCTCGGAAGATCTTTTGTTAACTCGCGCCCTTCTTTAAACATCGTTGTCCAGTTCTTCACTGTTGTCTTCGACACACTTTTGTCACCTTACACTGCATGCATTCTGCGATGAATGTCAACTGGTCGACATCCTTAGGCTGTTAGAAACCGAATCACCGCTCGTTGATCAATTCTGGACGGATTTCGTATAACACTCGCCATGTTTTCAACGGTCTGCTGAGGAAACTTTGAGTCGGAGAATAATTAAATTTTGCAAATTTGACGGTTGGTACGTGCTGTTTACATCAGAAATGACGCCATCATGCGCATCGTCCGTATGTTCACTTGGTGCAGTTAGGTCCGGTTTCATTTGAGCACGCCTCGAATATAGAGTTTTATTATAACATCCAGATCGCTACTCCACACTCTGTATACTTACTATTTAGCATGTAGGAACTGGAGTAAGTTCTACCACTGACGGGTAAATAGACCTGTTTCGATAAGGGCGTTGTTTATAGATTGTGAGTTAATTGCTCTTTGCTCCATGCATTTCTCATTATGCAGTGTTACTATATTTGTTGGTCTAGTTGTTTTGCCGCTGTCTTGCTTCAAATATAGTGAGATTCAGTGTATCTTAAACTGTGGCCCGATGTTATGTTCCAGATAATGTATGAATGAATACAAATACTCAAGTTGAAGAACCGCTCTTGGCGTCTGTAAGACGGTGTCTTCTTATAGCAAATCGCTGCCGTATGCAGTGTCTTATTGATTATATCGGGGCAGTCTGGAGGGGGCGGGTACATATTAACTTATAAAAGGACTTAGCATATTGTAATTACGACGGTTACATTCCGCACACAGCAATGTTTGAAAACACACACGGTAAAACACAATTCAGTTACAACTGAAACAGGAAATGACTTAGTTCTATGAAGGATCACCATGAAGCTGACCGATTTACCTGGACTATTATATATCATTGGTTGTTTGTTAGGTTCCACCCCCCCCCCCCTACCTTTCCTCCATATCACCTGCCCACTCAAAGGACTATTGTTATTCTAGAAGAATGTCAGTTGCGTTAGGCACATTGTCACCGACCATCAGTTAGCTACCATTTCAGCTTGGTTGGACGTCACTACTACAACATGTTAACTGGTCTGTTAGCTCGACCTCTTTCTGGTTAATTCGTGTGCTATGCCATATCAACAAACCAGCAAAGAAGTATACGAACAAACAGTCACGTCCCACATATTAAATCACTTGACGTGACAACATATAACGTGACAACATATAACGTGACAACATACAATAAGCCGTCGCCAGTCTCACATATTGAACAATACATCACTTGACGTGACAACATACAATAAGCCGTCGCCAGTCTCACATATTGAACAATACATCACTTGACGTGACAACATACAATATGCCGTCGCCAGTATCACATATTGAACAATACATCACTTGACGTGACAACATACAATATGTGAGTCGCCAGTCTCACATATTGAACAATACATCACTTGACGTGACAACATACAATATGCCGTCGCCAGTCTCACATATTGAACAATACATCACTTGACGTGACAACATACAATAAGCCGTCGCCAGTCTCAGATATTGAACAATACATCACTTGAAGTGGCAACATACAACAAGCCGTCGCCAGTCTCACATATTGAACAATACATCACTTGACGTGGCAACATACAATAAGCCGTCGCCAGTCTCACATATTGAACAATACATCACTTGACGTGACAACATACAATAAGCCGTCGCCAGTCTCACATATTGAACAATACATCACTTGACGTGGCAACATACAATAAGCCGTCGCCAGTCTCACATATTGAACAATACATCACTTGACGTGACAACATACAATAAGCCGTCGCCAGTCTCACATATTGAACAATACATCACTTGACGTGGCAACATACAATAAGCCGTCGCCAGTCTCACATATTGAACAATACATCACTTGACGTGACAACATACAATAAGCCGTCGCCAGTCTCACATATTGAACAATACATCACTTGACGTGGCAACATACAATAAGCCGTCGCCAGTCTCACATATTGAACAATACATCACTTGACGTGGCAACATACAATAAGCCGTCGCCAGTCTCACATATTGAACAATACATCACTTGACGTGGCAACATACAATAAGCCGTCGCCAGTCTCACATATTGAACAATACATCACTTGACGTGACAACATACAATAAGCCGTCGCCAGTCTCACATATTGAACAATACATCACTTGACGTGACAACCAATGAAACAAAATAACTTGTCACCAGCCTTACAATATTAAGAGTGCAATACATTTTCTGGACAGGCCCAAATTGGATTCACTCTATCTTATAGTATTTCAGAGAACATCTCTGTGAAGTAACATAAGGATAACTGATAATGCCTGCTTTTCTGAAAATTGATCACCACAGTAATACTCCAATATACACCAGATATTAGGACACCCCCCTATACATTTCTGATTCAAACATTACACATGCGCATTGGTTATATGAAACTGATGTTGAGAAAAAGGTTATCAAACACATTCTACGTCTTTCGCCTTCTCGCTCCAAGTAGAGCATAGGGGTACCACTACAACTGACTCCTGACAGGAAGCCTGTATACGATAATCTGCTGTGGCTGTTTCAATGGCAATGGTTTATCATGGTGGCATTCCTAGTCTCCACAATTTTCTTTAGATGTCTTTTACGACATGATTGGAAGGTTTCAGTGGTCATTGTCGTGCTAGCATACAACGCAAACGTCTGTAATGCAATGTGGGTGTGGCATGGAGTTCCAGGAATTGTGCTAAAGCAATAAATGTGAAGATCGGAGTGTTTATGATGCATTTATTCCAAGCTCATGTCTGATGAAAGTGACCTCGAGAGTATAAATGGTGCATCCGTTCCAAACAAACGTCTGTGTGATGTACTGTAGGCGGGGTAAGGAATTCTGGAATTGTCTTAGTACGATGAATGTGAGGCATATTAGAATCGTGATGCATATTAGCAAAGTTCAACGGAAACAGATGATGCGCAATATCTGTCAAAAATTATGGTCCAACATATCGTGAATACTTCTAGAATTCCTAGCTGGTAGGGTCCAAAATATCGTGAATACTTCTAGAATTCCTAGCTGGTAGGGTCCAATATCGTGAATACTTCTAGAATTCCTAGCTGGTAGGGTCCAACATATCGTGAATACTTCTAGAATTCCTAACTGGTAGACGCTGATTTGATTGTGCCATATAACTTTCTTTCTGACGTCCGTCCTAAACTAGACGTTTTATAGTAGTTTACACCGAGACTGCGATATCTGCGTCATTTGGTCCAACACATCAGGTTTCAGCAAGGCATTATCCCGATCTAGTTTGCCTCCCCTCTACAATTCCTGTTCTCTTAACCAGGCTCCAATATTGCAGTCGGGGCGAACTGGGTCTTTGTCAGCTTTTGGTTCGCGGACCCTGATGCAAACAAGCTATGATTTCTTGACTACTGCCAGCTCATTCACTGCTGCATCTTCGTCCCCTGCCGTGGATTTGAACGAATGTCCTCATGGTCAAAGACCTACACCCAAACAGCTCGGCCACTCGTTATAAATGTCAAAACCTAATAATTGTTATCTTCGATCCAATGGTTGATTTGATTTATTTCTACATGCGCCATAAATATGTATTGATAATATTCAACAGCCAGGCAAATAACGATTAAGGTATAAAACAGTAGCAATATAAAATATGTAATAGTTATTGCGTACAGATAGACATATACGATAGATCACTCTCCACACACCAACTGCCAGCTGTTTTTGGTAAAACTTCTACTTTTACTTGACTAATCAAATACTTTCACGTGACCTGAGACCTTTGCTGGAATCCTCGGGTTACACGGAACAAAGGTTGAGAAAGGCTGCCCTTGCAGATGAACAAGTCGTAAGTTTCAATTTTGAATCCTGATAAATAGAATATACAGCAAGTGACCGAGCGGATTGTTATACCGGTCTTGTAATCAGGAGACACGGTTTGAATCCTAGGGAGGCATGGGTTGTTCTATGAGTAAAATACAATAATTTCTTACACACTTTTATGTGACTGTCTGACAAGCGGTCTGCATTCATCAGCCTATAAGCAACTATTGTTTATATAGACAGTGTTAAACATTGAGTAGCCAATTTTTTTTTTAGAATTTCATATTTTAGTAGGTACAAAGTTCGTGGGAATAGTTACAACCATTTTATTTTATAATTGTTTCATATTTATGAGATGCTAGTTAATATTATTGGGAAATTATTCTTGATTTACGCAATGTAATAAATTGTTTAGATTGGGGTAGACATTTTGGATAAGTATATATATACTGCACACTTGAACTCTATTCTGTAAGAATGTCTACTATCTCCACATCACGCTTATCATAGAAGTTATGGGGAACCTCCATTGTGTCTTTTGCTTCATTTGTTGAATAGATAAACGGGATCAAGATGCTGAGCAACGCATGAGCTGCAGTGGCCAGCGACCCATAGCTGACTGCTAGCATCAGGGCCAGCGAACCTTAGCTGCCAAGACCCTTCTACACCTCCACGCGGTGATCCTGGATAACAGGCTGCAGCAGGGCAGACTGGCTAAGGTGAAGGGATCGAAGAGGGAATGCTAACCCGGTACTCAAAAAATGCTTGCTGAAGTCGGATGTGTTGGACCGAAAGGTGCAAATATCGCAGCCAAGCTGTAAACTACGACACAACGCATTCCATTCTCTGGATTACATTCTGCTACTTAAGCCCTTTCAGGGTTTGGTAGTGGGAGATTGAGAACGAACGAAGAAGAAGAAGAATAGATAAACCTGATTTTATTTCTGTTCTCTTGAAGCTTGATTTCTAGGGCAATACTTCTTGACTTCTGATGCCTGCATTTTGATGGCCCTGCTATTTTTGAGACGGTGCGAGTTGTTAATACTGTTTAGTTGTTGCTAGTGGTGCATTATCAGGGTGTGGTTGTTGGTATTTTCTTTGTTGTTTGTCAGTTGTTTCTTTTGGATTGTTAAAAGTTATTGACAATTTAATGACTTCATGTTTTGGAGTTCGTATTCGCATACACAAACATACTATCACTCTTTCTCTCTCTCCTCTCTCTCTCTCTTTCTCTCTCCACTGCTCACTCTCTCATTGTCTTACTCAATATCTCTGAACTTTCACTCTGTCTCCCTATTGTCTTTATCTTTTTGTCTTTTTGTTTTCTTTCTCTTTCTCTCTCTCTCCTCCCATCATCTATCCCTGGTTTATAAATACGCGGTAACTGATTTTCGTATACAGACTAGGAGAAAGACAATGACATGTCGACAGATTATTCCTCAACTACTCCTAAGCAAGAGTTCAATAATAAACGTAGTTAGTTCGATGTGCTCTGCGCAGTGTTTGACAAGCAACGGTGCGTATTGATATTCCGTTCTTTGTAAGTCCCCGTGTTGGCAATTTCGCTCAATTATCTTTTGTACTTGGAGTTGTAGATCTAATCTACTGTATGTGGCATTTCTCGACTGCTGTGTTAAGTATGGATAATGTGTATAAGCTGTGTTTTATTTGTTGATTAACTTACACGTCAACAGATCCACAGAATGCTCTGGGAGTCGTTATTAGTGCCGATTATTCCGATCGTGGCTACACAATGCTGGCTAACGAGTAAGTTGGACAGTCTTAGGTCATTTGGTACCTTCTGGTGCTGTATATAATGGCAACCTGCCGTACTGCAGTGAAGCTGGGTGATCAAGGGGTACAACGACCATTTCATAACCCCAACGCAACGGTTCGGATCCAGTCGTGTCCGGTTTGGCAATCATGGCTTTTTTTCTCGGTGCGATCGCTTCTCCGCTCATGAAAAGTAATGACAGCCTACCGCACAGCACACCTGTCAATAAACTTATAACAGCCAAATGGGATGGCAGTTGTAAGAAGCTATGTTACTTTAATATTTTATATTCTGATAGTTATAAGCTTAACGAGAGAAGTCTGAGATGACCGACAGTTGTTGAGATAAATTCACTTCTTCTTCTTCTTCTTCTTCTTCATCTTCGTCTCCCATTACCAAACCCCGAAAGGGCCTAAGTAGCAGAATGTAGACCAGAGAACAGAATGCGTTGTGTTGCAGTTTACAGCCTGGCTGCGATATTTGCACCTTTCGGTCCAACACATCTGACTTCAGCAAGCATATTTTGAGTACCGGGTTAGCATTCCCTCTTCGATCCCTTCTCCTTAGCCAGTCTGCCCTGCTGCAGCCTGTTATCCAGGATCACCGCGTGGAGGTGTAGAAGGGTCTTGGCATCTATGATTCGCTGGCCCTGACGCTATCAGTCAGCTATGGGTCGCTGACCACTGCAGCTCATGTGCTGCTCAGCATCTTGATCCCATAAATTCACTTGACGTTCATGACCACGATCAACTGCAGCTCATGTGCTGCTCAGCATCTTGATCCCATAAATTCACTTGACGTTCATGACCACGATCAACTGCAGCTCATGTGCTGCTCAGCATCTTGATCCCATAAATTCACGTGACGTTCATGACCACGATCAATACGAAAAAGTAGTAGGTATTGTGGAATTTGTGCGCAGCAAAAGAAGGGGACACAACGTGAAGTCAATTTGTAAACAAAATATAAACAAAGCATGTATATTCAAGTTTTTCGGAACGAATTTCCACTAAATAACAGAAAACATGTTCACCAATTAACATAAAATATGTCCACCAAATAATAGAAAACATGTCGACCAAATAACACAACACACTCCACCAAATAACAGAAAACATGTCCACCAAATAACAGAAAACATGTCCACCGAATAACAGAAAACATGTCCACCGAATAACAGAAAACACTCCACCAAATAACAGAAAACATTCCAGAATGCTCTAAATGACATTTCTCTTCCGTTGTTTGGTGTAGATGTTTTATGAGTGCTGAAACCTTGCAGCTATTGTCGCTAGTTTGTTAACCTTTTTGCGCGCCCCTTTTTACATTTGAATAAAGCGAGCTTGACTAAAGTTCCAGCCCCGTCAACAGATTTGTGTCTTAGTGGTTATTGTTGTCATTCAGATTGAGTTTAGTATACTTGATCATTCACCTTTTCGCTCCAAATGAAACATAGGCTACTGCTGCTGCTGGCACCTTTATAAATTGCCTGTATCAAAGCATTTGCTATGGCGATTTCTTTAGTCACCTGTTATGACATGATCGGAGGGAACATATGTTTTTCTTCTTTTCAACCCCAATATCAATCGAACCTTATATCTACCCACACATCAACATAAACACGTGCTTATGAGCATAACAGAACATAAATATAATAAATTTAAAAAAATAAAAAATTTCAGCGGCGGATCGACTTCATCGCCTCGGGTTTTCCCCAGGGATCTCCGGAAAAAATTGACCGTCTGAACACGAGGCAAACGGCTTGGCCACTTCGCCACATGTTTATTAAAATATTATAATAATGTTCGCTGAGGCGTCTGAAGCCATATCCATGACTCAGCTGTGGCGTGGTTCGAGGCCTCGTCCAGGGCGGAGGAGGAGGTTGCTACTTGCTGGAGCCATACTGGTCGGGGACGGCCTCTTCTGCGCCTCCAGCCGGTCAGGGGAAGACTTTTGGCGCCGAGGAAGTATGTGTAGTATCTTGGGGGGGGGGGGGGGGGGTCCTAATCCAGCCGAACAACATGTCTGAACAAAGAAACTGGGAACCGGTTAAGTGTTTCTGAGATTGGGTGAAGGGATGTTTTAGCAGAGACCTCCACGTTGCGGATACAGTCATGCCATCGGATGCCCAGAACACGTCGCTGGTTGCGCATGTGAAAGGCTTCCAGTTTCGACATGCCATGTTTCAGCAATGTCCAGGTTTCGGAGCAGTAAAGCAGGACTGGGACCACGATGGACTGGTAGATGCGAATTTTTATCCCAAGGGAGATCTTGTCATTACTTCACACGTGTCGGGGGTCGTGCATAGCGGACGCAGCTAGTCCGATCCACCTTGACATATCGGAACCTCTGCGCCCATCGGATTCTGTCATGCTACCGAGATAGATAAATTCGTTGGTGCCTTCCGCAGTGTGACCTTGAGTTTCAATACCCTGGGCTGCTGTGTCGGAAATGAGGTTCTGAACTTTGGTCTTGACCCAGCATATAGACAGGCCTAGGGAGGGCGTTTCGCTGTCTAACATTTCCAGAGAGCGCTGCAGCGCAGATCTGTATGTGCCGAACAGGTCAATGTCGTTCACGTAAACAAGATCAGTGAAGATTGACTGACCAATAGCTATACTCTCCTGATGCGCACTGAAGTGGTCAAGTGGCATACATAGTGTTTCATTTATCTGGCCTCGAAGGAAGAAACATTTTCTTAATGTCAACGAGCGTCGAGCACTAACAGAGATGAGGATCAACGGTTTCATATGTGTGTGTGCACATCTGGCACTCCGGGGTGCGTTGTGGTTGGATTCGGTTCAGCTGTTTCTTAAGTGAGATGGGTTGGGCTCTCAGTCGGAACATGATGCTCTGATCCTTTCTTATGAGTTGATCGATATAGTTATTTGGATTGGGACTTGCCATATATCTGTAGACCTCCCTCCTCGTGTTTCTCGCGACCCATTTATACAGCCAAGTTTCTTGTACACGACAAAAGCCTCCAGCATAAGAATGGAGATTGCAGCGATGATTTCAACTCTGAGGCGAAGATCTCATACTTCCTTGATGAGTGTCGCAGTCGTTTCTGGCTCTCAATTCTTGTTTCGGAAAGTACAAAATGGACTGGCTAAGGCATAAGTGGATAACTCACATAGAGGCCTCGATCCTTCTGAATCGGGTGTGTATCTACTGCCCAGACCATCCTGTGGATAACTCACATAGAGGCCTCAAACCTTCTGAATCGGGTGTGTGTGTATCTACTGCTCAGATCATCCTGTGGATAACTCACATAGACGCCTCAAACCTTCTGAATGTGTGGATCTACTGCCCAGATCATCCTGGGATTTGCAGAAATGAAAAGGCTCACATTGTGGCCTCAAAATGCATCCCTAGTGAGGAAATTGGAAATAGTTAGGAGTGACATTTTGAAGTTAATCAGCTACCGCATGGAAGACACAGAAAGCGTTGAAATGACAATGCACAGATTGCGAAGTTTTTAAATTACACGTGGGCTCAGCACTTAGAGGCGCCTGAGAGGACGAAACAAATGTGTATGCATCCAGCGAGCTATATGAGCTGTCATACCTACACATTCGCCATCAATACCTACACCTTTACCATTTGCCGATCGGGACTTGGCACATTTAGTGCAGTAACGTGGATTCTTAACAGAACAGACCAGGTACATGGTCGTGAACCTTGTAGAGTGAATCAATCCGCTGAAAGATTATTTGTCACCACGGAAACCTGGTTATGTACGAGAAGGATTGATATAATTTGCCATCGGTGATTGAGAAATTGGGTGAGAACATATTGTAGGTAACAAATATACAATATAACTCTAAATTATAACAACAGAGATTAAAAGAGAGAGAGAGAGAGAGAGAGAGAGAGAGAGAGAGAGAGAGAGAGGGAGAGAGAGAGGGAGGGAGGGAGGGAGAAAAAAAACATTTTGCATTAACTAATTCATTTCATAATCAGAAATACACATTGTAAAAGATCTAGGGTCAAGGAAGATAAGGATTCAAGTCTAATATATATTCCTTTTTCGGCATTCGTCCTGAAAAGGACGTGATGATGTTTATAGAGAGCCTGCACTTTTCGATCCGACACCGGTTTCAGCATGACATTTTTGGGACACGGTTTGCCATCCCTGTTATCTTAGTAGCCAGACTACAAGCCAGACTACCATCTTTCTGGCCCTCAACTTGAAGGTTGAATTGAGTCTCAAATTGTGTCAATGAGTTGGTGACTGCTTTCAGCTCATTCTCTAAGTCCTTGACCCTTAGTGTATGTTCGAAAATATAGCACAGGAAATTGATTTTCTGGATGCGCTCTTTGCAAGACCAACGTTCACAGCCGGTAATTTAGGGGAATACATTTTTTTATTGAAATCCGAATGAGAGACTAAAATGCTGAGCAGTGCATGGACTACAACGGCCCGCGACCCATAGTTGGACCCATAGTTGACTGCTAGCGTCAAGGCCAGCGAACCAGATATGTCAATATCATTCTACACCTCCACCCGGTGAATCTAGATAACAGGCTGCAACAGAGCAGACTGACTAACGAGAAGGGATCGAAGAGGGAAGGCTAACTCGGTACTAAAAAAGGCCTGCTGAAGTCAGATGTGTCGGACCGAAAGGTGTAAATATCGTAGTCAAACTTTAAACTATGACACAACACATTTCGTTCTCCGGACAAAATTCTGCCAACTGCAAAGCCCGTTTCAGAGCGTGGTAGCGGGAGATTGAGAGCGAACTTAGAAGAATAGAACAAAATTAGGATGGAGATGACTGAATGTAAACATTTTCAACTTAAAGTCTTGTGGAGTGACACACGTTCAACAATATAACTAACGACCGACAGCTGTAATACATTTGACTCTAGTTAACATCACTTCATTATGGTTATCTTGGTTTCTTGGTTGAATGCGCAGACAACACGATGGATTGAATGCTTTGATGTTTGATTCGGTGCCCGGAGATTACCTGGGAACGTTCCTTCGCCTAAAGGTATTTTGACTGTGGCCACACACATGACGCGCCGCCAGGCAAGCGCGGGTCGTGGTTGGTGCCAATGTAGAAACCATAATGTCACGGGGAGTGACAGCACTGAGTACCATCATGTCACGACATTTTAAACGGACGAAAAAGGGCTGCAGCGATATCCCACACACTCGCGGCTACGTCTATCGATTGCCCATATTCATTCAGTCTATCAGGTGCAAACCGTTGATTCAGCAATTGATTTTAAGCAAGCATTGACCTTTTTTCTCCGAGAGTTTATGGGGTAGTTATTGATCCAGGATTGATTCTGGCCAGAAAACCGCCACTGTTGTTTATACTTTGCGTATATGTACTACATTGTGGCTGGAATTATGCCCTGCGCCCCGTGACAATGTGGGTTAAGAGTTAATATCGGGTCTTTCCTTTGGTTTGCGTTCAAATCTAAATTTTGATACATTCCAAGACAGTAGTGGTCAGCCGGGAAACCATTGATATCTCCTTTGAGCTTGTCCAGGAATGATACCGGGGAGTCAAATGTGCTTTTTTCTGTTCCTCGTACGTTGGACGTTTTGGTAGCGTCATTTGTTCAGTGCCGCTGCCACACTTATCTTGACGTTTGTTATAACGGGTTGTGAAGGACGTTATCAGCGGACCCACATGATGATGATCGTATCGCTTATACACCACGTTTTACATTGGTGCCGCCATTGATTCATCGGAATTATCTTCAAGCGCTGAATGGGCATCGAACAGTTCTTTTGGCGACCGTCCGTGGTAGTTAGAGGTTGAAACCTGTGTTCTGTCGCTACATGTAATATGAGAGTGCTATACAGTCGACATTCTCTACACTTGCATATTGAAGTAATGTATGCTGTCGTATTTATTAAAGACAGTCCATATTATGAACATTATTGAATGACATATGTTATGATACGAGGATTTTAAAGTAATCAACACTTTCAGCATTAATGATGCACATATGTCGTGCCAGGATAGTATGAAGTCATACGTTTTATGAAGATAATTCAGTCATTTGTGATATGTGTATTATTGAGGGCAATATGTGATATGTCCATTACTGGGACAATATGTGATGCATTGCTGAGGGTAATATGTGATATGGCCTTTAATTGTGGTAATGTCACAATGTGTGATATCTGCATTATTATGGGTAATCTATTTGATACGAGCTTTATCGTTTGCCGTTTATACTGTAAACATCAGTAATAATAGTATGTTGACATTAACATAACTCTATACGTGTTACCATTGGAAACAGCGTTCTGAGGTGAATGTTTAATGACCAGGGCACGATGGAAATCGGGATATAAGCGGGTCGTACCATGGCCAGATCATACAACGATGGGACTAAAACATTAAACGAAATAACAGGTAAGAGAGCAATATATACTATCCGCTTATAGGTGAGAATGGGATCAATTCTCAGGTAGTGTCGTGCTAGCAGCATAGAAAGCTTACACCTGTAACCCACATACATATACGGTGAGTTATCTTACAGCTTATAACACCATTCGTGTGGCTTTTATTAAGCAGTGTGTTTGCCAACGAATATATCAGCTTCTTCTTTGTGTCTTTTCTTGTTAGTATTAAGGTACATATTCATATTAACAAGGAGGGGACGGCGTGAGCTAGTGGTTAAGTGACACGGCTCACAACCAGAAGGTGCTGGGTTCGATCTCCAACACAGCACCGGCCGTTACCCCGGGGAAGCAAACCCTTAGAAAATGTAGGAGGAAGCAGACCCTTACATAAAATGCATGCTGAAGTCGGATGCACTGAGCCATCAGGCGCAAAATAAAAACCACAGTGCAACGCACACCGCCTTGGGGAATAGATAAATAAGGCGACGCAAAAAAATAAAATAAAAATATTAACAAGGATGTCAGTAAGACGTGGGGCCAATAGGGAATGAAAAACACAAGGTTTGCATTCGGTTCTACTGAGGCTATTACTTTCTACGTCATTGATTTGAATCGCGAAAGGCGAAGATATTGAATGAAGGAAACTCTTTGTTATCAACAGGACTTTGTGTGACCAATTAACTTGCTTTACTTGTTGCTCCGTTAAATAATTGTTCGAGTTTTTTACTTTGTTTACTCGTTTAGCTTAGCTAACTGTCGTCCCCAGTGTTGTTACGTTCTGTCCATTCATCTAGTTGATGGAAATGTAGACATCACCTGTGACTTGTTTTGTGAAACTGCATTCAAACATTTTGCTTTTCCAGATTATTATTAATGTTAATAAGACTGCAGTTAACATGGACACCAATGTCGACTTGCAAATATAACCAACGGCATTAGTGAGCCAACATGTCTGCTACTGCTCTTTTGTCAAATTAGATGTTAACTATTTGCCTTTTCCAACCACCGTTATTGGTTTTTTTATTGCATTGCTTGTTTGAAAATCTAAACCAGTAGGATAGAAACTTGTCACCACAACTGGACCGAATGACAACAATAACATTCAGACTATTCTTGATTACGTTTCAGCTTACGACGATTCGCATTATGACCCCACACCTCGACATTCAACAGTCACTTCCAAGAAACGACATCGTAGTAAACGTTTCTTTTTTTATATTAGCCCTCCCTTCCCCCCTTTTTATTTAGATATTCTGTATAACAAGTCAATTTAAGACGGTACCAATGACATACATCATTGATTTAACATGATTACCCTTTTTAAAAACAGTGGCCATTGAATACTATGCCAACCATACATCGTCAATTAAGACTTGCATTGTTGTTTTCTCTCAGCTACAAATGCTCTCTTTATATTAGCTATGCACATACAAGACTACTGCAGTACAGTACATGAATCGATAATATAAAAGAGTTTGTATTTCGAGTTACGACACCTGATCTAGAACACACCCTGTCATTTAAGTCCGAGGGTCAGCAAACTAAATAACAATTTTAAAATTACATTGGTTTCGCTTAAAATTATTTTTAAATTGTTAGTTATAGTAATACAGGCGTTTGTGAGAGGCTTTCTACTAATATAAAATAATTTCTTATCCACCAAAGTGAGCTTTCTTCAACTGCGAAGACCAACTTATTGAACTGTGTAGTCATTGGTTCTGACGCTGTATCTGAGCCACATTTGTCCATGGTATTGTACTCTTTATTTGAACATTCAGTACAGTCACAGCCTCGCCTTGCGATTTGGCAATGAAGATGGTATTTCCTTAAATACTGTTATTAGACTTTACATTTCTTGTTCATTCAGTGAATTGTACCAGAGACTCCACAAATGGACATACAGTACTCGATACCACTACTTATCTCTACTTGACAACGTTCTTAGCTCCTATGCATATTAGAATTTAATATAGACATATTCTTCACGTAGAGCCAAATCTGCGATTGAAAGTACACCCCATTAATCCTGATTTTCGAAAATTGTGCCGAAAAACAGAATAAACCATTACGTCTATTCTTAAATATTATACAGACACCATATAAACAGAATCAGCCATCACGTTTAGCCTTGACACCATATAAACAGAATGAACCATCACGTTTAGTCTTACATGTTATACACACACCATATAGACTAACCATGTGCAATTCTACAGCAAAATGTGGCTGGTGTTTGTTTATATTAATATGAATATGAGTAGTATAGGGGGCTGAAAATATAGCAGTGAATGAACAGACTGCAGCCAATGAATCATAGCTGGCTACTTGCATGAGAGTGAGCGAACCATAGCTGGCTGCTTGCGTGAGAGTCAGCGAACTATATCTTGCTGCTTGCGTGAGAGTCAACTAACCATAGCTGGCGTTTTGCTTAAGAATCAGCGAACCATAGCTGGCTTTTTGCATAAGAGTCAGCGAACCATAGCTGGCTGCTTGTGTCAAGGTCAGCGAATCATAGCTGGCTGCTTGCATCAGTGTCAGTGCCTTGTAGCTGTCTTCTTGCATCTGGGTCAGTGACTCATAGCTGGCTGCTTGCATAATTGTCAGCGAACCACAGCTGACCAGGATCCTAACCCAAATCCAAGTGTAAGCAGACTGTAGCCATTCATTAGCTTGGCTAAGAGAAGAGGTCACGAAGAGGGAAAGCAAACCCAGTAAAGACAATAACTTGCAGAAACCGGATGTGCCGGACCGATGACGCTGTAAATTACAACAAAACGTTATTTTTCTTAACTATCGTCGGAGACGAAGAAGCGTAGCATAGTGGTAGAGTGCACTTTTCTCACGGCAAAAGCACTGGGTTCAATCTAGGAGGGATCTAGGGGTTATAATAGATCATACAGGAAAGGTGAGTGAGCAAGTTGAGGTAGCAGTGAAAAAGGCAAATGCAATGTTAGGTATGATAAAAAGAAATATTAAACATAGGAGCAAGGAAGTGATCGTCAAACTGTATAAAGCTTTAGTTAGACCTAGATTGGAGTACTGTGTACAGGTGGGGAGTCCTTATCATAGAGGGGAGATAAACATGTTAGAAAGAATACAAAAAAGAGCGACAAAGATGATAGTGGGATTCCAGAATTACAGTTATGAGGAACGACTCAGAAAAACCGGCCTAGAGTGTCTCGAAGAGAGAAGAATTCGGGGTGACTTGATACAGGTTTATAAGATGATCAGAGGAATGGATAAATTAGACAAAACAAGTTTTTAAAAATTCAGCCACTCACAATAACACCAGGGCATAGCTACAAGCTGACTAAAGAGAGGTCCAGATTAGATATTAGGAAATATTTTTTTAGTCAGAGAGTGGTGTCTGCTTGGAATGCATTGCCAGGGGAGGTAGTGGAGGCAGGTACAGTTAATGCATTTAAGAATAAACTGGATGCGCATAGGTTTTAGAGCAAGGTGATGTAAATGTAACTGGTTGTATACAGACTCTGCAGGGTCTTCTAAACCAGTATAAAGACGTTCAGTTAAGTTAATCCTTATCATTAATACTCCATTCCACCCAGCTGTAAATGAGTGCCTGGCTTACTGCCAGTGGAGGCAAAGCAGCAAGAAATGGAACTTGTCAGCCACCTCATGACAAAACATTGGCCTAGTACAATGAAGTCTCTGACACTTGGTCCCCGACAGCAGTGTCTGCCATGGGACTACCTTCAAATGGTTGTTCAAGTGGTTACATAGAGTATTAGAACTACGTGTGTGTTTGTCCCCTTCAAATAGTATGGCTGGAAAGGGCAGATATGTCCACCGCGAATTATGGTTGGGGTCTGCGGTGTGTTATAAGTTGGGAACCGCTGTTGAGTGCTAATATACATTTCTGACATTTCTGCTGATCGTGTCTGTAAATCATAGTTTGATTGTATAGTTTTCGGGTGGGCTTCTCTTGGGAAAGATGCGGATAGGATAACTGGCACACTGGGAGTTTGACTTAGAATGCTTTGAATAATGATGTCTAGGGTAGAATACTCTCCAACCCATGAGACATCCCAGCACCACACAGACCAGGATATGAAGGAGAAAGTTCGTTCTGCATACATACTTGTTATATTAGTTGTCCATGGTATCTGAAGAAGGAGAAGGGAAACAGATGATAGCTGTAGGATAGTGCTGAGGTAAGGCAGCTCTTGACCCGTGAAACGTAAATATGCCTAAGATTTGTTAGTAAATTATTGACAATGACATACATACATTATCTTGTATTCAGATATACTGTAAGTACACGTTAACACTGGGCATATTGCTGTGATGTCACGATATATTGTGAACGCCAATCACGGAAATGACACGAATTCCACATGAACAAAAAACAAAGGTGTACGTAAATACTCGAAATGAAAGTATCAAAATCAAAATAGTGAATTAGACACATCAATAAGTATATTGTATTTGCGTGCGTTCCCCCCGTAATTTGAGTGGGGTAGTTGGTATATACATTGAGAATCGACAAAGTGGCCACCGAAAAAAAATGTTGAGGATGAGAGAAGATGCTGAGCTGTTTAACATCGTGTCAAGGAGGCGAGTCAACATCAGAATAGATCAACGTCACTACGGCAATATCCAAGATCTTTTAATCCTGTGGACACGAAGCTTAATGGAGTGTATGTTTGTTCCCCTTGTTTGTGTCAAGGTTATGACAGGTCGGGCCAGTCATTAGTGTGTGTCGCTGTCCTAGCCAGAACCTGGTGACAGGCGACGCAAACTGGATGATACTTAGAGGACATTATAGTGAGTGTGTGTGTGTGTGAGAGAGAGAGAGAGAGGAAAGGAGAGAGAGAGTGAAGTTGAGGGAGTGAGAGAACATCTCGTAGATTAAATATTGAACAGGGCATGCAAATATTTCTGTCCCAAGAACAAGTGACGGGGAGTGTTGCCAGACTACACCCGGTGGTGAGGTGTCAGCTATGGCCAATTCCACAATTGGTAAACACGTGTGAGTGTTGTTGTTGAAAGACAGCTTGGTCGTAGATTGTATAAAATAACTACAAGGCGTCATTTCAGATACCGAACTAAGACCGTACTCAGGTGTTACTATCTTTAAAGAAAAATAAAGTACATGACACTGTGCCATAGCCCGTACACTGCAATCGATAGTTCAGCGGTTGTCATAGGCAACCATTATAAATTTTTATAAATGCGTAACCCCGTTTCATTAATTTATATTTTATCTATATTCAATTTTGTTTTCGTACATGAAACGAATCATTTCAAGTTCATTCATGCGTGAGTTGAAATGTCTCTGCATCCATGTACATCGCCAACACACTTTTTGGGGGCGTGTCCTTAGTTAGGTTTGTTGAATGGCCACATAAAGTGATACTATACAGGAAACAGACACACTTACCCTAGATAACAAACTAAGAGAAAATAGCCCATGACATTTTCTTGTCCTGATTCCCAGTAACACAAGTTGTTTACTACTATGTTCCTGCATCATATATGAGGTATTGTTTCTAGAACCTTCTTTTGTTCCTGTATCATATATGGGATATTATTTCTAGAACCTTCGTTTGTTCCTGTATCATATATGGGATATTATTTCTAGAACCTTCTTTTGTTCCTGTTTCATATATGGAATATTGCTACTAGAGTTTCTTTCCATTTCCGGATGACCTACATCATATTTCACATCCTTTTGTTCTCGTGTGAATAGCGAGTGTACATTGTATTACGTCAGTGGGTGACAAATTTAGTTAGGATCTAGACACTAGACAAAACATGTGGGAGCCATGAGGGACATTGTGCGAGTAAATTCAACACTGGTCATGAAATAGTAGACCGCATACCAACATTTATAGACGCCATGGCGACCTGGCCCTCATGATTTGTCTTGCCCTGTCATAAGTTGAACAGTATTCTAGACACGATGGGTTAAACCAATCACATATAGAGTAAAGGTTTGTGAACAGCGTGTGTGTGCCCTCAAGATCTTCTAACTTTATAGTTAGAGTGTAATATAAGACATAAGTCCATTGTCCTGCAGCTCCCTCACCCCACGCTAAGAGTGCATTGTCCTTCAGCTCCCTCACCCCACGCTAAGAGTACATTGTCCTTCAGCTCCTGCACCACAGGTTATATAAGACATATGATTGCCCTTCTATGCCTGCACCACAGGTTATATAAGACATATGATTGCCCTTGAACTCCTGCACCACAGGTTAAATAAGACATGATTGCCTTGAACTGCTGCACCACAGGTTAAATAAGACATATGATTGCCTTTGAACTCCTGCACCATAGGTTAAATACATATGATTGCCCTTGAACTCGTGCACCACAGGTTAAATAAGACATGATTGCCCTTAAACTCCTGCACCAAATGTTATAGACATTATACAAATGACTATTTCATCATGGAAAGTCTCAAGTAAGATGGATTGAACACTACAAATAATTTTAGAGTTTTGTAATAAACTGAAGATAGGTGCTACTGACGAATGCATCTGTGGTACTGGCAAATTTACCCCTGAATACCTACTGCAAAATTGTCCGACATTCAAGGACCAGAGAAAGCATATATGACTATCACCAGTGCCACCACTATACAAGCTCTATGGCAGTGTTGACAGCCTCATGATGACCACTGCTTTCTTTAGACAAGTTCAAGTCTACTTCTGACAGCGAACGAAGAAGAGTTTTTGTAATCTGTCAACCTTTCTATATTGTCAATTCGGTCACTTCAAGTGTTCGGCGACAAGTTATACAACCCTGTCCCTTAGTTTTAGTGTATTCACATACAGCAGTGTTAAAATGAGCAACAGTTCTTATCCGTTACCATCTTACTCTTTTCAATTAGTCGGGCAGTCTCATTCTCATTGTTGTTTGTTCAGGATGTGACCTTTTGATCATAAGGTAGAGTGTCTTTTTTACCCAGCTAAACATCATATACGTATCTGTGTCATTGTTTGAGTATTATAAGACATTGTATTGCGCACTTATCTCTCTCATCTGTCCCTTAACCCTAAGAGGTCGTAGGGTCATCACATCTTACTGCTGTTATCAGCATGTGAGTGATGTGTATTGTACATGTTTCAAACTGGGCGAGCCCCACCTCTCTCAAGGCGGAACGGAAGTCCTTGCCGACGGCTAACTGGAGACCAGTTACTCTGGGATAGGGTCGCAGAGCCGATGTGTCAGTCCAACGTTGACCTGTTTAAATATTTCCAAAACCACGCCAAAACTGCCACTGTCAACATGCCGGGTGAAGGACGTCATTCACACTAATTTCACTTACAATTAGGACCGGAAATATGATTGCACATTGGAGAATGGGACCATTGTAACCTTCCTACCATGTTGTAAAAAAACAACTAAAGTGTGTTGTGCATACGGCTAGCAACATCTTCATGTAAAACCATTGCAAATGCTCAGATTCAGACTTCTGTTACAGAGGTCAGCTCTAGTGATGGCCTTGCGCTTCACATTCAACGAAAGTTCATCATCTTTTATACTACAATGACTGATAAAAACAATTACAGAAAACAGAACATTGCAAATGGAGGGCATCTGATCACCATAGAAGATTCTCGTATTCTTAACGCAGGTACAATTCAGGTGATAGAGCTCATTAGACAGTCCTTAACATGAAATACACAGAGATAATCAGTGAGGCGGACGTCATATCCTTTGTGGCAAAGCATCAAGTAGGGAATGCAGAAATTAAGTTAACATAAAGCCGTCAGTCGTAATTCCGTGAACCTTAATATGAGAGCACATCAATATGGGATAAGTGAGAAAAAAGAACTAAGATTAAAGGCATTAAACTTTCAAAGACTAACACAATATTTCCGAAAGAGAAATGAAAATGATGAAGTAGGATATCGATAACGTGAGAGATTAAGGTCGAAAACATATATTTAAACAAGTTTCAAAAATGTCAACGGGGAACTATAAAGAAAATAAAATGTAGAACATCTGAAGGAACAGAAACCCCGCGTTTCCACACTATGGTCTTTATTAGGTACTTTTGCAAGTATTGCTCGGATGGTGTACTTGAACCATCGAAATTGTCTTTTTGTGGCCCTTGTGCTATTATCCTGACTTCATGCAATCCCCAGGGTGAATTAATTTTGATATCACCGACATATCTGTTAGGAAAGATTGACATGATTCCCAGTCCCTTTCGCTAATGGTGAGTGGGATCGATATCAATGGTTCACTTTGCTCTCTGTTTGTACACACTTCTGCTCCTTCCCATCAGGCGTCTCTCTGTTTGTACACACTTCTGTTCCTTCCCATCAGGCGTCTCTCTGTTTGTACACACTTCTGTTCCTTCCCATCAGTTGTCTCTCTGTTTGTACACACTTCTGTTCCTTCCCATCAGTTGTCTCTCTGTTTGTACACACTTCTGCTCCTTCCCATCAGGCGTCTCTCTGTTTGTACACGTCTGCTCCTTCCCATCAGGCGTCTCTCTGTACACACTTCTGCTCCTTCCCATCAGTTGTCTCTCTGTTTGTACACACTTCTGCTCCTTCCCATCAGGCGTCTCTCTGTTTGTACACATTTCTGCTCCTTCCCATTAGGCGTCTGTCTGCTTGACCCACACCTGATTTTTTAATTCTACAATTTGGGGATTGCTGGTTCATCTCATCGATTGCTGGTTCATCTCATCGATTGCTGGTTCATCGATTGCTGGTTCATTGATTACAGGTTCATTGATTGCTGGTTCATCGATTGCTGGTTCATCTCATCGATTGGTGGTTCATCGATTGCTGGTTCATCGATTGCTGGTTCATCGATTGCTGGTTCATCGATTGCTGGTTCAAGGATTGCTGGTTCATCGATTGCTGGTTCATCGATTGCTGGTTCATCGATTGCTGGTTCATCGATTGCTGGCTCATCGATTGCTGGTTCATCGATTGCTGGTTCATCGATTGCTGGTTCATCGATTGCTGTTCATCGATTGCTGGTTCATCGATTGCTGGTTCATCGATTGCTGGTTCATCGATTGCTGGTTCATCGATTGCTGGTTCAAGGATTGCTGGTTCATCGATTGCTGGTTCATCGATTGCTGGTTCATCGACTGCTGGTTCATCGATTGCTGGTTCATCGAATCTAGTGCCATCATCTATACCATGTCGTCATTGATTAATGTCAATATCCCTTCCTTGTTTCCATCTAGACACCCCCCCCCCCCCCACCCCCATATTAAATTCCCCGTCCAACTTCTTTCACAATGCCCCAACTGAGTTTCAAGACCAGGCGTCTAGCGCTTTCTTTGAAATCAGCTCTAGCAATGAACCCCAGACCTGAAAGTATGGCAGTAGGCTTTTATGCGATTATAGGAGAGCTAGAAAGAAACGCCCAAGTCGGTTCCACCTGTAGAGCTGCAGTTGTTGACACGCGCTGACAAATAGTTAAATGGCCGAGTGAAAGAGACGAAAGTATGCCACTGTTATTGAGGTTATTACAGAAATAGACTAGGAATTATGATTCACGCTCCGTGGACTTATAATGCAATGAGAAGGGGAGGGTGGGGGGGGGTGGGTGGGGCTGATCTTCATGGCCCAGTAAGTGTTCAGCTTGATGTCACTTGTTGAATGACAGAACGCTACATGATAAACAGTGTTAGAGGTCGGCCTGGGCCTTATTTGTCGTTTGGAAACAGGATTGGGGTTAGGGACGAGGGTAAGGGAACATACGACACGGAGGAGAGGGTAATGCCGCGGTTCCAAACCTGGTGTCTGTGAAGAGACTTGTGGAGTCCGCAAACCAAATATAGATTTGAACATTGCATTCTTTTTGTTTTTTTTTAGATTTAAAAAATATCCATTATTCACAATTTGCTTTAAAATCAACGCGAGACCGCTTTCTTGGTGCATGCCATAAATATGGAAACAGATTTCGCGAATAGCCATGTCTGCCATTTAAATGACCCTTCTTTGATCCTTTCATTAGAAAACTGCACTAACTTTCACATTGGGTTAGTGTTGAATACATGTTAAATATCATTATACAGTCTTGTTGTTGTTATGGGTTCAGCAGAACTGGAACTGTATGCCCTTTGGACCAATGTCATATCATGTATCCACGTGTACGTTGTTTAGAACCAAACAAAGTGTTTCAATTATCTCACCTCGGAGGAAGATCTATTTTCCTAACATCGCTGAACGCCGAGCACTCAATGAAGATGATGATCGTCCGTATGGGAATATATCTGCATTGTCTTGTGGTTGAATTCTGTTCATGTGCCTGATAAGTGGAATGTGTTGTGTACAGTTGAAAAATGGCATCTGATCCTTCTTGTGAGTTGATTGATGCTGCCATTCGGATTGGGGCTTGCCATATGTCCGTATACGTACTTCCATCTGATTGTCATGGCCCATCTATTCAGAAATGTTTCAGATTGTGTCGTTCTAATGGGCTGTTTGTCGAGTTGTTGCTGCCTCTTCTTTTTGTCTTAATCCCTTCTTTGCCATTATTTCTGTCTTGTCATTGTCAGGTGTGTCTGAGGGTTCAGGTATCCACTGAATAACTATTTTGACGACATTGGAGATTATGATGATGTAGTCGTCGTCTTAGGATATTTTGATAAGAGCACGTCATCAATTTTCAGCACCTTTTTAAGCTTGAGAAGCGGATATCGAGTCTGTAAAAATAACTTGGAGATAAAGGCATCAAAAACAGTATTCATGCGGTACAAGTTGGCTTCCAGCATCATAGTTTGAACATATTTCCATATAAGCATCAGACAGTTTATCGGATGATCTGTCTGGGTATTGTATGTAAACGCCATAGCCTACGGTACTGTGATGGTTGCCTTGAATGGAAAGAAATCAATATATATATACATAAAATATATCTCCACTCATCGGGATAGGTGTTAAAAGGTCTTTGTGATATTTGTATGAGAGTAATTGGATCTGAACTTTTTATTGCGTCATTAAATTTAGTGCCTTAATGAATGTTTGCGGTGATGCTTCAGTTACTTCTCTCAGTAACTGTCATCTTTCTGGGAGATGGAAGGTTATGTGATGTTTTTGCGGTGATGCTTCTGTTACTTCTCTCAGTAACGGTCTTCCTTCTGGGAGGTGGAAGGTTATGTGAATGTTTGCGGTGATGCTTCTGTTACTTCTCTCAGTAACGGTCTTCCTTCTGGGAGATGGAAGGTTATGTGATGTTTTTGCGGTGATGCTTCTGTTACTTCTCTCAGTAACGGTCTTCCTTCTGGGAGATGGAAGGTTATGTGATGTTTTTGCGGTGATGCTTCTGTTACTTCTCTCAGTAACGGTCTTCCTTCTGGGAGGTGGAAGGTTATGTGAATGTTTGCGGTGATGCTTCTGTTACTTCTCTCAGTAACGGTCTTCCTTCTGGGAGATGGAAGGTTATGTGATGTTTTTGCGGTGATGCTTCTGTTACTTCTCTCAGTAACTCTTGTCTTCCTTCTGGGAGGTGGAAGGTTATGTGATGTTTTTGCGGTGATGCTTCTGTTACTTCTCTCAGTAACTCTTGTCTTCCTTCTGGGAGGTGGAAGGTTATGTGAATGTTTTTGCGGTGATGCTTCTGTTACTTCTCTCAGTAACTCTTGTCTTCCTTCTGGGAGGTGGAAGGTTATGTGAATGTTTGCGGTGATGCTTCTGTTACTTCTCTCAGTAACGGTCTTCCTTCTGGGAGATGGAAGGTTATGTGATGTTTTTGCGGTGATGCTTCTGTTACTTCTCTCAGTAACGGTCTTCCTTCTGGGAGGTGGAAGGTTATGTGAATGTTTGCGGTGATGCTTCTGTTACTTCTCTCAGTAACGGTCTTCCTTCTGGGAGGTGGAAGGTTATGTGAATGTTTGCGGTGATGCTTCTGTTACTTCTCTCAGTAACTCTTGTCTTCCTTCTGGGAGGTGGAAGGTTATGTGATGTTTTTGCGGTGATGCTTCTGTTACTTCTCTCAGTAACTCTTGTCTTCCTTCTGGGAGGTGGAAGGTTATGTGAATGTTTGCGGTGATGCTTCTGTTACTTCTCTCAGTAACTGTCTTCTTTCTGAGAGATGGAAGGTTATGTGAATATTTGCGGTGATGCTTCTGTTATTTCTCTCAATAACTCTTGTCTTCCTTCTGGGAGGTGGAAGGTTATGTGAATATTTGCGGTGATGCTTCTGTTACTTCTCTCAGTAACTCTTGTCTTCCTTCTGGGAGGTGGAAGGTTATGTGAATGTTTGCGGTGATGCTTCTGTTATTTCTCTCAATAACTCTTGTCTTCCTTCTGGGAGGTGGAAGGTTATGTGAATATTTGCGATGATGCTTCTGTTATTTCTCTCAATAACTCTTGTCTTCCTTCTGGGAGGTGGAAGATTATGTTCATCATCACTTTTGCTGAGAAGGTGGAATACATACTTTTGCTTAATTCTTAGTTTTGGTTGTCAATTTTCAGCAGCCACTTGTTGCGATCATCCCGTTTCGTTCTGCTACTTCGTTCATACGCTTTCATAACAGACAATCCGTCGTTGATGTCTACCTCATTGCCCTACTAATAAAGTGCAGTTCTGTTCTATGCTCTATCCAAGGAGTCAGTTTGATTTTGAGCAAGTTGTTATGAGAGCACTCTTTTATTTCATTGCTGAATGGACATAACAGAGGCACAACCCTCACAAAGTATCTTTGTCTTCTTCTTCTTCTTTCGTTCGCTTTAAAATATTGTCTATATCTGCAATGTTGTCTCATGTATAAACTTCACTGTCTTTTGTAGTTCACACACAGGTCCATAAAGTTTCTCTTCCAGTGTTGTTTCTATGGGCCAGTGAGATTTTCTCTGAATATCATATTCGGGGCAGTTTTGCAGTATGTGCTCTGCTGTCTGGGGCACCTGTCCGCATGTACACATGGCTGAGTTGCCAATGTACATTTTTGTGTACATGTGGCTGCGGAGTCGGTTGTGTCCTGTTCTAACGCGCAACACAACAGTTTGCTCTTGTCTGTTCATGTGATGGTAATCATCTGGTGTTACTGTTGGTGGCTTTCTGATTGATTTGATCATCCTTATCTTCTGTTGGTATGTAACTGGCACATCTGGTTGCTCGTCTGCAGCACCCTCCTTTGCCAGTCGATCTGCTCTCTCATTTCCTGGTATTCCACAATGAGAAGGTATCCACTGCGTGACAATCTTGCGCTGGTTGCTCAGTTCAGACAGTAGAGCCTGTAGATCTGGCAGTTTCTCAAATTTAAGTGCTTGGAGTGCTGATTGTGCATCTGTGAGAAATACTACAGGTTGTGGACCGACATTGGTGTTCAACAGTTTCTCAGTTGCCACCTTGATTGCCTGTATTTCTGCATCATATATATGACAGAATTTCCCAGTTGGTACTCTGACTGTATCCCTAATGTTGTTTGGGTATTCTATGTACACTCCCGCTCCACCATTCTTCACTGCATTCTGTGCTGACCCATCTGTGTATACTCTGATCCAGAAGTCTTGTGGGTATTCTTCATCCAGGAAATTGAGGATCACTATCCTACGTTGCACACTGTTCTGTTCATCCTTGTCTAATATTCCTTTCACTTTTGTTTGAATGCATACTGATAGTCCGTGCTCCTCTCTCCAAGGGGTTTGTTCTGGCACAGACTTTAGGGGGATGTCAACTTCAGGTAGATCCATAATTTGCCTGCGAAGTCGTTTCGCCTGATGCATAAAACTACTTCTTTTCAGTCTTCCCATTGCTAAATTTTGAAATCTGTCTTTCATTGGATGGCTCGGCATGCAGTGGAACTTTTCTGCCTGTGTTAATACCTTTGTGTCTCTCCGCTCTCTTAGTGCTTGTATCCTTCCCATTTTCTCCATCTCCACAATAGGTGTTGATTTCATTGCTCCTGTAATGACCCTAAGTGCCTGATTTTGCACCTTATCCACCTCTTTTAGGGTAGTGTTTGCTGCGGGGCACCACGCTGCTGACCCATATTCCAGATGTGGCCGTATACCGTGTTGGTAAACTTTGTTAAGTATTTTTCCACTAGCACCCCATGTGGTTCCACTTAATTTTCTCAGGATGGCTAACGTCCTCCTGGCTTTTTTGGCTGCCTTGTTGACGTGTTCCCTCCATGTCAACCTATCATCAAATGTAACTTCAAGATATGTGGGTTGTTTATCTTCTTTGAGGTGTTCTCCATTTATCTTGATAAATCCAGCTTTTTGTTTTGGGGAGAGGGTGAAAAGCGTAGTGCTACATTTTTCGGTGTTAATGTTTACACACCATCTGTTTGTCCATGAGGTCAAGGCATCAATAGCTCTTTGCAGCATTCTGGTGGCCACTGTTGCTTGCTCATTTACACACCATATTACCAAGTCATCTGCATACATTGCAACTTTTGTTCCTTGTGGTAGCTCAGCAATCAAGTCATTGATGAAGACTATGAAAAGTGTAGGGGAAAGAACTCCTCCCTGAGGCACACCATGACGCAGTAGAATTTTCTTACTCTTGAGACCATCTATTTGGACTCTGGCTCTTCTGTTATGTAAGTATGCTTTTATCCATTTGTACATCCTACCCATCACTCCATTATTTCTCAGTTTCTTTAGAAGTCCTTCTTTCCAAACCTTATCAAAAGCTTTTCTTAAGTCTATCCATGCTGCTAATACTAATTTCTTGTCCTGGAATGCGTCCTCGATCTCTTGTGAGAGGTATGTTGCCTGGTCTTCAGTGGAGTTGCATTTCCTAAATCCTGCCTGTTGTGGCACAAGAAGGTTTTGGCTCTCAAGATACCACTGGAGCCTTAGGTTGATGATACGTTCCATTGTTTTACATATGCAGCTTGTGAGGCTGATTGGTCTATAACTGGATGCCATGCAACTGTCTTTCCCTGGTTTTGAGAGTGGTATCATGATTGCTTCTCTCCAGGTCTGTGGGACTGTACCTGATGTCCAACAAATGTTGAAGATCTGAAGCAGCTTTGTTTTTGCTGCTGTTCCCAAATTCTTGATCATCTCATTGGACACTCCGTCTGTTCCTGGCGACTTTCTCATTTTCAGTTTGGATATTGCAAACTCCAGTTCTTTGTATGTGATTGGTGTCTCCATAACTTCGGGCATGGCACCATCTCGCTCTGTATTTTGTCTTACCTCACGAACACTTTGTTGTTTCTCTCTGTCTACTTCAATGTTGCTATCTTTTGCAAAAGAGTCCGCAAAGTAATCAGCGGCTTGTTTGCCTGTGAGTATGTTTCCATCTTTGTTTAATGTAATTTTTGTGTTTCTCTGTGCACCCTCATCATTAAGTTGTTTTACCAACTTCCACAGTTTCCTAGTATCCTTTTCAAAGTTCAGAGACTCTGTTTTCTCCCTCCAACTTCTTCTTCTAGCCTGCAACTTTTCCCATTACAATTTGGCCTTAGCATGTTGATATTTTTTGTGGTGTTCTTGACATGGACTAATCTCTGCTTGCTTTCTAGATGTTTCTACCTCGTTTTGCAGTTGTTCTAATTCCCTATTCCAGTATGGCCTATATTGTTTGCGGGCCCCTCTAGGTATTGTTTCATGGGCAGCCTGTAGTATGCATCTACTGAAATTATCGACTACCTTATTTATGTCTTCATCTGTTGTTAGATTTCTAGTCAGCACACTAGACCGATGCTGGTACATTGACCAGTCTGCCTTCCTGTAATTCCACCGAGGCAGGGTACTACTTTCCTTGACATATTCATTTTCAATAGTTAGAAATACTGGTCTGTGGTCACTACCTCCAAGTTGTTTCCCTACAATACGTGTAATGTTCCATTCCATGCATGGTGAGTGGAATGCCAAATCTGGTGTAGAAGTGGTGTGCCATGATCTCGAGTAGAAGGTCGGTGGGTCTGTTGGCTGGTTAATCAGGATAAGTCCATTGTCATCCTGCCAGTTTTCTAGCTCCTCACCCGTCCTATCCATTTGATCATAGCCCCAGCTCTGTGAGTGGCTATTGAAGTCTCCACACACAATCAGTCTTTCCTTTGTTGCAATCGTATTCAGTGCCAGTGGGCGATCACTCGGACAGTAATAATTTAGAAGGTGGAATTCTGTACTTTCTGTCTTGAGATGCATCATCTGGTATTCTGCTCCCTCCATATATACTTCCTGCTGATAAACATTGATGCTATTTCTCACAAGTGTCAGTATTCCACCCTTCTTCCTGTCTTGTCGGTCAGACCTATAGCACTGGTATCCTCTCATTTTGAAGGCTATATCTTTATTGAGATGCGTTTCTTGTAAGCAGCATACATTTACTTGCTCTTCATATAGAATATTCTCAAGCTCTAATTTTTTGCTATAGCCATCTCTTTTGCTGTTGACGCCTTCAGCATTCCAGTGCATTATTTTAAGTGTTCTTTTATTTGTTTTGGGTTTTGTTTGGCCAGTAGCTCTATTCTCGTGCCTCCTGACTCCACTAGGCATCCGAGAAGGACCTCCAGAAATAAAGTTTGGGCCCTTTCGAGACGGGGGACCCGGCACTGTACCTGCCTGGTTGTCCACCATAGGCCGAGCGCCATAACGTTTTGCAGATATAGGCTTACTCTCTTGGGCAGAATGTGGTCTTGCTCGAAAGGATGTGTGATGATGATGATATGAACTTATGGACCCATTTTTCAAGTATCCCTGAAGAGAGGCAGTCCAGTGTGTCCCAGGATCGTCACGTCCTGCCAGAAACGTAGCATATATATGTGAGTGGGGTATGTCCTTACTCCCCTTTAGTATTCTTGGCTCCTCTGCAGTGATGGTACGCCTGGCATTCCCTGCCACCTGGGAGGTTGTCACAAAGGGGCAGAGGTGCAATGTCCTCTGGCCTGCATCTCGTCTGCGTCCATTGGGATGACTGATAGAAGACAAAAGTAAAGAACGAGGCAAGAATGCATTTAACCCATGAAGTGGGGGGGGGGGGATTGGTTTAGCCCAGAGCGTGTACCACTCGCCGGTGGGTTCTGCAGCTCCACCTAAAGGGCTCCACCTGCTCCTCGGCCTCTTAGTCTGGCCCCACTCCAAGGACCTGTCCGGCTTGGGTGACCCTAACAGGAGTAAAACTCCCGCCGGCATAGCCCCCTGGATCACTAGGACACGCAAGCTCTCCAATCTCGTCAAGGTAGGCCTACATTTGGAGAGTATCTTTGTCTGATCCCCTTGATGTACTAACAAGCCTCTTCAAAATCTGTAAACGTCACATTTATGTATTCTTGACATTTTTGAATGGATTGTTTGAGACTGAGTTGTCTGTCAAGTGTGGCACTAAGATATGTGGCATGTTTGAGACTGAGTTGTCTGTCAAGTGTGGCTCCAATATATGTGGCATGTTTGAGACTGAGTTGTCTGTCAAGTGTGGCTCCAAGATAAGTGGCATGTTTGAGACTGAGTTGTTGTCAGTCAAGTGGGGCTCCAAGATATGTGGTATGTTTGAGACTGAGTTGTCTTTCAAGTGTGGCTAAAAGATATGTGGCATGTTTGAGACTGAGTTGTCTGTCAAGTGTGGCTCGAAGATATGGGACATGTTTGAGACTGAGTTGTCTGTCAAGTGTGGCTCCAAGATATGTGGCATGTTTGAGACTGAGTTGTCTGTCAAGTGGGGCTCCAAGATATGTGGTATGTTTGAGACTGAGTTGTCTGTCAAGTGTGGCTCCAAGATATGTGGTATGTTTGAGACTGAGTTGTCTGTCAAGTGGGGCTCCGAGATATGTGGCATGTTTGAGACTGAGTTGTCTGTCAAGTGTGGCTGCAAGATATGTGGCATGTTTGAGACTGAGTTGTCTGTCAAGTGGGGCTCCAAGATATGGGGGATGTTCCGCTTACCAGCTGGTGTTCTTCTAATCTCGTTTATATTTTGTAACGTTGTACCATTTGGTGAAGATGGTATACACTATCCTTTCGCAGCTGTTTTTTGCTATTCATCCATGTTTGACCTTAAGTCTCCATTTTGCCTTTGTGCTCCACTCTCATTATCTTCAGAGATATGTCATGATGCCAGGTATATAACATAACTTGTTCGACTTATCTCTGGTTAGACAAATAATTGATGTAGATCAGGGCAAGAGTACAACTTCAAGATGAGCCTTGTAGCAATCCTTCTAAGCCTTTTTTAAATGAAATTAGGGATCAAGATGCTGAGCAGCGAATGAGCTGCAGTGGTCAGCGATCCATAGCTGACTGCTAGCATCAGCGAACAACAGCTGCCAAGACCCTTCTACACCTCCACGCGGTGATCCTGGATAACAGGCTGCAGCAGGGCAGACTGGTTAAGGAGAATGGATCGAAGAGGGAATGCTAACCCGGTACTCAAAAAAATGCTTGCTTAAGTCGGATGATTTCGATTGTTCCATTGGAATAGATTGTGATTCTGCATTCTAGATTGCCTTTGTCACCTCCTCAATGAGTGTCAACATTGTTGGTTGTTTTTATAAGGAGGATGGTCTGGTGTTTCTTTGAATAACATTCAAAGTGTTTTCCGTTTGAAATATGTTTTTTTTTATTGGTGTTCCGATGGTCGTAAAGAGTAACTAGCGATCCCTTCAAATGTCAAGAACTTGCGAGTAGCAAGAATCTGTTAAATCAGATTAGCAGATAGTCGTCAGGTCGACTGCTAGAGAAGTGGCCCCAGTAACGCATCGATGGGTGTAAATTCTGGATCCTGTAATATAGACAACTTCGTTGCACCGAAGCTCTTTCATGAATGTTGCAGTGCTGTAGTGATGTGTAACCCCAGGCGGAGCGAGAACTCGTCGAGGTCGCCAGCAAGGAGTGTCACATTGCGATATCCTTCGTTACATGTCCGGTTTCCCAGCCATAATGCACGAGTTCTGTGTTGGCAGATGTACAGCTGTAGGTTACGGCCACAGTCGTTAATTGTTTAGTATGTTTTGTCGTCTGTTCCTGGCGAAGACTTTTTGGTCGTAATGTTCGTTGTCGTTTTCCTTTAGAGTGGACTTAAAACAGGCCAGTTGGTGCTATAAGTAAACATACACTAGCGAAATATGGACTGGACACCTGTTCTATGATTGATTCAACTTAAGGGCTTAATGTAAGAGATGTGTAGAGAAACGGCAAGCCAGATAAGTTACATAGATCTTCAGGTATGTCAGACATGTCAGCTTTTAGTCTAGTCAGAAAATGTGTCTAAAGTTCGTATTCGCTAAATATTGACACAGAGAATTAGGGCAGTCATTGAGTTGTTATCTGCAACATGTTTAAACTATTGGGAATCTTCATAAATTTAGGTCATGTGTTATTTTATAGGCGTGGGGAGGGAGAGATGGGGGTTCGATATGGCTGTTTACTATCACCATTGCTCTTCCTTCTGGCCACGGACTGGATTATAAAGTCGACAGTATCGTCAAGCGATAACGGCAGGGTAGATTTACTTTTTCATGCGCCTCGACACGAACGTTAAGTGGCGATTTGTTGTAGGGGATCAAGATGCTGAGCAGCGCATGAGCTGCAGTGGTCAGTGACCCATAGCTGACTGCTAGCGTCAGGGTCAGCGAACCATAGCTGCCAAGACCCTTCTACACCTCCACGCGGTGATCATGGATAACAGACTGCAGCAGGGCAGACTGGCTAAGGAGAAGGGATCGAAGAGGGAATGCTAACCCGGTACTCAAAAAATTCTTGCTGAAGTCGGATGTGTTGGACCGAAAGGTGCAAATATCGCAGCCAAGCAGTAAACTACGACACAACGCATTCCTTTCTCTGCTACTTACCCTTTCAGGGTTTGGTAGCGGGAGATTGAGAGCGAACGAAGAAGTAGAAGAAAGAAGAAGATTTGTTGTAGCTTGCCTCACATGTCGACATGATGAAGGTGGACCGGGCCGATATACACATTTACAACTAGGTAGATTGAAGTGTTGGAATTACGAGGATCGCGCCTCGTATATTTGAAGCGTTGGAATAACTAGGGTCGCGCCTCGTATATTTGAGGCGTTGGAATAACAGACGTCGTGTGTCGTATATTAGAGGCGTTGGAATTACGAGGATCGCGCCTCGTATATTTGAAGCGTTGGAATAACGAGGGTCGCGCCTCGTATATTTGAGGCGTTGGAATAACGAGGGTCGCACATCGTATATTTGAGGCGTTGGAATAACGAGGGTCGCACCTCGTATATTTGAGGCGTTGGAATAACGAGGGTCGCACCTCGTATATTTGAGGCGTTGGAATAACGAGGGTCGCACCTCGTATATTTGATGCGTTGGAATAACGAGGGTCGCACCTCGTATATTTGAGGCGTTGGAATAACGAGGGTCGCACCTCGTATATTTGATGCGTTGGAATAACGAGGGTCGCGTCTCGTATATTTGAAACGTTTGAATAACAAACGTCGTGTGTCGTATATTTGAGGCGTTGGAATAACGAGGGCCGCACGTGGTACATTTGCCTTGGAGCAGTGCGCGTTGTACCAGTACCACTCTACGGCCCAGACGCCAGAGAATAAGCTTTGATCGAATAATTGAGATCTAGGACGTGTGGATATATTAAAGAACAGGGCGCTTATGGTGATAATAGAAGAAAGAAAAAAGAAGTAAGGAAGAGTGGGAAAGGAATAATAAGGCAGAAGATTGGAAAGAGAAAGTGAGGATGGATAGGATACACTCTTAGATAGAAGCTGGACAGTACAACCAGAAATGCGCTTGATTGGAACCCACGGGCAAAAAAAACGAGTGGAAGGTCTAACCGCACCTAGCGATAAATGGTCGAGGAGGACCAATCATGTTCTCGATGGCGGAAATAAAACAGACGGCACAGAATATGAACAGATGGAGAGCATCTGTTGAACCCTGTGTTCCAAATGGAGCCAGACTGATAAATGAAAATGAGTCTTTGTTGAGTACGATTCATATGCGTTGTTGTGTAATGTGGCTCTGTCATCGGTCGCAGTTTGGTCCCAGTGACCAGGGTAGGATAGAACAATATAGCGGAGGTATAGTGGCTCTACCACACGATTTGAAGGAAACATTTCTTTGATATCAGTCGCCCCTCTTTTATTATATCCAAAAAGGGGGTATCTCTGATCACATGACTGCTCTTTCTTGTCGAGTTCTGACGCAACACATTTCCTGATTTCTGTTGAGGCGATGCCAGCGATTACATAAACTTTTCCCATTGGCGTTGGATTAAGGCATCCTTTTACAGTACGACAAGCCTAATTTACTGCCACAAAAACGTGTCTCGTGTGGGCTGATTCGCCCGATACTGGTGCTGAGTATTCTGCTGCAGAAATGCACAATTCGAGAGCCGATGTGGCAATACCGTTGATGATGCTCCCTATGAGGTGTCGTTTAGCTTACACAGTATAATATTTCTAGTCCTAGCTTGTTATTTCGACACCTTACAGTGTTCCATGTACGCCAATCTGCGATCCATTGTAAGTTTTAGGTACTTAGGTCTATCGTTATGTTCAAGTTTGTGCCCCTGCCAACAGATCTTTATTTTCATTCTCGCCTTTAATATTCTTCAGGTGAATTGCACACACCTGAGTTTTGATGGAGTTTATTTTAAGATGATCATCCTTATATTACTCTGGCAATCTGCCAAGGGCTTTTGTTAGTCTGAGCTCCACTTCATTGAAGCACTTTCCCTGAGCAGCAGCTGCCGTGTCGTCTGCATATATGAATTGTCTAGTGCCAGGACTGATCAGTTGACTACAGGTCAGATGGGCGGCTGTTTAACCTGTCCCGACTGCCTGCGAGGACCAAGGTGAGGACGGTACTCATTAGGGAGATGCTATTTGCGGATGGCGCAGTTCTGGTGACAAATAGTGAGGAGGCCTTGCAGAGACTGCGAAACAGATTCGCCAAGGTGTGCAAGCTGTTTGGTCTCACCACAAGTCTGGAAAAAACAAAGGTCTGCGCACAGGATATTACCACTACACCATCCATAAAGATTGATGGCGTCACTCTGGAGGTTGTCAACAGTTTCACTTATCTGGGGTCTGCCATCAGCAACTCTCTCTCGCTCGAGAAGGAGATAGGCAGTAGGCTTGGCACGGCAAGTACAGTCATGGCCCCCCTGAATAAGAGAGTCTGAGAAAACACTGCTCTGTCTCACTACACCAAGGTCCGGGTCTATCAGACCTGCGTTCTTGGTACTCTCATGTATGGAAGCGAGACTTGGAGCACTTACACTAAATAGGAACTGCGGCTGAACACCTTTCACATGAGGTGTCTACGGTGTATATTGGGGATTGGGTGGCGAGAGAGAGTGTCACATAATACGGTTTTACAGAGAGCAAACACTCACAGCATGTACTCGATGTTGAGCCAGCGACGTCTACGGTGGTTGGGACATGCTTATCGCATGGAAGACGAGAGGCTGCCAAAGGATATCCTTTACGGACAGCTAGCCACTGGAGTTAGAAGAAACGGCCGTCCCACACTTCGATTGAAGGACGCATGCAAGAGGGACATTAAGTTATACGACTTCCCATCCGAGGGCTATGAAGAAATTGCTCAGAATTGAGCTATCTGAAGACAGTCAGTTGGAAGGGGCATAGTGGCTGCTGACGCTAGCAGGTGACTTTTGACTGCAGAGAAAATAGAAGGAAAGAAGAGATCAAGGAACAGCCAGGCAAGCCAGCCTCCTTAGTATGGTTGTACGATCTGTGGCAGGGACTTTTACAGCCATAACTGACAGTGTCGAAATACAGGAGACAGAGCTGGACAAAACTTACAGGGCGCCACGCGCATGGTCTACAGAGACTGAGACGCATATGATGATGATGATGATGATGAGTGCCTCGACTGATCAGTTGATCACTGATACAAACATTGTACACCGTAGGTGCCACATCGCTGTCTTGAGCCAGACCATTTTTTTGGTGACTCCCAACGATGACTCCCAACGACTACTTTTATTTTGCAATGTCACGCAAAATCTTCTATGTTAAGCAAAATGGTAGCTTCCGATGCGGACGCTTTGAAAGACAGTTGCACAATTGCACGAAGACCTATTGGACAGAGCCGACAGATACCTTGTTCTTGTGCTCACGGAGATACAAAGTGTTGAGCTGATCATATTCACGTCCTTTCGTGTTTATGAAGTAAGCGCGTGCGTTATGTTTTCTAAAAGTGCGGCGCCGTGCAGTGTTTTGAAGGTCGACAGCCGTACCTGATTCTTATATGAGTGCTTACCGACTGATAACATTGGACACATAAGGAGTCTCCGGACAGATTGTGATACACGATAGAGCAATCGGGCGTTCTCTGGAAACATCTGTAATAGTTAATAAATCCTTTCAACACCGGCAACCACATAAACAAAAATGTAGTCTATACCTGACAAGGTACTTGATGTCGCAGAACAGACATAGCACCATGAAAACCACACTGGAAGGAAGGATTGAACTTCTTAACGTCTTTATACTGATTTAGAAGACCTCATACAAAACAAACTGCTATAGCAAAAAAAAAAGCATGCACTACAGCCAGGCCCACCTTCTTCAATATGCCTTTGAATGAAAAGAGAACTACTGTAGCTGGTTACTAGAGAAAAGTTGTAAAGAGTGAAAATAGCTTTACGAATAGCTTCAAAAACAACAACAATGCCAGAAACAACAACAACGCCAGCAACAACGCCAGCTAAAACAACAACGCCAGCAACAACAACAACAACACAATCACGTCACAGCTGATGTTGTCGTTGATACCAGTTATCATTTATGTTAGATAACATTTTGCATGCTGGGAAGATACATCTCCGTTTCTTGTGTAGGAAAAAAGGTCAGTCAGACATGTTTTGTGTACACGAAACACTACGGGAATGTCAAACCATCATGATGCAGTAAATAGGTCGTAGAACACAGAACACTCGATCTCTCTGAAAGATTGGAGTACTAGTTTATTGACGGAGATAAGTGTTTCAGCACTGCCCCGAGGCCAGGCTGTAAACACCACTTAAATGTGAACAAGCACGTGACGTATTACACTGATAGTGAAACGTCATCTGTAGCCCACGTGTGGTAATAAATTATCATATTTTTCTCCTTCTCTGTGTTGGTTGCAAAGCAATGGGACACCACATATAGTGCCCCACGCACGAAGCCTGCACCCAAGTGGTTGTTTCTGTGCCAATTTTGTGTGTGGATATGATCATGTTGCTAGTCTAATGTACACCCCTCTATAATCGCTATTTACGACAGCCTAGTGGACAGTGAGTTGGCTTGCTAGACTGGGATTACAGCGTGCCAGGGTTCGAAATCACGCCAGTAGAAGCCAAGAATGCAAAACTTTGATCAAACACATTGTGAATTCACGGCAGTGGACCCTCCCATGAATATGTGGTATCATATCACATTTTGGGCGTCGCTTTTCCAATTATTCTTTAAAAATGCGCAGGAACTTTGTTTGGTAACGGCAGCACTGGCTATCTGAAGAACAACAGTGCCGGCGATTCCAATTGTGCCATAGCTGAACGTATTAGTTTGCAATCATAAGACATGTGTTTCAAACAGTGTACATGTTAGCGGTGTAAGTCCACAAGTTGCATGTGTTTACAGCTGAACTAGCGCACTCACTCATAATAAAGCAGATTATTCTTCTGTATTTAGCTCCTTTCGGAGCATAGGGTCACCACTATACATGTCCGCTTACAAGGAGCTCGCGTCGAAACATTTCGTGTGTGCTCTTGATGTGGTTATTTCTGTGGCAATTTATTTTATATGATGCCATTGCTAGTCCCACGCACACCTCTCTTTAGTCGCTTTTACTTGAAATGCAATGGCCCATTTCTATCCGTCCCAGGAAAGGACGTCTGGATCCACATGAGAATGGTAGATTATAATAGATCATCAGCCCGCCCCTACCCTCCCTCCCTCCTCACGTGCGCACACTTAATTACATTTACACGATAACACAAACACACACATTCACACACGCTCGATCGCAAACGCGTAAGCACGCACTCGATCACAAACACACACGAACACACACATAAATTCGATCACACACGCGGACACTGGAGCACAGACTGGAACACACGCAATAACACACACACACGCTTTATCACACCCACACACGATCACACCCACACACTATCACACCCACACAATATCACACCCACACACCATCACACCCACACACTATCACACCATCACATTCACACACACACACACCATCACACCCACACACACCATCACACCCACACACCATCACACCCACACACCATCACACCCACACACCATCACACCCACACACCATCACACCCACACACCATCACACCCACACACCATCACACCCACACACCATCACACCCACACAATATCACACCCACACAACATCACACCCACACAGCATCACACTCACACAGCATCACACCCAGACACCATCACACCCACACAACATCACACCCACACAACATCACACCCACACCCGATCACACCCACACCCGATCACACCCACACACGGTCACACCCACACACGGTCACACCCACACACGATCACACCCACACATGATCACACCCACACATTATCACACCCACACACGATCACACCCACACACGATCACACCCACACTCATCACACCCACACACTATCACACCCACACACTATCACACCCACACACCATCACACCCACACACCATCACACCCACACACCATCACACTCACACACCATCACGCCCACACACCATCACACTCACACACCATCACACCCACACACGATCACACGATTACACCCACACACGATTACACCCACACACGATTACACTCACACACACACTCGACCACACACCATCACACACACACACACACACACACACGATCACACCTACATACGATCACACCCACATACGATCACACCCACATACGATCACACCCACACACGATCACACCCACACTCATCACACACACACTCGATCACACACCATCACACACACACACGATCACACCCACACACCATTACACACACACACGATCACACCCACACACCATCACACACTCGCTTATAAACATATACTAGTGAAGGGTTTGTCCGAGAATCGAGACGGCTATTGTGTCCCCTGTCTGTGACGAATGACTAGCAGAGCTATGTTCTTTGTGAGCACAATGGGACAAACGAATGAAGTCAATCGTATGCTATGACTGCTGAGGTCAGTCAAATTGACTCTGCCTGAAATAGATGTATCCCTCCTTGCAACGCCAGGTCCAGGGCCACGTTGTCCAACAAGTCTTGAGTTTGGTCACACCTCGTTAGGATACACTACTCTTCAAGCAAGTGGCCTTTGTTCATTTCATTTGTACGCTTGTGTTTTCACAACATATTGTGGATCTTGAGTTTTGATTCCCTCCTGAAGACCTTGACTTTATTTTCTGCCTTTTGTTTTACCTTGTCAGTCAAATATGTATTTAAAAACTAAAATGAAAAATGGCCCATAGAACAACTTTATTTAACCCCAGCGCCCCCATATATGCTCAGTTCCTTTCATTGCAGCTCTGAATTTTCCCCCTGAGTTTGTCAGGTACCTATTTACAACTGAGTCATCTGTCCGTGTGACCACATTGAAGCCTGCTCCATAGAACTTGCTTGTTTCGACTTCCAGACCTCGCCAGTATTCTATTTGCGTATACCAGCATTTGACTCGTTGTCTATTTAAAAAAAAATTCATCGTGCTGAATCTGGCACCTGCAACTTGAACCTTTAAGCTTCTGAAAAGTTGTAACCTCACAATGGAACGCAATATAAGATATTAAGATTAGAAAGCGAGCAATAACTTAAGCATCTAGGCATTGTAAATCAAAAACTTGGTATATAGATTATACAACGTTGTGAATGAAAAGAGAATTAATGACCGAAATCAAGGTTAGACAGTTTCAAATGATGTGTCCAAAAATACATACCTCCTTTAATAAAGACCATAATAGAGGTCTACGAGGTTCGTCTCCAGCGATCTCTATCCTGGTCAATGGGGGTCCAACGTCGTCCCCATCGATCATCGATCTCTATTATGGTCAATAGGGGTCCACCTTCGTCCCCCCCCAGGGATCTCTATCACGGTCAATAGGGGTCCAACTTCGTCCCCCCCCCCCCCAGGGACCTCTATCCTGGTCAATAGGGGTCCACCTTCGTCCCCAGCGACCTCTATCATGGTCAATAGGGATCCACCTTCGTCCCCCCCCCCCCAGGGACCTCTATCCTGGTCAATAGGGTCCAACGTCGTCCCCATCGATCTATATCATGGTCAATAGGGGTCCACCTTCGTCCCCCCTCCCCCAGGGACCTCTATCCTGGTCAATAGGGGTTCAACGTCGTCCCCATCGATCATCGGTCTCTATCCTGGTCAATAGGGGTCCAACTTCGTCCCCAGTGATCTCTATCACGGTCAATAGGGGTCCAACTTCGTCCCCAGCGACCTCTATCATGGTCAATACTGGTCCACCTTCGTCCCCCCCCCCCCACCAGGGACCTCTATCATGGTCAACAGGGGTCCAACTTCGTCCCCAGCGACCTCTATCCTGGTCAATAGGGGTCCAACTTCGTCCCCAGCGATCTCTATTCTGGTCAATGGGGTCCAATGAGCATTTCTTCTTACGTATCCTGGACGTTGTAGATGAGTGCAGGGTCATCTGACCAACGCGTTGGAGGCTTACCCCGCGGTCTTTTACACGTCTCGGGGGTACTAGACAGTTGTCCAAGTTCGTAACACTTATTATTTCTTCCAAGCATATTTCTTGCCTTCCAATGTTTGACCTCCAGTCCAATGTTTTGCATGTCCACAGATATTTTGCCTGCCTCAGATATTTTGATTTCTCCGGTGTGCATATTCATGCACACGTGAAGGATATGATATAATCAAATCATAAGGACATGTCAAACGTACACTTAAAAATTGGTGGACATCAATTTTACAACTACAAATAAATCTGTAATGCTGTCACGCAAATCAACAAATTGTCATTTTAAAAAAGCAGGTAACTTACATAACTTTCTATCTTTTAAAGACAAGTGTTCACTGCCGAATTGCTTTTCATGGTTGAACATCTTTCCTTTTCTACATGCAGACCATTTAGTTGATCGTCCTCGGCAGACATGTGCAACGTACGGCCTGTAGGCTCCATCCGGCTTCCCCATGATTTAATCCCGCCCGCGATAACTTATCCATATTTCTCTGTATCTGGTCTGTATCTGGTCTGTTTCTGGTCTGTATCTGCTCTGTATCTCTGGTCAGAATCTGGTCTGTATCTCTGGTCTGTATCTCTGGTCTGTATTTGGTCTGTATCTCTGGTCTGTATCTGGTCTGTATCTGGTCTGTATCTCTGGTCTGTATCTCTGGTCTGTATCTCTGGTCTGTATTCCTGGTCTGTATCTCTGGTCTGTATCTGGTCTGTATTTCTTCTGTATCTGGTCTGTGGCTCTGGTCTGTATCTCTGGTCTGTATCTCTGGTCTGTATCTCTGGTCTGCATTTGGTCTGTATCTGGTCTGCCAGACCTTGAGTGAGAAAAGCTAAACGAGACATCAACGAATGGGGTACCAGCAATGATTGGAGCAAACTTGGGCGTTGCTACTAAAGGAACATGAAAGGAAAACCTCTGCTAGAATTGAAAAACAGAAGCCGACTATGTAATATAGCATTTCTTGTAGACGTTATAACCCATCCTAATGAACTAACAGTCAAGTTACAAACTTCATATATCTAAAACACTTTGAATGTTACAACTTCCTCGAACATTGACCCATCTTGTGAGACCAAACGTGCCATTGAATGCTTCTGATCTGTTTTACGTTTTAAACAATATATATTTATTAAAATAAACATTAAATAATAAATGACATAATAAAGATTTCATGAAATGCAAGAGTTATTGTTAATCTACTGGTACACCTTCTATACTAATGACATAACAAAATGTCAATAACAAAGACCTGCGTTTTTTTGTGTGTGTCAAATAAATACCAATATCTGTATATTTTAAAATAAAATCACATGTTATGTCCCGCCGATATATGTACAAATCGTTATTCGTCCCGTGCTCTTGATAAAGTTGCATATTTCTGGTTTAGAGTATTGGTTTATCAATTAGGGTAATGTGCTTACAAGCTGTGATTGACCAAGTAAGGTATTAATGGATCGTGAATCAGGCAACGTGAAATAGCAAAAGAAGAGAGACACCGTATTAATAAAACATATTTCGCTTATCATTGGCGAAAGTATGTATGTGTGTGTATATATATATATATATATGGCTTTGTGCCTGCCTGCATGCCTGCCTGCCTGCCTGCCTGCCTCTCTATCTCGCCAGTTGTTCTCCTTGGAATCCCTGCACTTTTCCCTTTAGATGCTCATCCAGTGTATGTCTGGATATTTGTAGCTGGAATATATATATATATATATATATATATATATATATATATATATATATATATATATATATATATACATAATATGCTTGTTATTCTAGATTATGATATTTCTGCTTAAAAACAGAAGACGTGGTTAACAAAACAGTCCAGCGCTCAGAAATGTTAGTTTTTTTTCATTCGTTATCAAATTGTTTACTGTTTTATTGTGGTCATATATTTCTCAACTTAGCTACATTGATGTCTCGTTTGTCTGTTATTACTTCTGCCCTCAAAACTTTTCCTTCGTCCCTTTATCCTCCTATAAAAATACTATTAATACTTGTAAGTTATGAGTCTGCGTGGCATAAGGGTGAAACTCGCTCGGTTTTCACAAGCCAAACGTACCGGGTTCAATCCCCCACGTTCCCAGTTTGGCAGACACTGTTTTTCTTGGACGATTGCTCCTTCACGTACGGAAAGTAATGGCAACCTACAGTACTGCACACTTACCAAGAAACGTATAACAGCCAAATAGGTTGTCGATTGTAAGATGCGACGCTCTGTAATGGACATGCTACTTACTTTTTACTTGAAATAAAATACTTTACTTGCAATTGTTCATGCAATAAAATATTGATTTTTAATTTTGAAATGCAGCTCTCAATATATGTATTAACCATACATCTCTAAAAGTAGAAGAATTTGCATGCTTGTATAGGTTGGCTTTAGTTTTTGTATTTGCTTTTACAATCAGCGTGAACAAATATACGAAATATATTTCCTATCATAGTATGATACTTTTGCTGTTATATAAGAATTGTTGTGATCAATGTTATGTTATTGCTTGCTTTCATAAGTAGACATCAGCTTCTGTGACTAGGGATAACTGTAACGTGTTTAGAAATGTTACATCTAGGATAACCCTGGTTACCAACCACCGATTCCCTAGACATATGCCAATATTCATGTTTTGACTTGCCGACGAAATCTAGATATTTAAATTCATTTCTATTCTCCCCCCCCCCCCCATGACTACCGATCTCCACTCACCCTGGCTGCTTGCCTCCCATGACTACCGTCATATCCAATCTTCACTCACTCTGGCTGCTTGCCTCCCATGACTACCATCATATCCAATCTTCACTCACTCTGGCTGCTTGCCTCCCATGACTACCGTCATATCCAATCTTCACTCACCTTGGCTGCTTGCCTCCCATGACTACTGTCATATCCAATCTTCACTCACTCTGGCTGCTTGCCTCCCATGACTACCGTGATATCCAATCTTCACTCACCTTGGCTGCTTGCCTCCCATGACTACCGTCATATCCAATCTTCACTCACCCTGGCTGCTTGCCTCCCATGACTACCGTCATATCCAATATTCAATCACCCTTGCCTCCCATGACTACCGTCATATCCAATCTTCACTCACTCTGGCTGCTTGCCTCCCATGACTACCGTCATATCCAATCTTCACTCACCCTGGCTGCTTGCCTCCCATGACTACCGTCATATCCAATCTTCACTCACCCTGGCCTCCCATGACTACCGTCATATCCAATCTTCACTCACTCTGGCTGCTTGCCTCCCATGACTACCGTCATATCCAATCTTCACTCACCCTGGCTGCTTGCCTCCCATGACTACCGTCATATCCAATCTTCACTCACCCTGGCCTCCCATGACTACCGTCATATCCAATCTTCACTCACCCTGGCCTCCCATGACTACCGTCATATCCAATCTTCACTCACTCTGGCTGCTTGCCTCCCATGACTACCGTCATATCCAATCTTCACTCACCCTGGCCTCCCATGACTACCGTCATATCCAATCTTCACTCACCCTGGCCTCCCATGACTACCGTCATATCCAATCTTCACTCACCGTGGCCTCCCATGACTACCGTCATATCCAATCTTCACTCACCCTGGCCTCCCATGACTACCGTCATATCCAATCTTCACTCACCCTGGCCTCCCATGACTACCGTCATATCCAATCTTCACTCACCGTGGCTTACCATGACTACTGTCATATCCAATCGTCACTCATTCTACAGACATGGCCAAACTACAATAGTTGAGACTGCTCCACTCCGGTCTGCAGAGCTTCGGTTTCGTGACGTATTGTCTGTTTGTAGATCCTCTCTTTATTTGTTACGTGGGCGACCTTTCTTAATGACTTCATTTCTGAGGACTGTAGCCGGCTTTTGGGAGTTGTACCCATGATTCTCATCTGAATGTCAGAACAGGTATATACGCTGACCTGTATACATCCAACTTTAGTTTTTTTCTTATTTTTCTTTTGCCAAGAAATCCTCTGTTTATTGCATGGAAATGAATACCAGTTGCTGCTTTTCATGGTGGCTCTTCTTTGATGCATCCCATATGGTCTATTTCCGCTTCACTGTATTGGCTGACCTTTCTTCTACAACTCTTCTTTCCAGATTTGCAAGTTGGTCTGGAGATGTGCCCTCCGACTTGGTGAGCGAGGCCACGTCATCTGCAATATATATGTTTCATTCTCCACTACCTCAATGGGTACCTGATTGTCCTCCACTACCTCAATGGGAACCTAATTGTCCTCCACTACCCCACTGGGAACCTGCTTGTCCTGCACTACTCACTGGGAACCTGATTGTCCTCCACTACCCACTGGGAACCTAATTGTCCTCCACTACTCCACTGGGTACCTGATTGTCATCCACTACCCCACTGGGAACCTGCTTGTCCTTCACTACCCCAATGGGAACCTGCTTGTCCTCCACTACCCCACTGGGTACCTGCTTGTCCTCCACTACCCCACCAGGAACCTGATTGACCTCCACTACCCCACTGGGAACCTGATTGTCCTCTACTACCCCATTGGGAACCTGATTGACCTCCACTACCCCACTAGGAACCTGATTGTCCTCCACTACCTCACTAGGAACCTGATTGTCCTCTGCTACCCCACTGGGAACCTGATTGTCCTCCACTACCCCACTAGGAACCTGATTGCCCTCCACTACCCCACTGGGAACTTGATTGTCCTCCACTACCCCACTAGGAACCTGATTGTCCTCCAATACCCCACTGGGAACCTGATTGTCCTCCACTACCCCACTAGGAACCTGATTGTCCTCCAATACCCCACTGGGAACCTGATTGTCCTCCAATACCCCACTGGGAACCTGATTGTCCTCCACTACCCCACTAGGAACCTGATTGTCCTCCACTACCCCACTGGGAACCTGATTGTCCTCCACTACCCCACTAGGAACCTGATTATCCTCCACTACCCCACTAGGAACCTGATTGTCCTCCACTACCCCACTGGGAACCTGATTGTCCTCCACTACCCCACTGGGAACCTGATTGTCCTCCACTACCCCACTGGGAACTTGATTGTCCCCCACTACCCCACTGGGAACCTGATTGTCCTCCGGTAACTGTCAACGAATCAATCAAACCGGTTCAGCTCCCTGTAGAGCATAGGTTTTGAATACATACACTTTAAATCTGAGCTTAGGAAATAAAGAAAACAGTGCTGTCACAAATCAGCATTGAACAGGCTGTCGCAAAATAATTGATTGATGTATGTGTATTCCATATCATTGTCAAATCGTTGTTGTAAGGAGGGAACAGTTTCCTCCAATGTTATGTAGAACCCATCTTGTCATATTAGGAACTATTTTTTTAGTCAGAGAGTGGTGAGTGCCGGGAATGCATTGCCACAGGAAATAGTGGGCGTAGGGCCAGTTAATGTATTAAAAAATAGATTGGATGCATATAGTTATTTTTAGATCAAGTTGAGTAGAAGCATCAGGTTGTATAAAGACTCTGCAGAGCCTTCTAAACCAGTACAAAGAAGTAACGTTTATGGAATTGAGTAATTGAAAGAATAAATTAGTATTTTTGTTAAAGCTTATAGAGATGTGGTTTTACAGAGGAACATTACGAGTTCCGTTGACAGTTAAAAACTTAATGAGAATGCCCTTATGGGGGTCAATATGAAAAGGAAATTTTATTACACACAATTAGAAAAACGTAGTAAACATTTTGTGGCTGGGGAAATTTACATTCTGTGGCTGAGGAGGAAGACTAACATCTGGTTAGGCAAAATATACCGACTGATAAGACATGTTAGTCAGGGTCAGGCAAAACATACTGGCCAAGACCCTCACCTCGGCTTCCTAGTAGCCCTCCCTGGAAACGGGCTGTTGTCATGGCAGTCTGGCTAACGGGGTGAGGGATCGACGTGATTCATATAGTAGTGAGTGTCACGCAGATGAAGCCAAGCATAGCACAACTGCCTGGAGGACGCAGATCCACCTTCATGCTCTGGATGTAAGGAAAACTACTGCAACCTGCCACTTAACGTCCTTTTCAGGGCACACAAAAGAGTAAACCTACTCATTGTGGGCATTCGCAAACAGCAGCAGCATTTTGTGACTATTAAGTTTTGTATCATTTTATGGACAATTATTAATGGAGGAATATAGAAAAGCTGCTCCAGGAAGAAGCTGTTCAGAAACATGGATGCTTATGCCACTTTATAATAAAGCGGCAAGAAAAAAAAATCAAAAGATAATCTCTAATATTGCTATTGTTTATGACAAGATTATTTTCCTTACATTGAAGCTTTCAACCACAGACAGTCGTTTTGGTTATGTGTAAAGGTAACGATAGTCCAATAGCAGACTCTGCTGTCAGAGATGAAGTGTTACAGATTTCAACATACTAGTTCTCTGCTTTTTGTAAGGAGGGGTGGACAGTTCCCTTCCTTGCTGTGTTTCCTTCCCTAGCAGTAATCCAGGTATCCATTTACAGCTGGGTTGACTGAATCGTCTCGATTATGAGGATTGAACCTTGAGAACTGAGTGCTCTATCATTCAGATATTTAACTTTTTGTTATGTTAGGACGTATTTATCATTGCGGGACCTGGTGGTCGTGGTTTTCCATTGTGAGACCTGCCAGTCTTGGTTTGTCTTTGCGGGACCTGACGGTCCTGGTTTGTCATTGCGGACCTGACATACATGGTTTTCCAATACAGTACTTGGTAGTCCTGATTTGACATTGCAGAACCTGGCTGTCCTGGTTTGCTGCCTGGTTTGTCACTGATAAGGACTGGTTGTGATCGTAAAATATTATACCCGTTTGTCGTATATTGGAGGCATCCTTTAGTTGTAGTTGGTGTGCATGATTCATCACTTTTCTAAGCTTCGTTGCACTTATTTAAAAGTGACATTTAAATATATTTCCTAAGCTAGCCTTATAGAGAGCCACTATTGATTTAGTAGAAAACTTTAGAAACAGTATCCAGTTAACCATCTCTTCTGTCTCTCAGACTACACATTCTCCCCCATCTATCTTTTCTCACCCACATGCTCTTCCCCTGCAAACCTTTCCCCATCAACCCGTCCATCCCTCCACCCATCTCTTCTGTCTCTACCCATTCTCCCCCATCTATCTTTTCCCTACTCTTCACCTGAAAACCTTTCCCCATCAACCCGTCCATCCCTCCGCCCATCTCTTCTGTCTCTAACCATTCTTCCCCATCCATCTCAACCATTCAAGACAGAAGCATACTCTCCGTGTCAAGAGGGCAAATGAAACGAAGCAGAGGAAGGCACAAGGGATCTCACACAGAGATGGACTGTATCCCCCCTCCAGCTAAGCAAATGGAGTCATAGGGTCAAAGTTCATATTTATCTATGCTGCCTTTATAAAAAATGTACACAATTTTCCTTTTTCATCTGGGGATAAACAGATGGGACGTCCAAATATCACGTGGCTTGAGGGTCCTAAAAGGAACTTATGAAAAAATTTGATCAGATTTGTAGAACGGTTAAGAATTGTATAAGGAACACACAAACAAACAGACTTTCAGCTTTGTAAATGTAGAAGATGATATATGTAGTTATATTGGAGGCAGTGGATATGTTTTTTAGAAACATCGCAAATTTAATTGCAGCTCTAATTATAAAACAAGTTTAAAACATGTTAATGTTTGTTAGCATTAGATTAGCGCTATTATTGTCCAATTTCTTGATATCCTTTGCGGACCAGTAACTCAAGGCTCGTAGACAGGTTCTGGTCCGTTGACCACATGTTTTGTCATATATGATAGATGAACTAAAGAGTGAATAACTCTTCCCTGTTCTAAAAAAATGAATAAACAGTACTTGTCATTTCATCCTGTTATTTCTCTGAAAATATATATGGTTGTTGAAATTGAGTGTAGGAATTGGTGACCAAATGGCTTGCATTTCAATCTTTTAGTCAAGAGGGTACGAGTTCAAAACATCGATGAGACAGATTCATTTCTGTTGGTGTAAAATGAAAAGGAAACACATGATGACTACATAAGCAATCAGGCTTTATTCCTCAGCCATATAGATAGTCTGGCGGACCCTAGAAATGGAAATAAACACGGTAATGATAGATTAATTACATTTGAACAAAACTAATCAGTATTTTTCCATAGTTGAAATTGGAATAATAGTCGTATATCTTTTGAAAAATTTTGAACGTCTACAGTAAAAGTAAATGAAACCATTTTTGTTTCGATGGATTAACCCTTAATGTCAGTGGATTAGCTGTTATAGAAAATACATGAAATATAAACAAACATTTAATATCACCACATCACGTATGAAGAAATACCTCTTATTGACATATTGAGTTTGAAGATATACCTAATATTGACACATTGAGTATGAAGAAATACCTAATATTGACACATTGAGTTTGAAGAAATACCTAATATTGACACATTGAGCCTGCCGAAGACGGATGTGTCGGACCGAAAGGTGCAAATATTGCAGTCAAGCTGTAAACTAGTGACACAATGCATTTCGTACTTCGGGCTACATCCTGCTACTTGCAAAGCCCTGTTCAGGACTTGGTAGTGGGAAATTAAGAACGAACGCAGAAGGAGAAGAAGAAGACACATTGAGTATGAAGAAATACCTTATACTGGCACAATAAATTTGAAGACATACCTTACATTGACAGAATCAATTTGAAGTAATACCTTACTTTGACACAATCAATTTGAAGAAATACCTCATATTGACACAATCAATTTGAAGAAATACCTTATATTGGCACAATCAATTTGAAGAAATACCCTATATTGACACAATGAATTTGAAGAAATACCTTACATTGACACAATTTTGTTTGTTTGTGAGTTCGCCTTATTTCTGCATTCTCAAGACCATGTGCATGGCACTACGGTTTTTATTTTGCGCCTGTCGGCCCAGTGCATCCGACTTCGGCGTGCATTTTATGTAAGGGTCTGCTTCCTCCTGCATTTTCTAAGGGTTTGCTTCCCCGGGGTAATGGCTGATGCTGTGATGGGGATTGAACCCAGCACCTTTTGATTGTGAGCTGTGTCACCTAACCTCTAGCACACGCCGTCCCCTATTGACAGAATAAATTTGAAGAAATACCTTACATTGACACAATAAATTTGAACAAATACCTTATATTGACACAATACCTGCCGAAAGGTGCAAATATCGCAGTCAAGCTGTAAATTAGTGACACAATGCATTCCGTTCTCTGGACTACATCCTGCTACTTGCAAAGCCCTGTTCAGGGATTGGTAATGGGAGATTGAGAATGAACGCAGAAGAAGAAGAAGAGACAATAAATTTGAAGAAATACCTAACATTGACACAATAAATAATACACTAATACATTTAACACTCAAATCTATATTATTTTTGAGAAAAGATTAATATGAACATACAGATTGAAGTACATACAACATACAAGTGTTGAGTAAACACACTTTGTTGGTAGGTTAATTTAAATAAAATAGAAGCTTTGTCTGTGTAATGACCTGGATTATCTGGCAACATGTGTTCATTCTATTGATGGGACGTTACTTTTATGATCACAAGTAATAGTAAAAAAAACCCACAGAAACAGTGTGTGATACTTAACAGATCGGGGAGGTGGATGAAACAGTGTGTGATACTTAACAGATCGGGGAGGTGGATGAAACAGTGTGTGATACTTAACAGATCGGGGAGGTAGAGGAAAATAATGATGGTGGTAAGCCTTAGGTATTGCTTGAATTTGTATTACGATACACATGGCTCGGTTTTGGGCTCAATTTTATTTCCTGATATATATATATATAAACAATTTGGACAATGATATTAGATCCATGATTGCGAAATTTGGGGATGACACAAAACTATGCAGAAATGTCTCATCTAAAGCAGAAGTGGATATATTGAGTTCGGATTTAAATAAAATTCGAGAATGGTCTGAGAGCTGGCAAAAGGAGTATAATGTAGACACATGTACAGTCATCCACATCGGTAGATCCAATATGGAACATAATTACAGAATGGGAGAGAACAATATTAGAAAGATAGAAAAGGAAGGGACCTAGCGGTTATAATAGATCATACAGGAAAGGTGAGTGAGCAAGTTCAGGTAGCAGTGAAAAAGACAAATGCAATGTTATGTATGATAAAAAGAAATATTAAACATGGGAGCATGAAGGGGATAGTAAAACTGTATAAAGCATAAGTTAGACCTAGATTGGAGTACTGTGTACAGGTGTGGAGTTCTTTTTGTAGAGGGGATATAAATATGCTGGAAAGGATGCCAAGAAGAGCAACAAAACTGATAGTGGGGTTCTGGAATTATAGTTATGAGGACCCAGATAAATCGGCCAACAGTGTCTAGAAAAGAGAAGAATTTGATGGGACAATACAGGTTTATAAGATGATCAGAGGAACGGACAAATGAGATTATAACAAGTTTTTAAAAATACAACTGCCAACAAGAACAAGAGCGTGCAGTCACAAATGAATTGAAGACAGGTCCAGATTAGATACCAGGAAATATTTTTTTAGTCAGAGATTGGTGAGTGCTTGGAATGCATTGTAACAAGAAATAGTCGAGGCAGAGCCAATTAATGCATTGAATGTATACGCTCCTGGGTCTTCTAAACCAGTATAAAGGCATTAAGTTATGCTGATGTCCTTAAATTGATGTCTAATCCGTCCATGACTTACCCTCTGAAATGTTTTCTTTCCAGTTCTGTGTGCTGAACGAGTGTCTCAGATGACTACAGCTTACAATGATATAGAAGCTGTTACTCACTTATTGGAAGAGGTACGGCCCTATTGTTTGATTTTAATGGTGTAAAAACAGTCCTGAGGACTGACTTCATAGCTATCTGTGCCCACTGTCTAAATCTGGTAAGGACTCCACACTTCTCGGCAGCCTATAGAATAGTCACCATACAAAATGTGTATGCAAATTGCTTGAGATGGGAATGGTCAGGAAAATAATGTCCTGTCTAGAACGGGAGCACATCCTACCTGACACACTGAGCAGCTACAGAACAGTGGAGACCTGGGGTAACGCTGGAACTTTTGCGTATGATGTTTATGAGAGTTTTCAGTCAAAGCAAAAAACAGTTGCTGTGGCACTCGACGTGGAAGATGCAAACAACTGCGTCGATTTTGTGACTTTAATGACATGTCTGAAACAGTGTGGTTTAAACATGTAGCTGGTTAGTTGATTATCAGCTGCCCTGATGGAAAGACCAGTTGCGCTATGCGTGGGATCATGGACATCAGAACCGAGGTGAATATGTCCAGGCCTGCCTCAAGGGTCTCCCCTCTTACCGGTGCTGTTCAACATCTACACAGTAAAAGTGGCCAACATTCAACCCACAGGGATAGGGCAAACGTTAACATTTGCAGATGACATACTAACGTACAAGACTGGCTCAGACAGGCAAAAGTTGGTCAAAGACATCCAGGAAACCTTGCAAGCAATCTCACAGTGGTGTGGCAACTCAAGCTCCAAGATCAATCCGAACAAGGCCTGCATGATGTGGTGCTCTTTGAATAATTCTATAGTAAAGGCTGAACTCCCGGGCATCACATTTGAGGGATGCACCATTGACAAATAGCTCGGAGTGACATTTGATCGCAGTCTTTCCTATAATTTCCATGTTGACCAGACCGTACAAAGATGTAAGCGAGGGCTAGGAGCACACAAGACTATGGCTGCTGTTGTTGACCAAACCGTACAAAGATGTAATCGAGGGCTAGGAGCACTCAAGACTGGCTGCTGCCAACTTGGAACAGCGCCTCCTGTTCATCCTATTTTGTCAGGTTGTGTTGTTGGTTATCTATTACGGACTGGGCATCCTCACACTGTCAACAACACAGTGTGGAAGGTTAGAGCACATCCAGAATGAAGGTATGCGTCTGGTTCTGGGCTGCACTAGAGATACTCCGATTGTGATGATGCGGTACATGTTGGTATTGTTATCAGTGACATCCAGACATAAACTGACACAAGTCAAAGCCTATATGTGTTTCACCACAGACATGTGGCACCCTCTATACAGTAGAATCTCAGACATCAAGGGACCAAGGATCAAGAGAAAGGCGTCATGGATGGCACAGGCAGAGAAAACAATCGGACATGTCACTCCGGCTGAGACTATAGCCAAGGGGGAAGAATGGGTCCACACTGGTGATAGGATGATAGTGTACCAGAGAGTCATCATAACCTTAGGCAAGGAATGCAGAGAATGGAGCAACGGGAGAGCAGAGCACGAGGTGAATCAGCTGATAACTGAGAACACCCAGGAGAGTGATGCCATCATATACACTGACGGAGCAGTGCTGCACAGTGAGACATTAGGCTGGGGCTTCTCGGCTAGAGTGAGAGGACAGGTCATTGCAGAGAGCAGTAGGGCATACATGTCAACAACACCCAGTATGAGAATAGAGATGGAAGAGGTGACCTCAGCACTGAAGTGGATATCTGAGACTTCTATAACAAGGGCAGTCATCATGACAGACATACAAGCCATACTTCAGAAGGTACAGAAGGGATGGCTTGAGTGTGAGTGGATAGCAACTGTTGAGGCCTCAAAGCTCCAGGCGTTGACTTGGATCTACTGTCCTGCTCATGCCGGGGTTCAGGGCAATGACATCATGGCTTCACAAGCTCCTATCATGGGCATATGAGTGATGGATAGAAGTGACATTTTGAAATCAATCAATGACCGCCTGTTAGATGATGACACTGCAATAGATGAAGCAGCAATCCACAGGCTGCAAAGTTTCGACATTAAATGAGGTTAGAGTGGAGTAGGGCGCATGAGAGGACGGAGCAGGAGAGTGTACAACCAGCGAGCTACAGGGACCATCAGCATCCATACCCTGCACCATTTGCTGAGAGAGACTGAGCATCTATGGGAATGTCCGAAAGGCAGTGACGTCCATTCTTAGAAACACAAACAAAAATTGTGTAACAGCTTCTTCTTTCCTCTCATCCTCTTCTTCTGTAAATCTTACCTCCAATTCACTCCTTCTGAAGCATATAACAACCACTGAAGTTGGTCTCTTGCAGATGCCTGCTCTAGAGCACATTGTGTGCTCTTGCAGTGCTGGTTTCATTAGCAATTTGTTTGACATTATGAGATTACTAGCCCAATGAACACCCATCTTTTGTTAACTTTAAAAACATTCTTTGAAGGTTGCAGTAATACAATTATTTGCTTTCTGTGATTCTTTCTATTTGAGAGACTTCATCTTTTGAGTCTTATGGAGCACAGAATATGACAACTGTAACCTATCAATAAATGGGAACTAAAGAAGGTTTTACTTGGGGCTAGCTCATTATGTAAAACAAATTGCTACAGAATGCACAAAGTGACTTGGTACATGATTCATGTATGTGGTGCATGGGCTCATTCCTGTATGTGGTGGTTAGGTCAATTAATGTATGTGGTGGTTGGGCTAACTCCTGTATGCGGTGGATGGGTTAATTCCTGTATGTGGTAGATGGGTTAATTCCTTATAAGGCGGATGGGTTAATTTCTGTATGAGGTGGATGGGTTAATTCCTGTATGAGGTGGATGTGCTATGCTTTGTGAAGTGCAGCAAAAAAGAGGACAGGCTTTCTTTTTGGGGCCAAATCTTGTTGACTCTATGCATTGTAAGGAGCAAGTAAGGAAGAAGATGAATTTAGTAGTTGTTAGTAATTCTTGTCTTTATATGGATATATGTCATTTGTAATGAAGTTTTGCACAGAACGGAGGAGCAGGGGTATTCCTGAGCCTACCAAATGGTAGAAAAATAACACTGTCAGTGGCAACTGGAAAATTCTCAAGCAATTTCAGAGCGGAGGCAGAGGCACTGAGGGCTGCAGTAGAAGCAATGCTGACAGGTGAAAGCAATTAAAGCCAGATAGTCCTGTTTATAGATGCCCTAGCCGTAGTTACAGCACTAGAAAGCCAGAAAAATACTGAATTTAATGATTTAAGAGCGGTACTCTGTCAACTATGCCAGCAGTCCGCACCAAAAAGAGTAGTGGTACAGTGGGTTCCATCCCACTGTAACATTCAAGGCAACGAGGAGGAAGACAGACTGGCAAAAGAAGGTGCAAGACTACCACAAACAGATACTAGTATGACATACGAAGAGTCAAAACGGCTTATCAAAGCCAGATACATGACCAAATGGGAAACCGAACATACTGGTTACACCAAAAACGATGCCTATTACCAGTTGAACCGAAGAGAGCAGGTCGTTGTCTTCAGACGTCGCACTGGCCACACTAGACTGAGGTACCACCTATTCAACAAATTGAAGATAGGTGGTACCGACGAATGCCCGTGCGGTACTGGTAAAATGACCGCTGAACATCTGCTGCAGAACTGCCCGACATACGAGGATCAGAGAGAGCAGATGTGGCCATCACCAGTGGAACTGCAAGACAAGCTGTATGGCAGTGGCGACAGCCTCAAGATGACCGCCGCTTTTTTCGAAAAAATAATGGTTACTGTCTGACTGCGTACGATGAAGAAGAAGAAGAAGAACTGTCCCTATTGACACAACGAATTCCTCTGCTAGTGAATATAAGCTCCGGTGATGGTCCAGCCGAATTGCTGCATCTTGGTGATGGCATCTTCTGATGCAACAATATGCGTCTGACCTGGTCCCAGAAGATCGTCTTTCATTAACTTACGTCCTTCTTTAATCATCGTTGTCCAGTTCTTCGCTGTTGTCTTCAACACACTTTTGTCACCACACACTGCTTGCATTCTGCGATGAATGTCAATTGGTCGAAATCGAATCATCGAGCGCTGATCAACGGATTTCGTATCACACCCGCCATGTTTTCAACGGTCTTGTGAGGAAACTATGAGTCGAAGGATAATTAAATTTGGTAAACTTGACGGTTGGTATATGCTGTTTACACCTGAAGTGACGCCATCATGCGCATCGTACATATATTCACTTGGTGCAGTTAGGTGTAGTGTCATTTGAACACGTCTCGTATATGATCTATTATCATATTTCACATGTTATCTGATGTTCATATTAATTTTAATTATTATGCTTCACATTTTCTGTGATAATTATGTTGACTTTACTGAATATTTGTATGTATTACAGATAACGATTTTATTAAACATTTTCTCTGACGATGATATCTCGAGTAAGTATTCATCTCTTGAACTATTCCCATGCAGAAAGAACGTGATCTCGAACTAACAGCCCGAATTGGACAGACTCTTCTGTCGAAGAACAAGGAACTCAATAACCGAGTAGAAGCCCTTGAAGATGAGTTGGTATCAGCTACAGAGAAGGTTAACCAGCTTCGACATGACCTTGGTATGAAAGATGGGCTACTCAAATATTACAATGAAGACTTGGAACATGAGACCAGAGGGGAAACTGATCCCAAGTAAGAGAACTGTTTCTCTTTTAAGTTTTCTCTCTCTCTCTCTCTCTCTCTCTCTCTCTCTCTCTCTCTCTCTCTCTCTCTCTCTCTCTCCCCCTAATCATTTATCACCCTCATTAATCTTTATCTAATTTTATATTGCTCATCTCTTTCTCTCTCTCTCTGTCTCTCTCTCTCTCACACACACACGCACGCACACGTTTTATCATTAGTTCTCTGAACTCTTCTGGATTTTGTTCATCCTTGCTGTTTTTTATGTCATTTTTCTGTGTTTTCCAACAGTTTCTGCCCCATTTCTCTCTCTTCTACTAGCTTTCTTTAGTGAGATGAGAATAACGTCTGATTAGGCAAAACATACTCATCGAACATGTTAGTCAGGGTCAGGTAAAATATATTGGCCGAGACCCTCACTTCACTTCTATGCGTCTCCGTGGAAATGGGCTGTTTTCATGGCAGTCTGACTAATGAAGGTGGGAGATCAAAGTGATTCCCTGACATGATCCTCGTAGTAGTGAGCAACATGTGGATGAAGCCAACCATTTGCACAACCTTCATCAGCACACTCGGGATTTGAGAAAAGTACTACAGCAGCCCACCACTTAGCGCGCTAGTCAGGATACACAAAATAGTAATATTACTCATTGTGGGCATTCAGCAGCAACAACAATACGCTTCCTTCATCAACTCCTTGCTTTTCAAAATGTATGTTTTGTTTTATTTTTCTACTCTAATTCAGTTTCTTTCCCATATTGCTACACTTTATTTTTGTATCTGATACTCTCAAATGGCATTCTCTTTTCTGTTTTATAGTGATTGTTTTCTCTGTTATATTTCTTCCTAACCTTTTTTTCTTGCTTCTTAATCCTTTTCATTTGTAAATCCATTTTTTTTGGTTTTTTATATTTGTCTTTTTCCTTTCTTTGCTCCATTTCTCTTTTTCAGTTTTCACCAACGTATATTTTTGTAACTGTCATTCCATCATCTTTCTCATGTACCTTAAATTCTGCTATTTCTCTGTCCAGCTTGTCCTTACCTTTGAGAATTTTCTTGCTTTCTAACAAGGTTTCTGTCCAACTCCTTAATTGAACACAATGCCGTGTTTGGTATTAAACAATTTTAATTGTTGCAGGTACAAATCAGTAAATAGGTCACAAATGACTATTTAAAAAACAAACCGAAATGTGAGACAAACTTGAAAACGATTTATTATTCCACTTATATTGTCTCTTATTTGTTAACATAATTTCCACCAACATTGATACACTTATCCCATTGCTTTATCAATGCATCAAATTTGCAGCATAGAAGTCTGCTGTCTCAGTCGTATTTGCATGATCAATCACTTCGTAATTCGCAAAATGTCTCTCGTCATGGTGGGATCATTCATTATGCTGTAGGCTAAACCATGCAAACATCAGTAGCTACGCTGTCCTAAGTCTGCCTGTCAGCTTAAATCATCTTCCACACATATGCTTCTGTTGCAATCTGAACAGCATGATCAGGTCTGGTTTTATCAGCATTTTTTTTAGTTTTCTTGAGACACTTTTTGACCAAGTTATGCATCGCTTGACATGTCAACTTCAGACTGTAAAACAGGAAGCATTTTATTATGAAAATCCTTTGCAGAAAGTCTGTTTATCCCCCCAAAAAACCTACACAGTAGCATGCTGTTCTTTGATTGTACACTCTGTGAGCACAGACACCATTTTATATCTGAGCTGCACAAATGCATGTTATACTTACCTAGCGTCTGCTACCTACAGTAATCACAAAGCTGGATGTTGCTGTCACAAAATGACATCTTTAGAAACCACCAGCTACTTCTTTAGCTATCCCAAACCAGTTTGTGATCTACCTACTGACTTATGCTTGTGTGTATATATGTGTGTGTGTGTGTATCATCTTCATTCATGTTCTATCCACTTGTGTCGTTAGATGTTGTGGGGTGGTGAAGTTTTCTGTTTTGTGCCATCTTTGTCACAGATTTGTTGTCATTCCGAGTTTCTTCAGTGTCTCACTGACACCATCTAACCACCTTCTTCATGGTCTGCCTCTTGCTCTGTAACCCTGATGTGTGGTATTGCATACACGAGCAGCTGGTAACTTTGATTGCATTCTTGTCATTTGTCCGAACCATTTTATTCTCTACCTTTCTATGTATTCTATGCATGTGTATGTATGTATATATATATATTTTGTATGTGTATGTGTGAACTGCCTCTGGTAGTGCTGTTAACATGTTAACCGTACTGTTATCTCATTAATCTCACTTCATTTCTCTGCCTTACTGTCATTCATCTCTCATAGTTGTATTGTACACATAAATCATGTTCACTGATTTAAATCTGTTTGTGCCATTGATGTGTTCTTTGTTATCTGGTCTACCTCTTTATTTTCTCTAATGTCTCATTCCTGTGGCTTCTTCTAACAATCTCATGTGCCTTGCCTGTTTTTATCTTCACTTTTTCCTTTTCCTGTTTGCTTTTTATCTTTACTATTTTACTGGAAAGCTATTACATTCTATACATCTCTTGCATTTTGTCATTTACGTCTTTCTGTTTCTCTCAGTTGTCATATCTTACTCACATTTTTAGTTTTTGTTCACCTTACTGTCAAATAACCCAAGAAGACATTGATCAAACTCATTAACATTACTCACATTATGGACAACTGACATTGTTGAGGAACTCCTGGTCAAGCATTGATGATTTTGATCTCTTAGACTGGAGAATTAGGTTCTTGTCACAGTAAGGCAAGGGTCTCGTTGCAATAAGGCAAATGTCTCGTTGCAATAAGGTAAGGGTCTTGTTGCAATAAGGCAAGGGTCTTGTCACAGTAAGGCAAGGGTCTTGTTGCAATAAGGCAAGGTTCTTGTTGCAATAAGGCAAGGTTCTTGTTGCAATAAGGCAAGGTTCTTGTCACAGTAAGGCAAGGGTCTTGTTGCAATAAGGCAAGGTTCTTGTCACAGTAAGGCAAGGGTCTTGTTGCAATAAGGCAAGGTTCTTGTCACAGTAAGGCAAGGGTCTTGTTGCAATAAGGCAAGGTTCTTGGTGCAATAAGGCAAGGGTCTTGTTGCAATAAGGCAAGGTTCTTGGTGCAATAAGGCAAGGGTCTTGGTGCAATAAGGCAAGGTTCTTGTTGCAATAAGGCAAGGTTCTTGTTACGTTAGAATAGGGAGGTTGCTAATCTACTTAATCAGTACTTTGGCACTGTCTACACAAAAGAAGACTGCTCCAAGATCCCACAGCCTACAGCTATTTTCCAAAGAGACATGGAAACAGCAGGATTATGAAATCTTCTTCTTCTTCTTCTTCGTACGCAGTCAGACAGAAACCATTATTTTTTCGAAAAAAGCGGCGGTAATCCTGAGGCTGTCACCACTGCCATAGAGCTTGTCTTGCAGTTCCACTGGTGATGGCCACATCTGCTCTCTCTGATCCTCGTATGTCGGGCAGTTCGGCAGCAGATGTTCAGCGATCATTTTACCAGTACCGCACGGGCATTCGTCGGTACACCCTATCTTCAATTTGTTGAATAGGTGGTACCTCAGTCTATTGTTGCCAGTGCGAAGTCTGAAGACAACGACCTGCTCTCTTCGGTTCAACTGGTAATAGGCATCGTTTTTGGTGTAACCAGTATGTTCGGTTTCCCATTTGGTCATGTATCTGGCTTTGATAAGCCGTTTTGACTCTTCGTACGTCATACTAGTATCTGTTTGTGGTAGTCTTGCACCTTCTTTTGCCAGTCTGTCTGCCTCCTCGTTGCCTTGGATGTTGCAGTGTGATGGGACCCACTGTACCACTACCCGTTTTGGTGCGGACTGCTGGCACAGTTTGCAGAGTGCTGCTCTTAAGTCATTAAGCTCAGTATTTTTCTGGCTTTTTAGCGCTGTGACTACGGCGAGAGCATCTGTAAGCAGGACTATATGGCTTTCATTTTCACTGTGTGTCACCATTTCTTCCACTGCCGCCCTCAGTGCCTCTGCCTCTGCCTCTGCTCTGAAATTGCTTGTGTACTTACCAGTAGCGAATGACAGTGTTATTTTTCTGCCATTTGGTAGGTTCAGGAATGCTCCTGCCCCTCCGTTCTGTGTTGTGTTTGTTACAGAACCGTCGGTGTATGCATGGGTCCAGTCCATGCTTGGGTAGCTTTTCGTTATGAAGCTTAGGGTAGTATCTCTCCTTTCTTTTTCAGTCTGGCAGTTTTTGTTTACAATACCTGGTATATTTTCTACCACCTCTGGAAATATTTCCTGCCTCCAGGTAGGTTTTCGTACAGTAGTGATGGGTTTTGGTGTTGTTAGTGCGTTTATGGGATCTTCGTGCATCTTTGCTTTGGCTATTTCTGCAAAGTTTCTCCGCTTTAGTTTCCCATTTCCCAAATTGTTTAGTCTCTGGTGCATTGGATGGTCGGTCAGTCTTCGGAGTTTCTCTGACTGCAGCTGGGCTCTGCAGTCTCTTCTATCGGTCATGGATTGCAGTTTTGTAATCTTTTCAAGTTCTACAATTGGCGTTGACTTCATGCCACCTGTTATAATTCTCATGGCTTGGTTTTGAAGTTTGCTAACTTTATCGAAGTTCGCCTTCGCTGCTGTTGTCCATGCCGCAATGCCATACCCGAGAACTGGTCTCACTCTTCCAGTGTACAGTTTCTTTAGTATGCCTTCGTCTGCTCCCCAGCTTGTGCCAGCAAGTTTCCTCATGATTGCCATTCTTTCTCTGGCTTTCATTCGGTTTCTCTCAATCTGACCTTTCCATGTCATGCGCCGATCAAATGTGACTCCCAGATAGGTTGGGTTGTCGTTTGGCTGCAGGAATTTGCCATTTAGACTTAATTTGGTACTTTGGGGTTTTAATGAAAGCGAGAATATTGTGCATGTGGTTTTCTCCTCGTTTATTTTGACCAGCCATGAGTTCGCCCACTCTTCCAGCGATGTTAGGGCCGTCTGCATCCGATTTCTTGCTATGGTGAGATTCTTTTCAGAGGTCCACATAGCCAGATCGTCTGCAAACATTGAGCTATGGACTCTTCTTGGTATATTCTCTGTAATATCGTTTATATATACCAGGAAGAGTGTGGGTGACAGTACTCCCCCTTGGGGTACTCCCTGCTCGAGTGTCACCTTTTTGCTCATCTGCCCTTGTACTTGGATTCTGGCCGTTCTTTGTTTGAGGTAGTGGTTGATCCACTTGTACATTTTCCCACAAACATCACTTCTTCTTAGCTTGACTCCAAGTCCATCTTTCCAGACTTTGTCAAATGCCTTTTCCAGATCCACCCAAACAGCTACTGTGTGTTTCTGTACCTGGTAGGCATCTTCTATCTCCTGGGCTATGAGGATGACCTGGTCCTCAGTGGATCTGTGCTGTCTAAAGCCGGCTTGCTGTGGAATTAGTATTCGTTTTTCTTCCAGATGCCACATCAGTCTGGTGTTTATCATCCGTTCCATCAGCTTGCCGACACAGCTCAGTAGGCTTATGGGCCTGTATCCATTTGGATCTGTTTTGTCCTTTCCTGTTTTTGGGACTGGTACCAGTATTGCGTCTTTCCATGCCTGTGGTACAATTCCCCTTTTCCAGCTTTGGTTCAGGACCGATAGCAGTTTCCTCTTCGCTGTTTGGCCCAGCCCCATCAGCATTTCGTTTGTTATCCCATCTTTTCCGGGAGATTTCCTTTTCTTTAGTGTTCTTATAGCCTCTTCCATTTCGCGCATTGGGATTATGATATAATCTGTATTACTGAGAAAATGGCTTTTTAAAAAACTGGAGGGGTTGAAAGTGGATAAATGTCTAGGTCAAGATGATATTTGTCCAAAATTGCTGTTTGGCTATATTATGTTCTTAATCACTTGTAAAAGGGATTGTTCTAGGGGATTGGAAAGATGCAGGAGTGATCCCCTTTTTCAAAAATGGACAACAGATTATAGACCAGCGAGTTTAATGAGCATAGTCTGTAAATTGTTAGTCAACAATCAAAGAAAACATTGTAATGCATTTAGACAAGTTTAATCTAATCAGAAATAGTCAACATGGATTTACTAGAGGGAGATCATGCTTAACAAATCTATTGGAGTTCATGGAAGTGGTTACTAAAAGTATAGATAAAAGGCGGCCAGTGAATGTTATTTATCTAGATTTTGCAAAGGTCTTTGATAGAGTACCTCATTAAAGGTTATTTAGAAAGTTAAAATCACATGGAATAAATGAGGAAATTGCCAAATGGATTGAAAATTTGTAAACAAGAAGAAGGCAGAGAGTGGGCATAACTAAGGAGTACTTTAGTGGTGTGTAGTATAAAGTGGTGTGCTACAGGACTCAGTTTTGGAATCAATTTTTGTTCTTTATATATATATATATATAAATGATTTGAACATTGATATCTGATCCATGAATTTTGTTCTATATATATATATATAAATGATTTGGACATTGATATCTGATCCATGATTGCAAAATTTGCTGATGACACAAAACTATGCAGTAGTGTCTCATCTAAAGCATAAGTGGATATATTGAGGTCGGATTTAGATAAAATTCAAGAATGGTCTTTAAGCTGGCAAATGGAGTTTAATGTAGATAAATGTACAGCAATCCACATGGGTAGATCCAATATGGAATATAATTACAGAATTGGCGAGAACAATATCAGAATGATAGAAAAGGAAAGGGACCTAGGGATTATAATAGATCATACAGGAAAGGTGAGTGAGAAAGTATAGGTAGTGGTGGAAAAGGCAAATGCAATGTTAGGTATGATAAAAAGAAATATTAAACATAGGAGCAAGGAAGTGATTGTCAAACTGTATAAAGCATCAGTTAGACCTAGATTGGAGTATTGTGTACAGGTATGGAGTCCTTATAATATAGGAGATATAAACATGCTGGAAAGGATACAAAGAAGAGCCACTAAGCTGTTAGTGGGATTTCAGAATTACAGTTATGAGGTTGGCTATAAAAAACCAGTGTCTAGAAAGAGAAGAATTCGAGGTAACTTAAAACAGGTTTATAAGATAATCAAAGGAAAGCATACATTAGATTATAACAATTTTTTTCTTCAAAATACAGTCACCTACAATAAACAAGAGGGCATAGCTATAAATTAACTTAAAAGAGGTCCAGATTAGATATTAGAAAATATTTTTGTAGTCAGAAAGGGATGAATGCTTGGAATGCATTGCCACAGGAAGTGGAGGCAAGAACAAGTTAATGCATTTAAGAATAGATTGGATACGCATAGCTTTTAGAGCAATGAAATGTAAATGAAACTGATTGTATACAGAATTTGCAGAGTATTTTTTAAACCAGTATAAAGAAGTTAAGCTCAGACAAGGCTCTTGTTTCAATAAAAGAAGGTTCTTGTCACAATAGGGCAATGTTCTTGCTGCATTAAGGCAAGGTTCTTGTCACAGTAAAATAAGGTTCTTGTCACAATAGGGCAATGTTCTTGCTGCATTAAGGCAAGGTTCTTGTCACAATAGGGCAATGTTCTTGCTGCATTAAGGCAAGGTTCTTGTCACAATAAAATAAGGTTCTTGTCACAATAGGGCAATGTTCTTGCTGCATTAAGGCAAGGTTCTTGTCACAATAAAATAAGGTTCTTGTCACAATAGGGCATTGTTCTTGCTGCATTAAGGCAAGGTTCTTGTCACAATAGGGCAATGTTCTTGCTGCATTAAGGCAAGGTTCTTGTCACAATAGGGCAATGTTCTTGCTGCATTAAGGCAAGGTTCTTGTCACAATAAAACAAGTTTCCTGCCGCAGTAAGGGATAGTTTTATTTGTTTATCAGGGATATAATTAAAATCTATCATGAATGCTAACATGCTTTTTTCTGAGCTCTCATTCTTTGCAATGAATCCCAACATTGGAAAAGATGTCATAATCAGATGTTTAAAAATTTTTTTTTATTGTCTATGTGGACCTGGCTATATCTGTGTATTTATTATATGCATTGTTTACAGAGATCTTATATATATATATCTGTGTGATTTGAATTAACAGGTCAGGGCTGGAACAGATCAGTGTGGATTTTCTGGAAACGAAAGTCAAGCTACTGGAAGACGAAAACGTTAATCTGCGTCTGGAGGTAATGTCTCATAAAAAGTAACTTCTATTTCTTCCTCATGTTCCACAACTTCATGTCCCTGGTGCTGTTTATGATTCTGTTGTTAACTTAATTACAAAGTTGCTAAACAATCCAGCAACATTTCCTTTTGTTGCTGCTGTTTTAATGCTCTCTGCATTCAATATCGTAGAAATGGGGACTGTCTTTTCCTGATTTGTCTGATAAATGTCCTTTACACATTAGCATCTATCAGCACATGTTTGTCTTTCTAGCTGTCCATCACATTCTTAATATTTAAAAACAAAATATAATATCTGTAGCCTCTATTCAGCTTCTATTCAGAAGCTGAAGCACCCGGAGAAAGTGAAGGCTTTTGCAGTGGGAGGAAGATTTGCACCCCTCCTGGTTCTTAACGAAGAGACAGACATTGAGATGATGACTGAGGCCCTGAATTCGGTATTTATAGCCACAGCAACTGTGGTCTTAGGGAAGTGAAGGGTAAAGAAGAAGGCATGGATTACAAATGAAATACTCGAGTTATATGATAAGAGAAGATTATTTAAGAGGTCGAAGAATACTCTGGATGGGATTTCGAAATACAGAAAGATAAATGGAAACATAAAGATCAAGATGAAAAAGGATAAGGTAGAATGGATAACTGCTCAGTGATCAAACAAAATCTGTGAAGAAACGATGCCAAGTGGGCATCAAGGACCTAGTAAGACCTATACAAGGTCACAATACAACGATTCAGGATAAGAGAGGGAAATGTCTCACATAAGCCCAAGACATTCTAACTCGTTGGACAGAGTACTGCTCTGAATTATACAAGCATGAGGGTCGAGGTGATCCAGGAAATGCAGTCACCCTTGAACGAAATGAATATGTTAGAGAAGAATCAACCAATAACCAGAGAGGATGAGTCAACCGATAACAAGAGAGGAACTAACTGAAGCAGTGAAGAAGCTAAAGAAGGGGGGAAACTGTGTGTGTAGATAATATCCCAGCAGAGCTCCTACACATGGGAGGTGAGGTAATAATTGAAGCCCTGACATACATCTGCAACAGAATTTGGTGGACAGGAGAGTGGCCAACCATCTGGGTGAAATCAGTGGTTTTACCGCTGCCTAAATCAGGGAACCTAAAGATGTCAGAACTATATAACAATTAGCCTCATTAGTCATCCTAGAAAAGTTCTCTTAAGAATAATCCTCAATGGATTAAAACCCCAGACAGAGAATATCATTGTCAAAGAGCAAACACGGTTTCAAGTGGGAAGAAACACCACTGAGAAGATATTTTAATCTGCGGATATTGAATGAGAAATACTTAGAGTATCAACAACACATATATCATGTCTTCATCGATTTCAAAAAGGCATTCAACAGAGTATGGCATGCTGTGCTATGAATAACAATGAAGCATTACAAGATCAATAGTAATACTGTGAAGGTAATTGAGAACCTTTATGAGAAGGCGTCAAGTGCAGTTTCTGTTGACGGAATAATAGGTGAATGGTTCTTCATGTCTGTTGGGGTGAGACAGGGTTGTATACTCTCTCCCACACTCTTCAATGTATTCTTGGAAAGAATAATGAAGGCGGCCCTGGAGGGACATGTTTGTATGGTCAGAATAGGTGACAAGACATTACAAACCTACAATATGCAGATGATATAGATGGTCTTGCAGGCACGGAAATGGAACTCCAGGAGCTGATTAGTAGATTGGACAGAGCTATGGCATGGAGATAAATGTAGAGAAAACAAAGCTGATGACTAATAACATGCAAGGGTTTACATCTGTGATAAAAGTAAATGGTCAGGAACTCGAAGTTGTACACCGGTTCAAGTATCTGGGATCACTGATCAGGGATGAGGGCTCGCAGCCTGAGATAATTGTCAGCATAGCACAGATAACAGTGCGCTTACGCGTTTGAAACCCATATGGCAGGATAAGTGGTTCGCCCTCAGCATATAAGTTATGAAACCCATATGGCAGGATAAGCGGTTCGCCCTCAGCATACAAGTTAGACTAATGCACTCATTGGTGCTCTCAATATTTTGTATGTCTGTGAGACTTGGACCATTATTGCGGATATCCGGTACAGAATACATGCAATGGAAATGAACTTCTTTAGAAGACTTAAATGTTACCTATAAGGATCGTGTCATGAACGTAATATGACGGAGAGTGGAAAATGCAGTTGGTCCTTTTGATGATCTGTTCACAGCTATCAAAAGATGGCTTGGTATGGCCACATCACGAGGTCCAGCGGAATTACAAATTTGATAATGCATATTTCCATACCAGAAAATAGAGGGTGAGGACGCCCAAGAAAGAGATGGGCAGACAAAATCGCTGAGTGGTCAAACCTTCTTCCCGGTCAGGCACAACTGGCGGCAGCAGACAAGGAGAGATGGTGTGGGATTGTCTTTGAGTGTGCCCCAATGACTCGATGGGTTATGGGATGAGCTGAATTGAGCCTCTATTGATCTTCTTATTTGTTGATTGGTTTTCCATGATTTGCATCAATTTGACAGAAATGATTGTATTGAACACCAAAAAAAAACTCCCATTGAGAAAGATCAGTTCCATAAGATGCGTTATATTTTTGTAATGCTATTTGCATTTTTTAAATTTTTTTTTTTACCTTTGTCTCCAATCTGATGTTGTTCATTTCAGTTCAGTTCATTTCAGGTGTCATCTACACAGTGAAGATCAACTGCATTGGATCTACATCCTCTCTCTCTCTCGCCTTGATGATACAATCTATCAGGATTTTTCTTGTCCATCTTCTGATGTTATCCTCCTACTGTTTGCATCTGGCACATCTTCTATCCACCTTTCCTTCCAGTATTGTTTTCAGTGAGGTGTTATGTATTTTTATGTCACCAAAATATCATAATTGTCAGACTATGATTTTGTTTATCATTTCTCTTTGCAGCCTTAATGTCGCCAAGACTTCTTTATTTGTTTTCTTTTCTTCTCAGGAGATGTACCCTGAGTGACTTCTTTGAATGTGACTCATGTGGAGAAAACAGATTCTCTTCCTGATTTCGAATTTTGCATCTTTCATCTTCTGTTTTTATATTTTCAAAATTAGAATATTATTAGAATATTCAAAGTAGTAACTCATCATATTATAGGAAATTGCAGACATTCTCTGAAGATGCTTCCATTGACTTTGTTTGATCATTTGAAACTCCTTGCAGAATGTGGGTACTGGCAGAATTTACTTAATTAGCATTCCATGGAAACAAAGATCATTTCACTGATATCTTCTGCATTCGTCACTGAAAAGGATGTTGTGTCGTAGTTTACAATGAGGCTGTGGAATCTGTGCCTATTGGGCCGACACATCTGACATTTTTGGGTACCGGGTTTACCTTACGACTGTAATCCCTATTCTCTTAGCCAGAATCTACTAATACAGTCAATTTGCAGGGCCGCCCTTGCAGGTGAAATCGGGTCTTAGTCTGCTCTGGTAAGCAGTAATCTATGAGTTGCTGCATTCAGTGTGCTGCGTCTTCAGCACTGTGTCACTGATATTATAGTAATTGTTCAGTGTCAGGTTTTTCTGTAATGTTTTTCACATTGACTCTTTAACAGAGTGCACAGCTGAAGGCAGAAACCGATAGCTATGAAGAGAAGGAGAAGAAACTGGTGGAAGACTGTATTCAGCAGCTGGGTAGGTCTCTTTCACTCTGTCTCTCCTCCCTCCCTCTCTCTCTCTCTCAAAAATACAACCTGTCTTTACCTTTTTCTCTTAGTCGTTTCTTTTCTACCTCTGGGGTGGGGAGAAAGACTAACGTCTGGTCAGGCAAAATATACTGATCAAACATGTTAGTCAGGGTCAGGCAAAACGTACTGACCAAGACCCTCACCTCGACTTCCTAAAACGCCTCCCTGTAAATGGGTTGTTGTCATGCAGCCTGGCTAACAGGGATTGTCGTGATCCTCATAGTAGTGAGTGGCACGCAGATGAAGCCAAGAATAGCACAACTGCCCGGAGGACCCCGGTCCACCTTCATCAGCATGCTCGGGATATGAGGAAAGCTACTGCAACCTGTCACTTAATGTCCTTTTCAGGGCGCACAAAAGAGTAACCTACTCATTGTGGGCATTCACAAACAACAACAACAATTGTGTCTTTGCTGGATGGAGAGGAGGCCTCCTTTTTGGCCTTCATGCAGGCCACTGTTGGGTAAGAATGGAATGACCTCTATAGTTTTTGACGAGACAGAGGCTTACGGCCTGCTCTTTTAGATTTTCAGCTGCGGAGGGTTCTTTTTTTTTGACATCGTGTACGCAGGGCCTCTGAGTTTGTCTTCCATTTCTGATAGGACTAGCAGCTTTTTTTTTTCCTCTTGTTTCTTTTTAAATTTATATTCGTCTTGGAGTTGTCTTGAATTTCTTTCTTCGTGGTGATTGCGGGTGACTTTTTTTTTCTCAGATTCAAAATGATGTGCCCAGGTTTCGTCACCTGTAACTATATTAGCCAAAAAGTTCTCTCCATCAGCATTGGAATGCTCCAACAATTCAGAAGAAATTGCTTTCCTTTGCAATCAGTGTGTAGAATGTCATGCTTCTATTTTCCTTATTAATTGAGAAAAGTGATGTAATGCATTACTTTCTGAACGCCCCTCATATATATATATACACACACACACATAGGCAGACAGACAGGCATCTAGATGTATGTCTGGTCAGGCAAAACATACTGATCACTGATCAGACATATTAGTCAGGGTCAGGTAAAATATACTGACCAAAGACCACCCTACCTCACTTCATCATAAGCCTTATCCCTGAAAACGGGCTGTTATTGTGGCAGTCAGTCTATTGAGCTGGAGGATCATCGTGATCCCTGTAGTAGTGAGTGACACCCAGATAAAGCCAAGCATAGCACTACACGCTGGAGAATCCTGGTCCACCTTCATCAGCACACTGCAACCCGCCACTTAAAGCCCTTTTCAGGGCGCACAAAAGAGTAAACACTCATTGTGAACATTAAACAACAACAAAACATTGCTGACTTCAAACTGATTCCCTATCCTCAGCTGAAGTGAATCTCCAGGTAGAATCATTGGCTGAAGAACTACATCAGAAAACAGATGAGAACATCCATCGCAAAGAGGAAGCCACTAAACTTCTGACACAGGTCACTGATTTACAAAAAAAGATTAGAAAGGTATTCTTCTATTATTTTTTAGATACATTTTATACATTCATTTATTACTCTTATCAAATAAGGCAGAGGAGGATCTATTTAGAAATTTATAGAACCTTAACTTAATGTCTTTATACTGGTTTAGAAAACTCTGCAGAGTCTGTATACACCCAGTTTCATTTACATTTTATTGCTCTAAAAGCTAACATCTAATCTAGTCTTGAATGCATTAATTATCCCTGCCTCCACTACTTCCTATTGCAATACATTCCAAGCATTCACTACTGTCTGACTAAAAAAATATTTCTTAATATCTAAACTGGATTTTTCTTTTAGTTAATTTGTAGCTTTGCCCTCTTGTTCTTGTAGGGGGTTGTATTTTAAAAAACAAGTTATACATTGTAGTCTAATTTATCCTTTCCTTTGATTATCTTATAAACCTGTATTAAACCAGGGGGGTAGGGTAGAAGTGTGTAAGGGAAAGTACCTCACGGTGAGAGGCAGTCACTTCATAGCAGTATAGGATGGCCTGGACTCTATTTGGTTCCCCCACTCCTGCCTAACTCAGAATGGCTCCAAGCATCACCCCCTGGGAAACAGCTTTGACTGGCTGACTAAACTACGTGAGCAAACGTTGTGGAAAAACCAGGGAGCAAATCCTGGAATGAGGAGCTTGACAGTACCGGTTGATAGCACACCTAAAAGATAGAAAACCTGAAAGAAACCCTGGTGGGGAAGACTCGATAGTCCTGCAAGACAACTTCCCTAAGAGAAACAACTCTGACCTCAAACAACTTCTGCTTTGCAGATGGGCTGGGAACAGCCAAGAGCTAAGGAGGGCAACCCTACAAAAACACCTGTTGAAATCGGAAGCACTGGGCCACATGCCAAAGAAATAGTGCAACATAAATCGCTTTATGATAACGTCAAAATTTAAAAGAAGACAGTATGGTGCTCATCCTGTGGAGTCCCACTAGGCAGAGAGAGTGCTGTGCCCCACGCCTCAAAGGGGCCCACCTGATGCTACTGGTGGTCACCCACCCATGTGCTGTGGAATTAAGGCACAGGGAGACGGGGCAAGAGCTTTTGACCGAAAATCCAAGATCCTCTAAATACAACAGTGGAATGCGGAGGGAGTCGTTAATAAAAAGGTTCCCCTAACAAATCGCCTGTACGAAAGCAAGATAGACGTGGCATGCATCAAAGAAATGCACCTCAATAATAACCACAGATTTTCAATACAAGACCTTCTGATTTGATAGAAAAAGTCACAAAGGAGGTGTTCTGATACTGACACAACACTCCATATCAAGTAGCGCAGTATCTGTAAATCACATCGGACAAGCAGAAATTGTAGGAGTCGACATATTGACACAAGAAACTAAAATCTGTATCTTTAACCTGTATGGCCCACCCAACAAAGACCTATCGCTCTCGAGTATGGAAATCAAGGACTCCAGCTGCCTAGTGATTAGAGACTAACAGTCACTTGGAGAAATAGGGATATTCAGAGGGGACGAAGTGGAAGACTGGGTGATAGACACAAATCTCTATCTTATCAATAGACCGGACGACAGTCCTAGCTTCTATTCCAGAAGATAGCATACTACCTCCATTCCAGACTTGGCCTTTATCCACGTGGGATATCCATCACAAAATAGATCACCAGGTGCTCAACCAATTGGCAGGTAGCGACCACAGGCCAACTAGGCTAGATATTGATATGGAAGGAGGCCCCCAGGAAATAAAACCTCTTGCCACGTTGGAACTACAAACGAGCCGACTGGGACAGATTTGCAATGCTGACAGATGGACTGTGTGAAACTATCAACACACGAGAAAACAATATGAACTTATGATGGAAAGCCTAAGCAAAGCAATACTGCAAGCAGCTACCAGGACCATCCCAAGAGGGGCAAAGAAGAACTATAAGCCATATTAGAATCAAGAATTGCAGAAAGCCGAGGGTGAAGTTACAGACGATAGTAACACGGCAGAGAGAGAGAGAGCAATCTATTGAAGCAAATATTTCCCTCAAGGCCAAATACAAAAGAACACTGAACCAAATAACAAGAGACAGTTGGAAAGAAAAAACAGAAAGCCTCAATCTAGATAAAGAAGAGAATAAACTATGGAAATTTCTCAGAGCCATGAATGACGAATCACCATCAAATAAACAAATTACCATCAAGCAGGGTGACAACGTGCTTACCGGAAAAAAAGCAGCAAATGCTTTTATAGTACATTATGCAAGAGCAAACCAAATTGATGTCTATAATAATAGTTGTCCATCACAAGTGACGAAGACCACTCTCTTTGTTCAGCCGTGTGGACAGTCGTATCTCTTGCTGTGTCCGCTGAAATGGGTGACTTGCGCGGTTATTTGGATTAAAGGGAGGAAGAAACTGCGCCTTTTGTCAACCTCACTCACAGAGCCTAAGCTACCTTTTGCCAGTGGCAAGACATTCATCGAGACGACTGGAGATAGCATAGGATGCAGATTTTGCCTCAGGGTTAACACCGAAGCCTTTCCGTAAACATGTGGGAATTGTACCGCAGGCATGGAAAGATGCTATACTTATACCAGTACCAAAGAAAGAAAAAGATAGAACAGATCCAAATGGATACAGGCCTATCAGCCTACTGAGCTGTGTAGGTAAACTGATGGAGTGCATGATAAACACCAGACTGATGTGGCACCTGGAAGCAAAGCACATATTAATTCCACAGCAAGCAGGATTTAGACAAAACAGATCCACTGAGGACCAGATCACTCTCATAGCGCAGTGCTAGGTAATTGTTTGTTCTAACTGCTCAGCCACTATATTAACAATACATTCCTATAAATTATTTTCTAATTTTTCGTGTTTCTTAAGATGTAGTGTGTTGTCCCGTGTTTATTAAGATGTAGTGTTTTGTGGAGCCGCGTATCGCAGTGGTTAGCGCGCTGGCTTCGCATCTGAGTGGTCCTGGGTTCATTCCCCAGTTGAGGCGGTAATGTTTTTTTCAGACCGCAATGGCTCCCGGGTCGACCCAGCCTTAAATGGGTACCGGTTCAGTCCGGGAAGTAAAAGCGGCGAGGGAGAGGAGATGGCTACCGCCCTCATATAGCCGAGCCTTTGAAATGTGAGATCGCTAACACCTCACACCCCTACGGCAGTAATGCTATGGGATACTTTACTTTTTTTTTTGAGTGTGTTGTCCCGTGTTTATTAAGATGTAGTGTTTTGTTCCATGTTTATTAAGATGTAGTGTGTTGTCCTGTGTTTATTAAGATGTCCGTTGTCCTATATTTTGCACCTTTACGACACAATGCATCCGACTTCAGTACAAAACAATATATTTGAATTCTTTGTAATATTTTATATATTCTTGCATCACATTGTAACTTTTAACAAATAAAATATTGTTGTATGAATTTTTTTTTTAAATTGTTTTTTTCATACATCCTAGTTGACACTTGAGAATATGGACATGCGTGAGAAATTGACAGCATCAACAGAATCACAGCGGAAACTGACCCAGGAGGTGAGTAGCATCAACTGAGGGTCAATATACATCTTAATTTCACACATTAACAAGATTGTATTACACAAAATGATAGACTAATGGTGTAAGCGACTGATGATCAACATTCACACAAAAAGGAGGAAACGGCGTGGGCTAGTGGGTGACACGGCTCACAACCGAAGGTGCTGGGTTCGATCCCCATCACAGCATCGGCCGTTACCCCGGGGAAGCAAACCCTTAGGAAATGCAGGAGGAAGCAGACCCTTACATAAAATGCATGCTGAAGTCGGATGCACTGGACCGACAGGCGCAAAATAAAAACCACAGTGCAACCAACGCACACCGCCTTTGGGGAATAGCTAAATAAGGCGAACGCAAAAAAAACAAAAAAAACACAAAAAGAAAATAAGAATAAATAATAACCAAAAGTGATCCCATGAAGTTTGGCTTGACTTAATCCTGGTTCTACTTGGAACTCAAGAGCTATAATGGATGTTCTCTACAATTTCCTATGGCAAGCTATGTTCTTGAGCTCTCTGCCCGTTAGGCTATAACTGTCTTGGCCTAATCTTTCATGATTCTTCATCATATGTTATTTGACTTCCTCACTCTTTTATTCCCCCGTTTTTTACAATCCAGTGCTTGTCTGACTATATTGTTAAAGTTTATTTCTCATGGTGTGTAAAATCCATATGTACAATCTTCCTAACATGAAGAATGAGGTGTGTTCAAAGAGTGTCCAGATTGGCATCATTGATAATTCTGAAACTGCAGGATGCAGCCAGAAGTTGCTAGCCACAGGTTAACCTGTCAACCTCAAATGCATGTAGACTGAATCACGTCTGCTCTGCTTGTCTGGTTTGTTTGCAGTAGTGCTTTGTTTGTGAATTGCATTTGTCACATTGTAATGACAGAGAAAAAAATTGATCAATAGATTTGCATCAGATTTTGTCAGAATATTGGCATAACATGTGAAGGCACATACTTAATTAATTCCAAAATTGATCTCAGCTGGCCAGAAAGTAAGAGGGCCATGTTTCAACTGCTCATACTTGATTGAATGGATCGAAAGTAATGAAAACTTAAAAACGATCATAACTGTTGATTGGTTTATGGTTATGACCCTGAAACTTAAAGCCAATTTTCACAGACATCAATCTCTCCCAGACTAAAAAACACGACAAGAGCCGCAGTAATCTCAAGCAGATGCGGCCTTTTTTTTTAATCAGAAGGGAACTATGCACCATGAATATGCTCCATTAGATCAGTCAATCTTCTTCTTCTTGTTTTTCTTTTTCTTCTTCTTCTTCGTTCGTTTGTTCGTTGGTTCGTTCGTTCGTTCTCAATCTCCCACTACCAAATCCTGAAAGGGCTTAAGTAGCAGAATATAGTCCAGAGAATGGAATGCGTTGTCATAGTTTACAGTTTGGCTGCGATATTTGCACCTTTCGGTCCAACACATCCGACTTCAGCAAGCATTTTTTTAGTACCGGGTTAGCATTCCCTCTTCGATCCCTTCTCCTTAGCCAGTCTGCCCTGCTGCAGCCTGTTATCCAGGATCACCACGTGGAGGTGTAGAAGGGTCTTGGCAGCTATGGTTCGCTGGCCCTGACGCTAGCAGTCAGCTATGGGTCGCTGACCACTGCAGCATCTTGATCCCAGATCAGTCAATCAACAATGAGCTCTACTGTCAAGTTTTGCAGCATTTGAGGGATGAACTTCATTGCAAAACACCGGCATTACACAAGAGTGGTGAGTGGCTATTCCATTCTGCTCGCACATTACAACTTGTGCAACAGTTTCTTGCCGAGCACCACATTCAACCACCTTATTTGCCAAATCTTGCACACTGCAACTTTTTTTTCTTCATGTCTATCAAACACCACTTAAAAGAAGAAAGATTTCAGGATGTTGAGTTCTGACGATGACCTCAAAACATGCTTTGAGCAATGGAAACAGCGCTGAACTCAGTGTGTGGCTTTGGGCAGGGATATTTCAGGCAGCCATGGATACATTGTTGACACCATGCACTAATTTTGGTCTGACAATCACCACTAATCAGACTGAGATACTTGTCCAGTCTGCTCACGGGAACTCTTACAATGAATCATTATACACAATGTCTCTGAAAAGTTTCAACATCGATGTAACCTCCTGGGAGATGTTCGCACAGAACCATCCCGCCTGGCACATGAATATAACACAAGGTTTTCGGGACTCAGAAAGCAAGCTGTCCGTGAGAACAGTTCGCACAACGACACTGCTATTATTAAATTTCTGTCCCATGTGCGGCAGAGCCTGCTATGTTAAGATTGGACTCTACAGTTAAATGAGATTACATCTTGCAGCACGAGTCTGATCCTATCCGCATATTTACTTGTGATGGGCAACTACAAGGAGCTCTCCGAAAGTAATGCCTCCTATTTTATTGCTATGTCCCACGACGTCAGAAGTGGATTTTGGCAGTATGGCAGTAAAGTTTGAACCTTCTCAATATCCGTAAAATGTTGTTCCCGTCCAACAGATGGAAGTGAAGGAGCAGTCTAACAAAATAGCGCCTGTCATGTAAGTGCGTTATAAACAAAGGTGCATTATGGAATTACTCCATGCGGAAAAAGTTGCACCAATTGACATTTGCTGATCGTTTATGGAGACCAAAAATTGGGTGTTAGGACAATGAATCAGTGGGTTGTGTATTTCAGCAGTGGTGAAAGCGACAGAACAAACCATGATGCAGCCCTCAGCGGGTAAAGTGATGTGCATTGTCCTTTGAGATAGGAAAAGGATAATCCTTCTTGAATTCCTGGAACCTGGACGAACCATCAACTCTGTGACCATTATATTACGATGCTGACTAAGCTGAAGGCTTGTATTTTCAGGGTCAGACCAGAAAAGAAAACAATCTGTCTTTTGCAACATGATAACACTAGGCACCATACCAGCTTGAAGAGCTTTGAGCACATTCTCAGTCTTGGCTGGACTGTCCTGCCACACCGATCGTATAGTCTGGATTTGACTCCTGACTTTCATCTGTTCGGGAAAAAAGAAAGATGGACTGCGTGGGCAATATTTTCCTAACAACGACACTGTCATAGCAGCTGTGAAACAGTGGGTCACCTCCGCTGGTGCAGATATTTGTGAGTGCGGCATGAATGCTCTTGTTCATCGCTGGAGGAAATGTATAGCCAAGGGTGGTGACTATGTTGAAACATAGTTTTTTGAAGGCAAGACATTGCTCTATCAAATGGTGTAATTATGCTCTTTTTATCTGTTATAGTTTTCATGGAATAAAATAGGAGGCATTACTTTAGCAGCACCCCTCCTATTATTGCTTTTAAATGCCATAGACAGGGGATGGCGTGGGCTAGTGGTTAAGTGACACGACTCACAACCAAAGGTGCTGGGTTTGATCCCCATCATAGCACCGGCCGTTACCCCGAGGAAGCAAACCCTTAGAAAATGCAGGAGGAAGCAGACCCTTACATAAAATTCATGCTGAAGTCGGATGCATTGGTCCGATAGGCGCAAAATAAAAACCACAGTGCAACGCACACCGCCTTGGGGAATAGATAAATAAGGCGAACGCAAAAAAAAAAAATGCCATAGACTTAAAAATATGTAACTCTTGTATTAATTTTTAAAAATAAATCCAATCTGGATACATTTTTCATCACACATCTTATACTGTGGAGACATCAGGGGGTCAATGATAATCTGTTATTCTCCATGTTTCCTGACCATATGTCATGACTGATGCTATATTAGCTTCATGGCCAAGTGCAATAAAGTGCACAGGTTTACTTATTTGGAAAGTAACATCAACAACGATCATGGAAAAAGTTAATGCCAGAACTAATGAAGTCTTATTTGCTTTCAACGTTGGTGTTCAACAGGGATGGTGTGTTTATGTCCCTTGTTATTCATCATGTATATGGACAGGATAATAGCAGAGGCAAACTCACAAACCACGGCATTGTATTAACTCCTTTATGCTTACAACTTGTATGTGTCATACATGCCGAGGAAATATCATTTTTGAAAACATATGAGTGTCATAAATGAAGCACACAAATTTAAATAACAAAATAAACATAGCACAAATAGAGGGAATGGAATTCAGCATAACAGAAAATCCAGTCTGGTTCCATGTTTTGGACAGAAAATAGCAAGAATTAAACAATTATGGTGACATGCCAGTTACCACCATTGCTATGAAATTCTCCATACTGTATAAACTATGAGCCATAAGAAATAGAAAAGAAAACCTGTACACTCTGTGGTAGAATAGAGGTGACTAAGCTAAGTCATGGAGGCTGCGTGGCCTAGGGGTGAAACTTGCTCGGTTTTCACAAATCCAACGTTCCGGGTTCAATTCCCACTTGTGTCCAGCTTGGCAGACACTGGGTTTTTTTCTCGGGCTAATGCTCCTCCACGTACGGAGGAGGTGGTGGTTGTAGGGATTCCGTGGTGAAGTGGTTAAGCCGTCGGCCTCGTGATCATGTGATGTGGGTTTGACTACGGATTCCGCCGTCTTTTTCATGGATGCTTGATGCAGTCCTTTGCATCTCGTAGTCGCCCCTTGGTTGTTTTGTCCTTGACTTGCCACTGGGGTCGGGTGGCACGAGACGAGAGAGTGAGGATAAAAAGTAACACAGTTAATCCTTACTAAAAATAGCGCTAGCAAAATTAATTATGCCATCATTGTCTACAAGAAGCTACGTTCTGTAAAAGGACATGTAACTTACTTAAACTAAGTCATGTGCTTTTTAGAAGTGGCTAAGTCAAGTCAAACCATTTCCAGGAGTGGCTAAGTCATGGCAAGCCAGTTTTCATGGTGGCTATATCATGACAAGCCATTTGTAGGAGTGGCTAAGTCCAGTCCAGACCATTTTAGAAGTAAATAAATCCAATCAAACCCATTTTAGAAGTAGTTAAGCCCAACTTTAGAATGACCAAGTTAATTCAAGCTTTTTTAGAAGTGAAGTTGAGCTATTTTTAGGTGTAGCTAAGTCAAGTCAAGTCCTTCAATAATTATCAGCTTCTATTCTGAGCATTGTTAGTAGTTTTCTCATTATGCCCCAACAGCTGGGAGTTATGCAGGACAAATATGATGAGCTTCTTGAGATGCTTGAAGAGGCACAGGATGAACTGAGATTGATGAGTAGAGACAGGATCCACTCAAGAGAGCTGCACCAGCATTCAGACTCTGATTCTTTAGCCTCAGAACTGGAAACCTCACTTCAGCAGGAGCTATCACAGTCTGGCAGAAGGTACACTTGTCAGTATAGTGTGTTTTGTCATTGTGATGAAGATAAAAAAGTTCATAGGGTCCATTTTATAAATGGGATGAAGACAAACTTGTCAGCACGTTTTGAAAAATCATTGTGATGTCAGTAAACTTGTCTGTATAATTTTTAATCATTGCGATGAATGTTCACTGATTACAGCATGTTTTTATAATAGTGAGGAAGGCAATACTATTCTAAGAGTGTTTTTTAAATAAGTGTGATGAAGACAAACTTGTCAATAGAGTTTTAAAAAAAACTGCAGTGAAGATCTGCATCTTCTACATAGAAGAGATCAAAGTCATTTTTCAGGTCCGAACAGGACACCAGAGTCAATAGCCACTTGACCACATCAATCCTCAGCACCTGCCCTTGTGCAGACATTGCTCCAACCCTGATGAAACAGTTTGACACCTACACATTGAGTAAAACGCGCTTGGGGACATAAGGAAAAGATTCTTACAAGCACTGCCAATAAACTGTACAGAGCAGTGAAACAACTGAAGAAGACCTTTGACTATATAATAATGGCATTTGGCTGTCAAGAGCAGGTTTGCTCAGCAGCTGTGGGATAATAATAGCTTTGAAATCAAACATAAATTTGCGGTTATAATTCATATGTTCTAGAACAGTTGACACATACTCTTCGGCATGTTACAGAACTCTAAGAGGAACTTGTTCTAGCACAATCTCTGGCATCTACATTTTTCACTGGGCTTCTTGATGCTAAACAAATTGTTCACCGTCTGCCCTGGACTATTTTAACAAATAATAATGAAGAGAAATGTATAAGGAAAAGTTGTTTGTTTTATAAATGTTAAAGAGAAACTTGTCTTGATTTGAATTTTTCTAAGTTTGTAATATTTCAAATTGGTTCACTTTCTCATTTACAGTTGATTCCTCACTAGTGTTTAATATATTGTGGTGAAGATGGGTCCACTTTATCGTTTTCAGTTGGGACCTACACTAGTGTTGAATATATTGGTCCACTTTATCATGGACTATTGGTTCCCCACTAGTGTTGAATATATTTGTCCGCTTTATCATTGACCATTTGTTCCCCACTAGTGTTGAATATATTGGTCCAGTTTATCATGGACCATTGGTTACCCAATAGTGTGGTATATACTGGTTCACTTTATCATAGATAGTTCGTTCCCCACTAATGTTGAATATATTGATTCACTTTATCATGGAAAGTTGGTTCCTCATTAATGTGGTATATTTTGGTCAACTTTATCATGGAAACTTGGTCCCTCACTAGTGTAACATATGTTGATTTAGAGTATGTGGATTCCATCTAGTACAAGTTGACATACACGTATGCCCCAAAACAACCCCAAACAAAAGATGAGCACCAAATAGATATACATGTAATGTCCGTCATTTTTATTGTAATTTAAATATAGACCGCAGCAGACTGATGAAGACTGTTATACAAACAAGGCCATCAAAAAATAATGTTGCTTTTTCTTTCCTATGTTGTTAAGGGACTGAAACGTGCTCGGGTATTCCCCAACAATTCTACTAATGTTAGTCTTTACTTTTCATCAGAGCTGAGTGCGAGTTTGTTGGTTAGCCTCCGCTGGTGTTCATGATAAATGTATTGTTAATCATTTGCATTGTTGCTGGCCAATCAGAGCAGTTGTTGAAAATACTGGAGGAAACAAAATGAAATGGTTTGTCTGTGGGCTGTTAACAAATATAAGTACAGGGTCATCATAACTCAATGTGTTTTCTTCAAATTTGATTTTTTTGGACTGCGTTCAGCTTGTACTTGTGGATTAACGACGACGATCTTTTCGACAAAGCTTTTCATAGCTTCTGTTGTGAAGGTTTTTGGCTCAGTGATAGTGCCTAGACAATAACCGTTAGAATAGATTCTAAAATAAGGAAGTTTCAGCGCTCCTTCCTTTTCACAGAGTTCCTTTTCAAAATAACAGTCAACGGTGGCATAGGCATGATTCATTCTTTCCGTTGTTTCAGCGGCTGCCTTAAAAAGTGGCATGCTTAATTGACTTTTATCTGTAAAAGGATTATAGAACATGACGAGGGCTACATCCTTTTTTTGAAGGAAGTCTTTAAAAATCTTGTCATTTAGACTTAGAACATATACAGATTGCAACCAGGCGTTTTCAAGAAGAAATCCTACACTTTTTTGGGGGGAAGTCAAATCTTTAGGATCGTTTTCATTACCTTCTAGGGGTTCGGGAACTTTTTTATTTCGGGGAGGCTTATTATTATAGTCTACTGGGGGTTCGTAAACTTCTGTATTTCTTCTGAATTGCATCACTGTTGCCCGGTTCATTGTTGCTGAGTCTTATCGTTGACCACTGGGAGAGTTGGTAACTAGGATATGTCTGCTGAGCTTAGACTTTGATATGCTTTACTGTAACAAAAAAATTGATCACAAAATATTAAAGTATGCCACACAACTACACACATGTAAGCATAGCTACCAACAAACACAATATTTATGTCATCAATTCTCGTTCTATTTCACCTAATACGACTTTTCTCAAGAATATCATTTCACACATAATTTAGCTCTCATGTGCCTTGAATAAGAACCATCTATGGCAATAGTATCCAAGTCGTTGGTTAATATATATTGTTTATCGCTTAGTATCCAAGTTGTTATTTGGATGTTCAAGCAGATATAAATGTAGCAGGGTTATGTGCCAGGGAGCAGTGTGTAAAACAGGATCATCTGTCAAGAAACTTAGGGCTTAGAACCAGCAGCTTATTTGCTGGAGCTAAAATCAGTTTGGACAGGGACAGAATTCTCATTCAGACTGGAACAGTTCAGTTTAGAGTGGAACAGTTCAGTTTAGAGTTCATCCCTCATCACCTCTGTGTTAGCGAGACTGGCGTTTCTTGAAGAATGATGAACTTAAATGGGAGAGTCCAACCCATGGAGTCCATAGAGCGGGTGGAGCAGTTAGGTGACAATTAATTGGATGTTAGGCCGTTACATTTAGAATAACAGGTGGACATGGCAGTCAATAAGATTCCAAAGGGGAGTGGTTGAGTAAGATTGACTGCTGACCAGTCAACGGGGAAAAGAACAGAGTATTTAGTGACCACCGCCATTTTTGTTTAGACAGAGCTAAAGGGGATATAACAGTAGAAGTCTAAAGACAAAGCTATGTAGGGAGGTTATCCCACTATATATCAGGGGCAATTGCATCACTGCCCATAGGTATGAATGGTGGGGACTCCCTGTAAAGCAATACGAGAAGGAAAAATGTACACTTCGAGTGACAGAGGAGCTGTTGGTACGCATACTGTAGATTCCACCAGCCCTGGAGTGGCGCTGCTGGAAAGAACAGTTTGAGAGAGCTGTTGGTATGAATAATTCAGGTCAGTCAGGTCAATTTTTAGCTCAGAAGAAATGTGCGCTGTAAATCATAATACTCAGGGATCACATCCCCAAGCTTGATTAGGAGCTTATGTTTCACAGTGCAGAGATAACTCATCGCCAACTGCCAAAGGGCACATGTTACTACAAAGTAGATAGTTAGTTAATCAGTGTAAAACAAGACTTTTATAGATTGGCATAGACATTAGGTTAGACTATAGGGCTGGGTTTATAGTTCCAGGAATACAGTCAGAATTAAACCTTAGCTCTATCACATAAAGATAATTTAGTTCTAGTGACCAGCATATCATCAAATAACAAGGCGAGCTTGTTACATCAAGCTTTCCTCTCATAAAAATGGTCATGAGGTGCTTGAACATTTTAATTTCTAGAAAACCTACTTTACTTTTTATATATATAAATATATATATATATATATATATATATATATATATATATATATATATATATATATATATATATATATATTATAAGATCATATAAGACACATAACCAAAGATGGAGAGAAGATCACAAAAGAAACATAACACACTAAAGATGGAGAATATTACATAAGAAACATAACACACTAAAGATGGAGAGAAGATCACATAAGAAACATAACCAAAGATGGAGAGAAGATCACATAAGAAACATAACAAACCAGATTTATGCAGGACAAATATGATGAGCTTCTTGTGTTGCTTGAAGTGGCACAGAATGAACTGAGATTGATGAGTAGAGACAGGATCCACTCAAGTGAGCTTGACCAGCATTCAGCTTATACAGACTCTGATTCTTTAGCCTCAGAACTGGAAACCTCGCTTCAGCAGGAGCTATCACAGTCTGGCAGAAGGTACACTTGTCAGTACAGTGTGTTTTGTCATTGTGATGAAGATAAAAAAGTTCATAGGGTCCATTTTATAAATGGGATCAAGACAAACTTGTCAGCACAATGTTTTTTAAAAATCATTGTGATGTCAGTAAACTTAACTGTATAGTTTTTAATCATTGCGATGAATGTTCACTGATTACAGCATGTTTTTATAATAGTGACTGAAGGCAATATTATTCTAAGAGTATTTTTAAAAAAAAGTGTGATGAAGACAAACTTGTCAATAGAGTTTAAAAAAAAAAAACTGCAGTGACGGCTCGAATGTCGCTAGTCTAGGGCATGACAAAATAGGGCCAGTAAAGGATGACGTGCTGCCTGACATTTCAACACCAGTGTTGTATTACTGGCACAATTTCCTCCATCGCTTATATGCCCTTAGTTTTAAATGACACATGATAATGAAGACTGTTATACAAACAAAACCATCAAAAGATAATGGTGCTTTTCCTTACCTATGTTGTTAAGGGACTGAAATGGGCTCGGGTGTTTCCCAACAATTCTACCAATGTGAGTCTTTACTTTTCATCAGAGCTGAGTGCGAGTTTGTTGGTTAGGCTCCGCTGGTGTACATGATAAATGTAATGTTAATCATTTGCGTTGTAACTGGCCAATCAGAGCAGTTGTAGAAAATACTGGAGGAAACAAAATGAAATGGTTTGTCTGTGGGCTGTTCACAAATATAAGTACAGGGTCATCATAACTCAACATGTTTTCTTCAAATTTGATTTTTTTGGACAGCGTTCAGCTTGTACTTGTGGATTAACGACGACGATATTTTCCACAAAGCGTTTCATAGCTTCTGTAGTGAAGGTTTTTGGCTCAGTGATAGTGCCTAGGCAGTAACCGTTAGAATAGATTCTAAAATAAGGAAGTTTCAGCGCTCCTTCCTTTTCACAGAGTTCCTTTTCAAAATAACAGTCAACGGTGGCATAGGCATGATTCGTTCTTTCCGTTGTTTCAGCGGCTGCCTTAAAAAGTGGCATGCTTAATTTACTTTTATCTGTAAAAGGATTATAGAACATGACGAGGGCTACATCCTTTTTTTTAAGAAAGTCTTTAAAAATCTTGTCATTTAGACTGTGAACATATTCAGATTCCAACCAGGCGTTTTCAAAAAGAAATCGTACACTTTTTGGGCGAGGAGTCAAATCTTTAGGATCGTTTTCATTACCTTCTAGGGGTTCCGGAACTTTTTTATTTTGAGGAGGCTTATTATTATAGTCTACTGGGTGTTCGTAAGCTTCTGTATTACTTCTGAATTGCTTCGCTTTATCCCGGTTCATTGTTGCGGAGTCTTATCGTTGACCACTGGGAGAGTTGGTAACTGAGCTTAGACTTTGATATGCTTTACTGTAAAAAAAAAAATTGATCACAAAATATTAAAGTATGCCACACAACTACACACATGTACGCATAGCTACCAAGAAACACACACAACTACAAACAGTCTATTTTCCCACTTCTAATGGAGCAAATAAGAGTGTAATTAAAAACCAACCATTACAACTGGTGATTATTAAAGTTGTGTTCCTTTCACTTTTGATTGATATTACAGTTCATATTGATAAAATGATTATTACGCAGGTGGTTAAATAAATGTTGTTTTATCTTAACTTAGAGCTAAACAATATTGATAAAATAATTATGACACAGATGCTTAAATCTTGCTGTATCTTAACTTAAAACCCAACAATTTCTTTATCAAGACTTTGTAAGTTCTATTTTAACAAAATCCATGTATGCAAGGTTTTAAAACCAGATCACATCAGGGTTGTAGTGTAAATCAATGCATGTCACATTGCAGAAATTTATGTCAGTAACTTAGAAAAAATACTAACAGGCGGAACAAATATAAAGAATAATTTTATACGAGGGTAAGTCAGTAAGTAGGTCACAAACTGATACAGGATAGTTGAAAATATAGTTGATAGTTTCTAAAGGTGTCATTAGGTTGCAGCAACATAAAACTTTGTTATTACTTTAGTTAGCAGATACTAGGTGTTGAATGTTCGTGCGTAGTTCAGATACAAAATGGCATCCATGAAAACAGAATGTACAATAAAAGCACACCGTGCTGTTTTGCATTTTTTTGGGAACAAAAATATTTTCTGCAAAGGATGTTCATAAGGAAATGCTTACTGTTTATAGTAAGTGTTAGTCACGTAAAGCAGTGCGTAACTGGGTGGATACATTTTCTCAAGGAGGCTCAAAAATTGCTGAGGAAGCCTGGCCTGGTCATTTTGTTTAGATTGTAATAGAAGTATCTGTGCAGTGGGTGGCGGAGAAGATTCGAGTTGACAAGCGAGTAATGATAGACAGTGTAGCAACTGCAATGGGGTGTTCACATGGTTTAACCTACACCATAGTGCACAATTGATTTAATTTCTGCAAAGTGTGCTAACAGTGGGTACCCAAACAACTGACTGACAAACACAAAATGAACAGAATGGTGCCCCCCCCCCCCCCCCCCCCCCTTGTTGCACCGATAAAGCCATGGAATAGGTGTATCAGTGTTGGTGGAAATTATGTTGAGAAACAGGGGACAACGTAAGTGCAAAAATAAATGGGTTTCAAGTTTGTATATCATTTAGTTTTTAAAAAAATACCTCTGCAAGACCAATTTACAAGCTTGTAATTGTAATTAATTGATGCAAAAAAATACTATAGGGTCGGAAAAAAATGTAATACTTACTTACATTACTTTTCCTGTGGACTTTCCCAGTTTTACAGTTGTAAGGAAGCTAAGTTACTGTCATGGTAAGCAAATATTGTAGGTTTTCTGTAACATCATCTATCCTCACGGAGTGTAACCAGACCATGCCGAGTTCAACTATCACATTTGTAACTGATATGGTTCCAATATGATGACATGGTCAAACCATTAATTTCCTGTTTTGCTATATGCTTGATGTAGAGAGAAGTTCACAATATTTATGTCATCATCAATTCTCGTTTTATTTCATCTAATACAACTTTTCTCAAGAATGTCATTTCACACATAATTTAGCTCTCATGTGCCTTGAATAAGAACCATCTATGGCAATAGTAGCAAGTCGTTGGTTAATATATATTGTTTATCGCTTAGTATCCAAGTCGTTGGTTAATATATATTGTTTATCGCTTAGTATCCAAGTTGTTGGTTAATATATATTGTTTACCGCTTAGTATCCAAGTCGTTGGTTAATATCTATTGTTTATCGCTTAGTATCCAAGTTGTTATTTGGATGTTTAAGCAAATAAATGTAGCAGGGTTATGTGTAAGGGAGCAGTGTGTAAAACGGGATCATCTGTCTAGAAACTTAGGGCTTAGAACCAGCTGCTTATTCACTGGAGCTAAAATCAGTTTGGAATGGGACAGAATTCTCATTCAGACTGGAACAGTTCAGTTTAGAGTTCACCCCTCATCATCTCTGTGTTAGCGAGACTGGCGTTTCTTGAAGAATGATGAACTTAAATGGGGGAGTCCAACCCATGGAGTCTATAGAGCGGTTGTAGCAGGTAGGTGACAATTAATTGGATGTTAGGCCGTTACATTTAGAATAACAGGTGGACATGGCAGTCAATAAGATTCCAAAGGGGAGTGGTTGAGTAAGATTGACTGCTGACCAGTCAACGGGGAAAAGAACAGAGTATTTAGTGACCACCGCCATTTTTGTTTAGACAGAGCTAAAGGGGATATAACAGTAGAAGTCTAAAGACAAAGCTATGTAGGGAGGTTATCCCACTATATATCAGGGGCAATTGCATCACTGTCCATAGGTAGGAATGGTGGGGACTCCCTGTAAAGCAATACGAGAAGGAAAAATGTACACTTCGAGTGACAGAGGAGCTGTTGGTACGCATACTGTAGATTCCACCCGCCCTGGAGTGGCGCTGCTGGAAAGAACAGTTTGAGAGAGCTGTTGGTATGAATAATTCAGGTCAGTCAGGTCAATTTTTAGCTCAGAAGGAATGTGCGCTGTAAATCATAATACTCAGGGATCACATCCCCAAGCTTAATTAGCAGCTTATGTTTCACAGTGCAGAGATAACTCATCGCCAACTGCCAAAGGGCACATGTTACTACAAAGTAGATAGTTAATCAGTGTAAAACAAGACTTTTATAGATTGTCGTAGACATTAGGTTAGACTATAGGGCTGGGTTTATAGTTCCAGGAATACAGTCAGAAATAAACCTTAGCTCTATCACATAAAGATAATTTAGTTCTAGTGACCAGCATATCATCAAATAACAAGGCGAGCTTGTTACATCAAGCTTTCCTCTCATAAAAATGGTCATGAGGTGCTTGAACATTTTAATTTCTAGAAAACCTACTTTACTTTTTATATATATATATATATAAATAAATATATATATTATAAGATCATATAAGTAACATAACCAAAGATGGAGAGAAGATCACAAAAGAAACATAACACACTAAAGATGGAGAATATTACATAAGAAACATAACACACTAAAGATGGAGAGAAGATCACATAAGAAACATAACCAAAGATGGAGAGAAGATCACATAAGAAACATAACAAACCAGATTTATGCAGGACAAATATGATGAGCTTCTTGTGTTGCTTGAAGTGGCACAGGATGAACTGAGATTGATGAGTAGAGACAGGATCCACTCAAGTGAGCTTGACCAGCATTCAGCTTATACAAACTCTGATTCTTTAGCCTCAGAACTGGAAACCTCGCTTCAGCAGGAGCTATCACAGTCTGGCAGAAGGTACACTTGTCAGTACAGTGTGTTTTGTCATTGTGATGAAAATAAAAAAGTTCATAGGGTCTATTTTATAAATGGGATCAAGACAAACTTGTCAGCACAATGTTTTTTAAAAATCATTGTGATGTCAGTAAACTTAACTGTATAGTTTTTAATCATTGCGATGAATGTTCACTGATTACAGCATGTTTTTATAATAGTGACGAAGGCAATATTATTCTAAGAGTATTTTTTAAAAAAGTGTGATGAAGACAAACTTGTCAATAGAGTTTAAAAAAAAAAAACTGCAGTGACGGCCCGAATGTCGCTAGTCTAGGGCATGACAAAATAGGGCCAGTAAAGGATGACGTGCTGCCTGACATTTCAACACCAGTGTTGTATTACTGGCACAATTTCCTCCATCGCTTATATGCCCTTAGTTTTAAATGACACATGATAATGAAGACTGTTATACAAACAAAACCATCAAAAGATAATGGTGCTTTTCCTTACCTATGTTGTTAAGGGACTGAAATGGGCTCGGGTGTTTCCCAACAATTCTACCAATGTGAGTCTTTACTTTTCATCAGAGCTGAGTGCGAGTTTGTTGGTTAGGCTCCGCTGGTGTTCATGATAAATGTAATGTTAATCATTTGCGTTGTTACTGGCCAATCAGAGCAGTTGTAGAAAATACTGGAGGAAACAAAATGAAATGGTTTGTCTGTGGGCTGTTAACAAATATAAGTACAGGGTCATCATAACTCAACGTGTTTTCTTCAAATTTGATTTTTTTGGACAGCGTTCAGCTTGTACTTGTGGATTAGCGATGACGATATTTTCCACATAGCTTTTCATAGCCTCTGCTGTGAAAGTTTTATGCTCAGTGATAGTGCCTAGGCAGTAACCGTTAGAATAGATTCTGAAATAAGGAAGTTTCAGCGCTCCTTCCTTTTCACATAGTTTTTTTTCATCTTGACATTCAACAGTGGCATAGGCATGATTCGTTCTTTCCGTTGTTTCGGCGGCTTGAATAAATTGTGGCTTGCTGAAATTACTTTTCTCTTCAGAAGGATCATAGAACATGACGAGGGCTACATCCTTTTTATTAAGAAAGTCTTTAAATATCTTGTCATTTAGACTAAGAACATGTTCTGATTTCATCCAAGGGTTTTCAAGAAGGAATCCTACACTTTTTTTGGGGGGAGTCAAATTTTCAGGCTCTTTTGGTGGTAAAATATACTTTGCATTTGGTGGAGGCTCATCTTCATAATCTGCTGGGGGTTCAGGAACTTTTTTATGTGGCGAAGGCTCATTATCATAGTCTGCTGGTGGTTCGTAAAATTGTGTATTTCTTTTGGATTGCTTCATTGTAGCCCGGTTCATTGTTGCCGAGTCTTATCGTTGAGCACTGGGAGAGTTGGTAACTAGGATTATATGTCTGCTGAGCTTAGACTTTGATATGCTTTACTGTAAAAAAAAAAATTTATCACAAAATATTAAAGTATGTCACACAACTACACACATGTACGCATAGCTACCAACAAACACACACAACTACAAACACATAGATACAACTAAATACACACAGTCTATTATCCCACTTCTAATGTAATAAGAGTAATTAAATCCCAACCATTACAACTGGTGATTATTAAAGTTGTGTTCCTTTCACTTTTGATTGATATTACAGTTCATATTGATAAAATGATTATTACACAAATGGTGTTCTATCTTAACTTGGAACCAAACAGTATTGATAAAATGAAGTTCCATTAGAACAAAATCCATGTATGCAAGGTTTTAAAACCAGATCACATCAGGGTTGTAGTGTAAATCAATGCATGTCACATTGCAGAAATTTATGTCAGTAACTTAGAAAAAATATGAACAGGCAGAACAAATATAAAGAATTTATTCAAGGGTAAGCCAGTAAGTAGGTCACAAACTGATACAGGATAGTTGAAAATATAGTTGATAGTTTCTAAAGGTGTCATTAGGTTGCAGCAACATAAAACTTTGTTATTACTTTAGTTAGCAGATGCTAGGTGTTGAATGTTCGTGCGTAGTTCAGATACAAAAGGGGAATCAAGGTGCTGAGCAGCGCATGAGCTGCAGCGGTCAGCGACCCATAGCTGACTGCTAGCGTCAGGGCCAGCAAACCAGAACTGCCAAGACCCTTCTACACCTCCACGCGGTGATCCTGGATAACAGGCTGCAGCAAGGCAGACTGGCTAAGGAGAAGGGATCGAAGAGGGAATGCTAACCCGGTACTCAAAAAATGCTTGCTGAAGTCGGATGTGTTGGACCGAAAGGTGCAAATATCGCAGCCAAGCTGTAAACTGCGACACAACGCATTCCGTTCTCTGGACTATATTCTGCTACTTAAGTCAATTTAGGGTTTGGTAGCGGGAGATTGAGAAGAAGAAGAAGATACAAAAGGGCATCCATGATAACAGAATGTACAATTAAAGTACACTGTGCTATTTTGCATTTTTTGGGAACAAAAATATTTTCTGCAAAGGATATTCATAAGGAAATGCTAACTGTTTATAGTAAGTGTTAGTCACGTAAAGCAGTGCATAACTGGGTGGATACATTTTCTCAAGGAGGCTCAAAAATTGCTGAGGAAGCCTGGCCTGGTCATTTTGTTCAGATTGGAATAGAAGCATCTGTGCAGTGGGTGGCGGAGAAGAATCGAGCTGACAAGCGAGTAATGATAGACAGTGTAGCAACTGCAATGGGGTGTTCACATGGTTTAACCTACACCATAGTGCACAATTGATTTAATTTCTGCAAAGTGTGCTAACAGGGGGTATCCAAACAACTGACTGACAAACACAAAATGAACAGAATGGCCCCGTTCCTGTTGCATCGATAAAACCATGAAATAAGTGTATCAGTGTTGGTGGAAATTATGTTGAGAAACAAGGGACAATGTAAGTGCAAAAATAAATGGTTTTCAAGTTTGTATATCATTTAGTTTTTAAAAAAAATACCTATGTCAGACCAATTTACTGGCTTGTAATTGTAATTGATTGATGCAAGAAAAAAACTATGGGGCCGGGAAAAATGTAATACTTACTAACATTACTTTTCCTGTGGACTTTCCCAGTATCAGTTGTAAGGAAGCTAAGTTTCCGTCACGGTAAGCAAATATTGTAGGTTTTCTGTTATATCATCTATCCTCACAGAGTGTAACCAGACCATGCCGAGTTCAACTATCACATTTGTAACTGATATGGTTCCAATATGATGACATGGTCAAACCATTAATTTCCTATTTTGCTATATGCTTGATGTAGAGAGTTCACAATATTTATGTCATCATCAATTCTCGTTCTATTTCACCTAATACGACTTTTCTCAAGAATGTAATTTCACACATAATTTAGCTCTCATGTGCCTTTAATAAGAAACAGCTATGACAATAGGAGCAAAATTGTTGGTTCACATATATTGCCTATTGCTTAGTATCCAAGCTATTGTTTGGGTGTTTAAGTAGTTGTAACAGGATAAGACATTGCCACAGCTTTTAACATTAAGTTTCAATTTCTATGTCAAGTTTTCCTTTCATAAAAATGTGGACCAGGTACTTTTTGCCCTGTTTAAGTATTATATTATTTGTATGTATTTTAAGTAGGTTTTTAAAAATTAAAAGATAAAATTAAGAATTAATAAATAAAATTTAGATCGCAAGCCAACATGACAAACCAGAGAAGGAGAAAGGATCACATATAACAAACTTGACAAACCAAAAGTAGAGAGAACATCACATACAAGAAACTTGACTACCAGAGATGGAGAGAAGGTCACATATAAGAAACATGATAAATCAAAGATGGAGAGAAGATCACATAAAATAGTCCTGCCATGTTTAATATATGACGCATGTTTAAATGAAACCAAACTTAACTGGACCAAGTGAACATATGTACGATGCACATGATGTCACTTCTCATGTAAACAAGCACATACCAACGTCAAGTCTGCAAAATTTTGTAAATCTCCGACTCATAGTTTCCTCAGCAGACCATTGAAAACATGGTGGGTGAGATATGGAATCCGTCCAGAGGTGATCAGCGAGCAGTAATTTGGTTTCTAACAGCTGAAGAATGTCAACCAGTTGACATTCATTGCAGAATGCAGGCAGTGTATGGTGACAAAAGTGTGTAGAAGACAACAGTGAAGAACTGGACAACGATGTTTAAAGAAGGATGTGAGTTAATGAAAGATCCTGAGACCAGGTCAGGCGCATATTGTTGCGTCAAAAGATGCCATCGCCAAAATTGATGCAGCAACTCGGGTTTATCGTCTCTGCAGCTTACGTTCGCCACAATTTTGTCACCATACACTGCCTTCCTTACTGCGATGAATGTCAACTGGTCAACATCCTTCAGCTGTTAGAAACCGAATCACACTCGATGTTCAACTCTGGACGTATTCTACATCACACCCGCCATGTTTTCAGCGGTCTTCTGAGGAAACTATGAGTTGGAGGATAATGAAATTTTGCAAACTTGACGATTGGTAAATGCTGCTTACATCAGAAGTGACGTCATCATGCACATCGTACATATGTTAACTTCAGTTAAGTCTGGTTTCATTTGAATACGCTTGTATATTTAAATAACTTCAGGGCACTAACCGTGTCGTCTGACAGAAGCTGATCAGAGCCTTAAAAGCCAAACTAAGAACACGGTTTTGTTTAATAAATTATAACCATGTGGAATAGGGCTCTGACTATGTGGAATACTGATTAGCCTATGCGACAGGGACAAATAAAATCATGCCTTTCACGTATCACAGATACAATTTTGTCATGTGATGGCAAATCAGGGACAACATATAAATAACCATGATGTGAGTAAACCTTTACAGGATAATATATCTACATTGGAGTGTACTTCATCTTTGACTGAACAGAAGAGAGCATTATTATCTACATTAAAGAGTATTTCATCTTTGAATGAACAGAACTTTGTCTTGTGCTACAATGATTCCAGAACTGATTTGGAAAAGTGTCATAGCACACTAGGGGTTATAATAGATCATACAGGTAAAGTTAGTGATCAAGTCCAGGTAGCAGTAAAAAAGGCAAATGCAATGTTAAGTATGATAAAAAGAAATATTAAACATAGGAACAAGGAAGTGATAGTCAAACTGTATAAAGCATTAGTTAGACCTAGATGGAGTACTTTGAACAGGTGGGGAGTCCTTATCATAGAGGGGATATAAACATGCTGGAAAGGATAGAAAAAGAGTGACAAAGCTGATAGTGAGATTCCAGAATTACAGTTATGAGGAAAGACTCAGAAAAATCAGTCTATAATGTTTAGAAAAGAGAAGAATTTGAGGTGGCTTAAATAATACAGGACAGGTTTATAAGATAATCAAAAGAACGGATAAATTAAACTAAAACAATTTTTTTTCTTCAAAATACAACCACCTACAAGAACAAGAGGGCATAGCTACAGTACAAATTAACTAAAGAAAAATCAGATTAGATAGTAGGAAATATTTTTTCAGACAGAGAGGGGTGAATGCTTGGAATGCATTGCCACAGGAAGTAGTGGAGGCAGTGACAATTAATGCATTTAAGAATAGATTGGATGCACATAGCTTTTAGAGAAAGGAAATGTAAAAGAAACTTGTTAACAGACTCAAGTCTTCTAAACCAGTAGACTAAACATTAAGTTTAAGTTAAGTTAAGAAAGAGCATGTTAGCAAAAGAATCAATCAATAAAAACAAACTGAAAGAAACACAAAGCCTATGCCATGGGAAGAACATTGACGAGAGCTTTGCTAAACTGTCCACGGATATTAGATCAATCGAAAAAGAATGGGCAACAAAAGTAATTTAATAAATACAGTAAAGAAACACTGTAAAGTCAAGAGGTTCAAGACCATTAAAAACACAAAACAGAGCTGTGGAATGACGAAGTCAAAACAGCTACCAAAGAGACGAAGAACAGATACAAAACGTGTGGGCTATACGCAAAAAGCAGCAGGACTATGTCGACTATCAACAAGAAAGCACGCAAAGTATGTGATTAAAGAGGCTACATCTAAATATTGGAAAGAGTACGGGGAACTTCTTAATAGTTCATTCGAATTACAAAAATGCAACAAGAAATGTATACAGAAAAATCAAAAGTATGAGAGGCAAAGCTGATTATTACAAAACAATCTAACATAAATTATTAACGACGATAATGGATCGCAATAAACGACCCACAACTGGTCCTGAAAAGATGGCAGCAATATTTAATACGTCAAAGAACTTGTCAACATACCAACAACTGGGATCAATGATAAACAAGATACCATCATTAACATAAGCAACGAGCTAGAACAAAAATATCAAGCTTTCAGAAATGCTGAACTGGTACAAGCTGCTCCACTAAACAAATGGCCAGGGCATGGCGAAATTCCTGTTGAATTAATTAAAGCAGCCGATGAGGTAGGGAAATTGTGGCTACAAAGAGTGTATAACCTAGTATGGACAACGCCGGAAATGCTAGAAAAATGGAGAAACGCAATAACTCTAATACGGAAAAAGAAAGGTAGCAAAAGAGGCTCCACAAAATACAGAGGAGTATCGCTCTGTAGCCACGGCAGTAAAATAGGTTGTAAAATCTTAGGAAAAAGAAAAGATTGCGCTACACCATCGAACCTCAGCTCAATAATACTCAATGAGCTTTAGAAAGAACAGAAGCTGTGCCGGTGCAATTTTTACTCTCGGGCAATTGGTGGAAAAAACAATTGAATACAATCAGGAATTGTATGTTGGGTTTGTAGATCAAGGAACAGCTTTTGACCTTGTAGATAGGAAACATCTATGGGAAATATTGGCACATTATTGAATAAAATATCACCTAATTAACTTATACAAAAGTCTCTATATTGAAAGCTAGTGCTCTGAACAATAACTAGATTCTCCGAAAAATTTAAAATGTCATATCAAATATTGAGTACGACAAGAATGATATCCACTTTGTTGTTCATTATATGTGTAGACCATATTTGTGAAGGAGCCAACCAAAATGAAGGTAGCAACATTGGTGAACTCTGAAACGAACTTCTCTTCGCAGACGACCAAGAGTCATACTCTTCGCAGACGACCAAGAGTCATAGCAACTTCAGAAATACAATTGCGACAGTCGTATTATTTTCTTTTCTTATTGCGTTCGTATTATTTCTCTATTTTGGATTCCGTGGCGAAGTGGTTAAGCCGTCGGCCTCGTGATCAGGTGGTGTGGGTTCGACTCCGCACTCCGCCGTCTTTGTTACGGGTGCTTGATGCAGAGTCCCCTGCATCTCGTAGTCGTCCCATAGTTGTCGTCTTGTCCTTGCTCCACTTGCCACTGGGATCGGGCGACTCGAGACGAGAGAGTGAGGATAAAAAGTATCGCAGTTAATCCTTACAAAAAATATCGCTAGCAAATAAATACCATCATCGTCAACGATGGACGGTTGCCTTTGCCTATTTCTCTATCCGTTACACTATGTTTTTATTTTGCCAAACGAGCTTTATACAATACGATTTTCGTCCCGACACTATGCTATCAATGTCAAAACTGGACACTAACGAAACGTCAAATGAAAAAGGACACATCGTAACAGCAGAAATGAAATGTCTGTGAAAATTAGTGTATAACAAGGAGAGACATGATCAGAAACGATGACATCAGGAGACTAGCGGGAACAGCACCAATATTAGTTAATCCAGTAATCAAAAGACAGCAACTAAAATTGTTTGGTCACATAACAAGACTACCATCACATAGCAACACCCCCCCCCCCCCCCCCCGTCCCTTCCCAACAAAACAAAACAAACAACAAAACAAACCATGGTTTTTAGATACAACGGATGTAAGGCTAAAGGCCGACCACAAAAAAAAAGATGGCTTACGGAAATATCTAAGGCGGTGAATGCAACCATGCAAGAGACACACAGTCGGCTTGGCTCGTTCTATAGATCTCCTTAAAACCTGACACAAAGCCATAACAGGCATAAAAGAAAGAAAGAAGAAAGACTACTACTAAACAAACATCTAATATCTTCCGATATCCTATTTTTTGTGGTTACAAATAGAGGAAACATACACTCTGCAACAACATATTAGCACTGAACAGAATTACATATATTGTAAACATAGACCGCAGCAGACTGATGAACACTATTACACAATAGATGATTGTTTCTTTTGTATTTCTGTGTTTTTAAGGGAACACCAATTGTGCCAGAAACAGTCTGCCTATTCTAGTTTTCACACTTCAGCAGAGTAGTGTCCGTTGTTTGTTTCTTCGTGTGATACGTACCGCTTGCGATGTTTTTAAAAAAAAAAGTTGTTGCGGAATCTGAGCGAAAGTACGTTATCCTAGAGGAATCTGTTCACAAATTCCAGTAAAGTTTATGTAAGCGATATCTCAAAGCCAAGTCCCTATTGACAGAGATCACTCAAAACACAGTTACTATTTACTCTGGTGAAAGTACATCGTCCGTTTTCATTTTCTGTAACGGAAGATATTTCGAATTGAATGGCAATATGTCATCTTATTTTGGAGCAGCGCATGAGCTGCAGCGGTTAGCGACCCATAGCTGACTGTTAGTATCAGGGCCAGCGAACCAGAGCTGCCATGACCCTTCTAAACCTCCACGTGGTGATCCTGGATAACATGCTGCAACACAGCAGACTGGCTAAGTAGAAGGGATCGAAGAGGGAATGCTAACCCGGTACTCAAAAAATGCTTGCTGAAGTGGGATGTGTTGGACCGAAAGGTGCAAATATTGCAGTCAAGCTGTAAACTACGACACAACGCATTCCGTTCTCTGGACTACATTCTTCTACTTAGGCCTGTGTCAGGGTTTGGTAGCGGGAGATTGAGAACGAAGCCAAGCCAAGCCAACAAGCCAAGCCATTTTATTTTAATTTTATGTTGTTAATGGATTTTTGTAAAACACTTCAACTGATGATATTTTCGACATTTGATTCCACTTCGTCTTGTCTCGCATGCTTTAGTCAGTTGTTGCAATTTATGTTGTTAGTAAGTCTACTTTGAGTCTTATTAGCTGGCAACATTGCCTTTGACCATCATTTATTCATGCACGTATGGTGGACGGGACACGTCCATTTCGAATGGCGCGACGGAATCGCTGTCTCCCTGTACAAAAGCAAGGGGAGTCGCAAAGACTGCAGTAATTACATGCCTATAACACTACTCTGGGTGCCGGGGAAGGTGTTTGCTCACATGCCACTGGCTAGACTCTAGCCACTCTTGAGCACAAATCGTCGCCCAGAACAGTCTGGTTTCACCCCGAGTCGTTATACAACCGACGCTAAGCTTGCTCCGCGCCTCCTCGCCGAACAGCATCCAACCTTCAATCTGCTCTTGTACGCCTTCGACTCGGTTGATCGGCCGGCTTAATGGAAAACCCTTCAGTGAACAGGCATCCAGGACCCTCCTCTGTTGAACCTGATCAAGGAGCTACACAATTACACCGGCGCCAGAATTCGGCTGGGTGGCACTCTCTCTGATAGATTCCCCACAACTTCAGGTGTCAGACAGGGATGTGTTCTTGCCCCCGACCTAGTCTGCCGGACAGTCGACTGACTTCTTGACCGCCTAAGCGCGCACCAGAAGGATATAGCTATTGATCGATCAATCTTCACTTATCTCGTTTACGCAGCTGTTCGGCACAGACAGATCTGCGCTGCGGCGCTCTCTTGAAATGTTATCGAATCGCCTCCTTAGGCCTGTCTATATCCTGGACCAAGACCAAAGTTCAGAACCTCATTTCCGACACAGCACCCCAGGGTATTGAAACTGGATGTCACACTTTGGAGGGCACCAACGAATTAATCTATCTCTGTAGCATGATAGAATCCGATGGGTGCAGTAGTCCCGATATGTCAAGGTGGATCAGACTAGCTGCGTCCGCTATGCACGACCCCCGACGTGTGTGGAGAAATGGCAAGATCTCCCTTGGGATACAAATCCACATCTACCAGTCCTGCGTGGTCCCAGTCCTGCTTTACGGCTCCGAAACCTGGACATTGCTGAAACATGACATGTTGAGACTGGACTCCTTCCACATGCGCAACAAGCGACGTATCCTAGGCATCCGGTGGCATGACTACATCCGCAACGTGGAGGTCTCTGCTAAAACAGGTCTCCACCCAATCTCAGCAACACTTGATTGACGCCGAGTTTCTTTGTTCAGTCATGTTGTACGACTGGACAATGAAACCCCTGCCCACTAGATACTACACAAGTCGTTACTCAGCGCTGAAAGTCTTCGCCCCCCCCGCACAGTATGCATCCAGCAGATATCAACATCTTCCTCCGCCTTGGATGAGTCCTGGAACCACGCCACAGCTGTGGGTCATGGATGTGGTCGACCGACGCAACGGGCCCCAGACGTCTAAGCGAATATTATTATTGTCTTTGAGCCGTCTCTTCGTTGCTAGAAGCTTTTGGGTGTCATCCCTGATCTGACTGCATTTTGTCGTGTCATGTATTTCTGCAAGGGATCCAATTTTTCAACAAATCCAATGTTTCTTGACTATGGTATAGAGATTAACGCTGGAAACCCAGAACCAACAACGTCAAGGGCTTCAACAGTGTGGTAAAAGCTAATGGCCAGGAACTCGAAGTAGCTCCATTAGTTGACGTTGCCTTATTGATCCAAACCCTCTCTTTAGATTGTAAGTTATTACACTAAAGCTGTTTTTGAGATTGGGGTGGTTTGGTATATTTTTTTTTCCCCTCGGAAAGTCTGTCCAATCGCCTCGTAGAACTCCTTTATTCCTTGGTTAGTCGTCTGACCATTATTTAGCTATTCCAAGTAAATTCGTCGAAATCCTCGGCGCGGCTTACTAGGCACAATGCATCTGCAATCTCAGCGGTTATCAGACCTCGGGCTCTTCGCTGTTAACACATACATTATTCATGTGTCCAAACATCAACGCCATATATGTTATTCCTGAGGTCATGGTTTTACATAGCTACCAAGTTTGTACGTTCGTGTAGCCAGAATGCTCAGGAATGCCGAAATTCTAAACAAATATATTAATATTTATACAGAGTATATGAGTTAATATCTTACTTAGTCGCTCCTCTTCTACCGTGAGGTGTAGAGGTTTGCCAAAGAGAACGCCACCCTGCTTTATCCGCCGTCTTTTTCCTGGCCTTTTTCCAATCCAGCCCTCTATCACTTAGGGACTGTCGTATGTTGTCTTCCCAACGTACTTTGGGACGTCCTCGGGGTCTGCGTCCTTGACTTTTGATCTCCCATGACCGCTTTGGTATCCGATCTTCTTCCATTCTACAGACATGGCCAAACCACTGTAGTTGGGACTGCTCCACTCGTGTCTGCAGGGGTTGAACTTCAAGATTGCTACGTATTGTCTGGTTACGGATCTTGTCCCTTTTCGTCACCTGAACCGCCTTTCTTAGGTACCTCATTTCTGAAGTTTGTAATTGCCTTTCTTGGGCTGTAGTCATTGTCCATGACTCACATCCATATGTCAGGACAGGCACATAGGTCGAGCGGTATACATCCATCTTTGTTTTCCTTCTTATTTCTCTTCTGCTGAGGAAACCTCTGTTTATTGCAAGGAACAGCCTACCTGCTGCTGCCCTTCGTGCAGTTAACTCCTCTTTGATTCCTCCCCTGCTGTCTATTACCACTCCTAGATATTTAAAGTTGCTGACCTGCTCCAGTGCTCGTGTTCCCAGGGTTATCTGATGTCTTTTTTCATCTCTGGCGATCACCATGGTTTTTGTTTTGGAGTTGCTGATGTGCATTCCTCTCTTCTTCAACTCTTCTTTCATCATGCATGCCACACATTCTCATCCCTCGGTTCTCCATTAGTCGTTAAAAACGCTGCGTGAAACACACACGGCTTCTGATCCAGTTGAAAAGCATGGCGTCATTTTGAACCGGGGTATGTGTATACAGTGGCAAGAAGCATCCCTGCATAACATTATGGACAAACAGTTGAAATACCATAGAAATTAGAAAATAAATTACTTCCTTAAAAATCCTCCTTGTAATTAAGAATGTGCTTTAATGAAGTAGACTTGGTCTATTACAGATTTAAAGGGAACATCGTCAGCTGCGGCTATATTGGTACGTTGGACATTCGAAACGCCGTTGACCTGTAGACACTAAACCGTGTCTCTTAGTGACTAAATCGCACCATCTGTTGACGTCACATTTTTATGGGTTTGTCAGTTCTAGGGCGTGCAGTGCTGATACGGTTTTAGTGCTGCAATTTTGTTTTCACATTTGGCATGATCTAAGAATTGTATCCAAAAGAGAGGGGGAACTGAGATGATAGTCCGATCATGTACAGCATACTGATCATGACGTCTGGTCTGGGTCAGGCACAGTATACTGACCAAGACCACACCTCTCTTCTATGTGGCAGAACGCAAGCTGTTATCAAGGCAGTCTGGCTAATGAGATGTGGATCGACGTGATCCCGGTAGTACTGAGCGTCACGCAGATGAAGTCGAGCACAACAACCTGCAGGACCCGTCCACCTTCAGCACGTTCGGAATGTGAGGAAAGCTACTGCAACCCGCCACTAATGCTCTTTTCAGGGCACATGAGGGAGTAAACTTACTCATCATAGACATTAAATAGCAACAATATCCAAGAAAAGCATAGGTCCAGGCATATACTGATGGATCAGCAACAAGAGCAGGGATCCAGGAATATACTGATGGATCAGCAACAAGAGCATGGGTCCAGGCATATACTGATGGATCAGCAACAAGAGCATGGGTCCAGGCATATACTGTGGCATGCCAGATATTGTATCTCTGGGGACATAGAATGACCATTATTTATTAATGTGGCTTATTATAATTTTGTTTGGATTAACATGTATTCTTGGAGCTGAGTGCGGGCCTGTAGAAGCAATTCGTGCAGGAGGGCAAGATGGACCCATGCACAACAATTTGCTGGTGTGAAATTTTTTGATATGGTAGATTAGACGAAAGAAATCAGACTACGTGCGGACATCTTCTACTCAATAATCCTGCCATTGCTCTGCTATGGTAGCGAAACCTGGTCTCTAACCAAAGCAGCAGAGAACCAACTGAGAACAGCACATGCATCTCCTGAAAGACTCCTTGTGGGCATAACTGTCAGATAACAGCGGCAGAGCGAACTACACAATAGCGACATCCGGAGAATGTCACAAATCAAGGATGTCCTACAGTACGTCAACCATTTAAAACACTGCGGGTCATCTAGCTAGACGACAAGACGAAAGATAGAGTACCACAACCATCATGGGGTACCCGGGCGACAAAAAGAGATCTCGGGCACAGTACCTAACTCGCTGGTGAGATTCACTAGAAAAGTACAACATTCATGACCGCACAACAGACTACTATCACACTGGACGACATGTGCCTGTAACAGAAACGACTGAAACCTGAGTTGGGACCCGCTCAAGGGTGACCACCCCTTGACGAAGAACGGATCAAACTAAGATTAGACATTTTTGAATTTGTGTTTTATTCCGTCCTATCCTTTATGGAAAGGTTTGAGTGTCAAGACAGGCATCGGGGGTCAGACTAAATGCAACATACTGACCAAGAACCCCGCTTCACGTTCATGACAAACACCAGGAAATAGGCTCTGCTGCAGCCTGGTGGATGAGGTCTGGATTGACTCTGTGGTCTCTCTAGTGGCGAGCCTTCTGAGTAGTTATGCACTGCACTACAGCCTGGTGGATGAGATCTGGATTGACACTGTGGTCTCTCTAGTGGCGAGCCTTCTGAGTAGTTATGCACTGCACTACAGCCTGGTGGATGAGGTCTGGATTGACACTGTGGTCTCTCTAGTGGCAAGCCTTCTGAGTAATTATGCACTGCACTACAGCCTGGTGGATGAGCTCTGAATTGACACTGTGGTCTCTCTAGTGGCGAGCCTTCTGAGTAGTTATGCACTGCACTACAGCCTGGTAGATGAGGTCTGGATTGACACTGTGGTCTCCCGAGGGATGAGCCTTCTGAGTAATTATGCACTGCACTACAGCCTGGTGGATGAGGTCTGAATTGACACTGTGGTCTCTCTAGTGGCGAGCCTTCTGAGTAATTATGCACTGCACTACAGCCTGGAGGACCCACCGCCATCATCATTTATCCATCTGGCTCTCTGGGGAACATAATATTGTTTCTCCTTGGCCGTTCGTAAACCAGGTGTTCTTTTACTTTCCCCACTCGTCTTTTTCCCTGTGAGTTTTGATCCAGCGCATGTCTGGTTATGCTGTCTGGCTTCTTCTGAGAGTGTGTTCAATCCATCCCTACTTTCTATCTTCACTTTCCTGTTTTATTGGATACTGCCATGCTCTTTTCCCACAGATTCATATTTAGAAGATCCAGGTTCACCTTCTTCAGTACACCCCCTGATATCAGACCTTAAAAACTGCAGCAGAAGCACTTATGATGAATGAAAACACAGAAAAACGCTTGGTACTTTTCACATACACACTATTTGTAGTGGCAGCACAGAAACCGAAAAAATTTAGATCTGGAAGATACTCTCTAAACTATGTTCCCGATTCAGGACAGTGGATATTCAGTGGATTCCTTCTCATTGCAGCATACTTGGCAAGCAGGAGGCTGACAAGAGACGATCAAACACTGTCTCAACCTATTATATGTATAACTTATGAAGATATAAGGAGGCTTGTCAGATACAGTTACAAGAGCAAGTGGTTAGCGGAGTATCCAGGACGACAACAAAATTACGCTTACTACAAGCTAAACATGGCCGAACAGACGGTGATTTTCAGATTCAGCACAGGCCACAACAGGTTACGATGCCATCTATTCAATAAGTTCAAATTAGGGCATACCGATGAATGTGTCTGCGGCACTGATAAAATGATCAGATGCTGATCATCTGATGTAGAAGTTTCCAACATATGAGTTACAGGGAAGGCACATTTGACCATCACTCATTTCATTACGAGACAAGCTCTATGGAGCTACCGATGACCTCATGAGGACCACTGCTTTCTTGCCTCATTCAAGTTCAGGTCTGATGAAAGCGTATGATAGAGAAGTACACTCCTGGGTGTATTTGCAGCCACATCAAAGTTGCTGCAAGAAAATATTCATCAAGAAGGAAGAACTTGAATACTCATAGCTTCAAAATCAACATAAAAATGCTTGTTTAATGTACGAGAACGATTTGAAATGTTTTGCCTTTGAGGAGATAATTTCATTAATGTGCAAGATTTTACATGAGCTATAAATTTTCTTCAAGCCTGGAATGTTGTTCAGGTGATGCCTCATTGTTTATCAACGTAGTCACAGTACCTAATGCCAATGTCAGACAAGTTGCTGCATCCCATCGAGGAAAAAAATCAGACGTCTTCTCCTGACATAAGGAATGCACAGCTTGAGCTTCGGGATGAGGAAGAAGTCACAAGGTTCCAAATCGGGGCTGTATGATGGGTGTGGTAAAATGTTGCAAAACGTCAGACACTCCAATGCAGTCACTGTTTGTTGACTCGTGTATGAGCGCGCACCGTCATGCTGAAGAATTGCGTACATCACCATGTGTGGGACCCATCCCAAACACACTTTCCTATACCCACGCAGGGCATGGATAATGTGATAGAGTCGTTCAATTGAAAAAATAATCATTGTGGCCATATCTTTCTGCTTTACACAGCGATTGGCACGAATCAGTTTGTCCACGTGAGCTTGGTGCTGTGCATCCCCAGCTGTGATTTGTCGTCCACTGCGAGCCTTGTCACTCATGTTCGTGGTGGTTGGATTGTTACCTTTTACAGTCTGTGCCGACCTTCTGACATCCACACATGCGTCACCATATACCGTAGTCATTTTTCCGATGATATACAACCTTCCACTGTCAGGAATTCAGTAACAGCACACTGCTTCTACCTTATTTCCTTGAAGGCTACCATTTTTCTGTCTGCTGTGTGCATGCATCATGTTCCAGGTGCATGTCTCTATAGTCACTTCATTAGAGATTATTTTCACATAGGTGTCACCATGGCTCTGAGCACTGTTGTCATAGTTATGGCGCTGGAGATAAAACTTTTCAAATTACCCTTGTAACTTCTACTGCTTTGTACATCAGCCTTTTTGTGTTTCATCTGCAGAGATGACAGCTGGAGAGTTTTTGAGACAGCAAGGGCTGCCAAGCAAGTTGCAGCTAAGAGAGAGACATCCTCAGGCACAAGAATGTCTTTAGTATCCCATGTCCAGCACCAGAGTGATTCAAATCGGCTTGCAGCTTATGCTTCAGATGTTGAAAGCGTAGCCAGTGATAACTGCACCATTGACATGGACAGCTTCTACGAGTTAGTTTTTTCATTATCATTTTAGCTTTATGTCTTATTATACAAGTATCTCGGAGTGGTAGACCACTAGCTTCTTGCTGCAAAGGTACTGAGTTCGATCCTCAGTATCAACATGCAGTTAACCCAGCAGTAAATGGGTACCTATCTTACTGTTATAGAAAGAAAAGCAGTGACAAAGGGAACGTCCACCCGAAGTATTACAAATCGGATAACTAGTACAATGATATCTCTAACACTTTATCTCCAACAGCAATGTCTCTATTTTTGGGGACCACCTTTCACTTTTTTACAATCTGATTATACATCCAAGAGTTCCTTGCGATACAGGTGAACCGACCCAAGTGACATAAGTAAGCTTATCGTAATGTATCTTTATCCATTAGTAAATTAGTTTTCTTTTATCTCATATAAGCAGCCATTGAAAAAAGGAAATTTATTTCTAATCTTTGCAAGCTGTTTTTAATTGGTTTTTCTCTGTTGGCAACTTTGTTAGACTCCCTATCTTTCTTGTCTTTGGAATTCTCAACACCATTTTCTGTAACCACATTTGTGTCAGCTCTAGTTATTTGGTTTATTTGTTCACTTATTGTCTACATTTCACATCTATATTATGATAATAACTCCATGAGAACCAACACAGTAGCTTTTCACACATCTAATCCTCCTCCTACTCAAATCACCCATTCCCCTCCCATCTCTAGGGACCACCAACACCCGAGGCCCCCCCCCCCCCCCCCACCCACACACACACACCACTCTCCTCTAACCCTCTGATCTTTCAAGTTATACATGGCATCAAGTGTTTCATATACCTTTTAACATATTAATGTTGACATCTGAAAGCGTGCAAAGAAGAAACCAAGTTACATCAAATTGAAGAATGAAAATGACATGATAATAAAATGGAATGTATACAAAATTAGAACTCGGAACCTCCCCTAAGTGAGAATCATATTTCTAGACCAAATATCTGATTGGTCATAAACTTTTCACAAAGGAACTGTTGTGTATATTTAGCAACTATCATCACTGTTAAGTTTATCGTTACTGTCATAGCACATGAATCCTGCCAAAAGTCAAAACGAATATTGTTAAGCAATCATGATTTTAGTCCATTCTAATTAAATAATGAATAAACAAATTGAAGATGTTTCCGGATCCAATTCTGAAAAAAAAGCTGCTATTACGTTCTGACTACACATGATCCACTGATGATATCATGATCTCATGATTCAATCAGTCAATCAAATCTCTTCTGCACACATTCTGGATAGTTATTAGAGACAAAATATAGGTTAGATAACATAGACTCACTGTATTTGTGGCTCACTAGAGACTTTCTGTTGTTTGGACTATTGTCTATTCTTGCGTTATATCAAGAGAGCAGAGCTACAAATAAACTAAAGAAAGGTCCAGATTGGATATTAGGAAATATTTTTTTAGTCAGAGAGTGGTGAATGCTTGGAATGCATTGCCACAGGAGATAGTGGAGGCAGGGACAATTAATGCATTTAAGAATATATTGGATGCGCATAACAAGGTAATGTAAATTAAACTGATTGTATACAGATTCTGCAGTCTTCTAAACCAGTATAAAGATGTTAAGTTATTGCTGTGTTTTTTTATATGATGATAATTTTAGTAATCTTTAAAATCTTTTAATCTTTTAATCTTTAAAATGGAAGCCTAGGAAACACAATAAACAAGTATTCATTTTTGTTCTTGTTATTAAGGTCTAACCCACAACTAGGACAGCCTGGTGTACCTGGTTCCACTGATCTTGAAAGTGCACTTAAGAGGCTGGCCTTAAGGAGGGCAAATGAGCAGAATGAAAAGGACTTTCAAGATGATGAAATAGAGAGGAGGAGGAGAACAGTTCAAACTGATATGTAAGTCTTCATGTTTAAAGTTTTCATAAACTCTGCTCACAGTGTGCCTGATCATTTTCTTGGACAGAACATCAGGAAATGAGCTGCATTCATCGTAGAACTGCACAGAATTACTGTTTTCTTCTTATTTGACATTCTTTCTTAAAAAAGATGTGTGCTGAAAAAGGTGTAGATATCACAATTCACTGTAAACTACTTACAGGGAAATTGTGATATCTGCACCAATTGTTCCAATACATCCAGTTTTAGCTTTGAGGTGCAAACAGGGGTGAGACAAGGATGCCTATTGTCACCGTTTCTGTTCTTGTTGACTATAGATTGAATAATGACATCATCAAACTATGGAAAGATAACTAGTATTCAGTGGACACTTGTCACAATTGGAGGACCTGGGCTATGCAGATGATCTGGTACTTTTGTCACACAATCATGGCTTGATAGGGGAAAAGAACAATCAGCCGAATTGGGACTGAATATCAACATGAAGAAATCAAGCTCCTTAAACTCAACACTAACAGCAAAGAGCCAATGATGGAGGGAGAGCAGTTGAGAGAAGGGGATACCTTTATCTGTCCTACAGTCACACTCTTGCACAACTTTCACACGCGCCCTCATGGTGAGGCCCTTCCATTGCATTTTGGTTGGGCTAGCTTCTGAGGGCGCACAAACCTAGCATAGGTACATACAGATGCATCCAAGCACTGGTTTATGCGTCCTGATATCGCCCAATGGACTACGGTCTGGGGTGGAAAATGGCGCGCCTCCGCCAGTAGAAACAAGTGAGGCAAACACCTAAGCAAATAAAAACCTATTTAGGCAGCACAATAGACACATCAAGAAGTACAGAGGCAGATGTAAGGACCAGAATTGGAAAGGCAAAAATGGCATTACTGACACTAAACAACATATGGTGATTCAGGGAAATCAAGATTTGCACCAAAGTTTAAATATTTAATGCCAATGTTCAGTCGGTGCTGCAGTCTGGAGCAAAGACATGGAGAACAACCAAGGCCATACAATAGACTCCCAAGTCCTTCGTTAACAGAAGTCTTCAAAGGATAATGGGCATAAAGTGGCAGGATATGGTGAGAAATGAAGACATGGAAAAGGAGCCAATAACATCCACTAGAACAACAAATTAAGCGGCTGGATAGGACATACGCTATTGAAGGCACTGTCCAACATAGCCAGATAGGCTTACATGGAATCCTCAGGGGAAGAAAAAGAGAAGCAGACTCAAAAACACATGAAAAGAATGTGAGAAAGAACTAAGATTAAATGATTACACCTGGTGAGAGGCAGAAAGAGCAACTCAGGGCTGTGTATCCTGGTGAAATGTTGTCAATGGCCTAAGCACAAAGAAGAGTGACAGACTTTGATTGATTGAATGGAAATTACGATTTAACATCAAAGCTGAGTACTCCTTATTCCATTATTTGGTGAGGCTTTCTAAGCTTGAGTTAATAAGCTACATGAAACACTAGGACATACTGACACCAGAGAGTGTGATCCATATTTTATAACTGTAACAGGAAGTGTCTAATCTACATATTTTATCCAAACTTGCTGGCAACTAAAGAAAACCAATTTAATATGAACATCTTTCTTCATGCAGGCATGATGGCGCTAATCATTTCAGCAATAATAGACTGGGATCACCTGTGTTTAGGTCGCCAGGAGACAGTTTGTCTTCCAGATGGAACAGTACAGGCAGCCAGCATTATAAACTGCCAGAGAAGCTGCAGATTGTCAAACCATTGGAAGGTAAGTAGCTTGATGTCCTGTTATGATAGTCTAGGAAATGGAAAAAGGGAGGGAAATGGTTTTTAAATTATCATCTCATTTTCCCATCCCATTTTTTGGTATCCACTGGGGAGATTTATGCGACTAAGGAATATATGCCACTTACCGAGGCTGTCACCATGCAGTGTACAGGGCAGGTTTTTGTATACTTTAATAAAAAGGAGCCTATGCTCTTTGGATAGACCTTCATTGGTTTAATAATATGTAAAATTTGAATTCTTTTATTAATCATATAAAATGAATGCTATTGTCAATCATGTTCAATCATAATTATTATCAATCATGTAGCCTTCAAAGTGAAAAATATAGAAGACAGACATAAAAAAGATTCCAAAATAGATATAACAGAGTTAAAGCCATCAAAAATATTTTGGGAATGTCAAAAATAAATATGACAGCTTTATATTAGAAAGTATTGAACAATACAGAAGAGAAAGTGAAGTAAGCACAAAGTGGTTAAGTCTACAAATAAACATACAAGCAGTAAATGAACAAGTTTGTAAGAAAAATCAAGTATTGATGATACATAATATCTGAAACAAAATGACAGAAAGAAAAAGCAAAAACACAACAGTGGATAATGCTGATATGCAAAAGCTCATTGGGTAGAATCGAAATGCAAAATAATAGAAGACATGCTAAAGAAACACATAACAAGACCTATGCATGCAAAAATTAAGCATCTTTCAAACATGATGAGGCTGACTCAAGTAGGAGGATGCATTAAGAACAAGAAAGGAGACATTTTAGTTAATGAGAAAGATATGTTAAACAGTAGTATACAAGAAAACTGTTCGGCAACAACAGAGGGGACAAACCATCAACATTTACTAATGACAGCCACATCATTCTTAGACCAGAAGTAGAGAAAGCAATGCAAGACATGAACATGAGAAAAGCAACATGCATGGCCACAATAAATATATAAATGATAAAGGCTGTAGAAGAATTTGGTGTAGATAAAATCACTAATTTGACCTGATTAAATCAGTCTTTATAACATCACTCATGCAACCAAATGTCCAGATTTTAGAACAATCAGCCTGATGAGCCACACCATTAAGATACTGCTCACAATTAAACAAGCATAGAGTAGACATCAAAGTTCCAGGAGAACAGTTTGGATTTCAACAGAACAGTGGGACAAAAAGGAACAACATTATGTATGAGGACACTAGCAGAAAATATTTATGGATACAAACAAACATTTATATGTGCTTTATAGACAACAAAAAGGTCCACTAAGGAAATACTAATTACATTTCTGGAAAACATAGGTATGTATGGAAAAACCCAAGAATATTCAGTCACCATTACTGGGAGCAAACTGCTACTGTAAGATCTGGCTGACTTTACTCACTATGTATTGATATACCTGGGGTAGAAGTTGGATGTCTACCAGGCGAGTCAGCTGGGTTGATAGCTTACTTACTTACTTACTTTCACAGACTGTTTGAAACTGGCCACCATTGATGCTTTTATTGCCACCACCAGATCATCCATTGTACAGGATTCCTGCATATTGAGGCAGGTGTTCTGGATCTTGGGTGGCCCTACATCCGAAGACATCCACATATCCCCAGGTTTTCAAGGTTCGACCTAGACCTGGACACTTCTGTTCTGAATCTGTTTAGGGCTCTCCACATATTATATAACATACACACTGTGACAATTTTGTCTTTTATCTCCATCTAATCTTCACTGCACTTTTGACAACTTTTCAGTGCAGTTTCAGTGTTTTTGTTCCAAGGGCTGTACAGTTTGCATATAGCTTTTTCTTGATTTCAGACGTACACTTTCTGGTTTATATCCAAAATAGGATGTGTCTGATCGCAGGACTGCTTTTTCCTTTCAGCTTCAGATGCAATGCTGCTTCTAATGTCTGGTGATATAATGCCAGTGATTGCATAAACCTTTCCCTTCGACATCAGTTTAAGGCACCCTGTCACAAAACAGCATGCCCCATTTACATCGACATGTTTTATGTATGAAAACTCATTCCATACTGGTGGATCATATTCTGCTGCTGAGAGACAAAGTGCAAGGGACAATGCTGAGAGCACCATTAGGGATACTCTCCATGCAGTGTTTGTCAGTTTGCTGATAATAGTTTCTTGTCATAACTTCTTGGTGTGCCTGTAGGATAATATACAGTGGATTACAATGCCTAGGTTCCAATGTGTGTCACAAATGTTCAAGTACATGTCCCTGCACTTGAATCTCAATTCTCCTTCCCCATTCTTTGTTCTTCAGATGGAACGCATACACTTGCGTTTTGCTGGGGTTGATTTTGAGGTGGTTTTTCTTATAGTATTCAGCCATTCTGTCTAGAGGTTTTGTGAGCTTGAACTCCACTCTTTCCATGTGTGGCTATGGAGGAGGTTACTAAAATGATAGATAAAGGGGAGTCAGTGGACGTTGTTTATCTAGATTTGCAAAGGCCTTTGATAGAGTACCTCATCAAAGATTATTTCAAAAGTTAAATCACATGGAATAGGTGGGGAAGTTGCCAAATGGAGGCAGAGGGTGGGCATAAATAAGGAGTACTCTGAGTGGTGTGAAGTGAAAAGTGGTGTTCCACAGGGCTCGGTTTTGGGACCAATTTTGTTCTTGATATATATAAATGATTTGGACATTGATATGGGATCCATGATTCCAAATTTGCTGATAACACAAAACTATGCAGTAGTGTCTCATCTAAAGCGGAAGTGGATATATTGAGGTCGGATTTAGATAAAATTCGAGAATGGTCTGTAAGCTGACAAATGGAGTTTAATGTAGATAAATGTACAGTCATCCACATGGGTAGATCCAATATGGAACATAATTACAGAATGGGAGAGAACAATATTAGAAAGATAGATAAGGAAAGGGACCTAGGGGTTATAATAGATCATACAGGAAAGGTGAGTGAGCAAGTTAAGCTAGCAGTGAAAAAGGCAAATGCAATGTTAGGTATAAAAAGAAATATTAAACATAGGAGCAAGGAAGTTATAGTCAAACTGTATAAAGCTTTAGTTAGACCTAGATTGGAGTACTGTGTACAGGTGTGGAGTCCTTATCGTAGAGGAGATATAAACATGCTGGAAAGAATACAAAAAAGAGCGACAGAGATGATAGTGGGATTCCAGAATTACAGTTATGAGGAACGACTCAGAAAAACCGGCCTACAGTGTCTAGAAGAGAGAAGAATTCATGGTGACTTAATACAGGTTTATAAGATGATCAGAGGAATGGATAAATTAGACTATAACAAGTTTTTTAAAATACAACCACCCACAATAACAAGAGGGCATAGCTACAAGCTGACTAAAGAGAGGTCCAGATTAGACATAAGGAAATATTTTTTTAGTCAGAGAGTGGTGTCTGCTTGGAATGCATTGCCAGGGGCGGTAGTGGAGGCAGGGACAGTTAATGCATTTAAGAATAAACTGGATGTGCATAGCTTTTAGAGCAAGGTGATGTAAATGAACTGGTTGTATACAGTCTCTTCAGGGTCTTCTAAACCAGTATAAAGACGTTAAGTTAAGTATTGCTGTGTCATTAACATATATAAACTCTTGTGCTTAGGCTAATTTGGTGATCATTTGTGTACATGTTGTATAGCCTAGGGGCTAGTACACTACCTTGTCCATGGCCCTTTTTTTGGTTTCTCCAACAACTCTCTTCATTTTTCAGTGTCACCTAGAATTGTCTATTTTTAATAGACAATTGATTACTTGGGTTAGATACCCCTTTGTAAAAAATTCTGAACCACGAGATAGTCCAACCCACGTGATAGGATCCAAAAAAGCACTGCCACGATCAAATGACATAACGAACACCTTTGTTTTAAGGTAAAATGTTATTGGTAGCTGAGACTATGATTGGTCAAACGAACGAAGTAGGCTGGTAAACATGAATTATTCTGCGATTTACCTGGAAACGAGTAAGTCAAGAGAGCAGAACAAACAAGGACCTACAGATTTGACAAAACGCAACTGAAATAGGCTCTGAGGCAAAAAGAAAACTCGGGTAAATATTGAGAGTTCTTCGTTGTAATTTAATCGAGAGTCAAGTATCTAGAAATAGTCTCAAAGGAAAAGAAGATAGAAGATTTATCCTACTTTTGAACTCAAGTCCAACTAGGTAATTGATGTGCTAGACACATTGTCACCAGGATACAACATTGGAAAGTACTTCACGACTTTTACAAGTGCAATGAAAAAGAGCAAGAGCAAATAATTACCATTATATTTCAAAGCTCTTCAGAACTCTCCAGGATCTCTAACGATGACCCCTTCTTTATAACAAAGAGTCAAAAAAACATGTGTCAAGTTGTTTGTAGATTAGAATAGGAAAAAGAATCGAATCAATACAAGTATCTAATGACAGCAGGTTACTGACCAAAGGTAGGAATCTGGGAAATTTAGGCAGGTACACTGTCTGTCCAATTGCACAAAAGTACCGATTTTTAGATTAGGCCGAAGACAGTAAGTGTTGAAGACATCATTAGAACTCTATGCACTTAATGAGTTACATATCCATGATAGGAGAGCTTGTAGTGACAAATAAAAATATTATCTTCAGAGTTCTTGTTATGAATTGTTAGTGTCGGTTTGTAAAGAGAATAGAAAAGGTTGTCTAACTGTAGATGTGTGGATCTGGTACAGACATAATTAATGGTGCTTGTCATCAGAATAGTATAGTGTGGTATGGTAAAAAAAAGGCTATATAACAGAGAAGTGTAGGACTGTATTACACTTCATTAGTGACCTTATAGATCTGTGTCAGCAATAGCTGGAGGTTTTCATGTCATCTGCCAGTGAGATAGATAAAAGTCACCCCTGTCACCTGCTTGCACTCGTATCCATCCTCAATGTCTTGTGTTAGGTTACGGATTTGTTCACAGCATGATATTCTGGGCCTAAAACCCGCCTGTTCTGGAATAAGTTTATCTTAATGTCTAATATTCGGCGCAAGATTATTTTCTCTTAAACTTTATATTTGTGATATAATATTGCATTTCTAAATGTGTGCTTTCTTTTGACATGTGCCCAGTTTTGAGCAATGTGTATAATTTGCTCTGTTCTCAGTTCATCTATTCCAGATGCTTTGTTGATTTCCATTCTGCTAATCTTCTTGTCAAGTTCTCCAATGAAGAAAGGTGTTTCCAGTGTATCATTTTCACGTACAGCTTCCCTTCTGATTTGCGATTTCTATCCTTTATGATTGGTTTTTCCATTAAGTAGTAGTTGGTGAGCAATCTGGTTTGGGTGTGATTGGTGTATGTGTATTTACATTTACACTAGGATCATGACTATGGGTTTTGATCAGTTTCCGTGCACGATGGCTATTCTGTTTCATATCAAGATTCTTTGACTAATCTGCTCCATCTTTCTTTCCTAGAGGTTGGTATCATATACATGAGTTCCTCACCTGTCATGATCGTCTCCTCAGGGAAGTTATCTTTCATAAGTTCTATAAGTATTTTTGGATCTTTGTTGAGACCTGTATGCACTGTGTTCTACATTCTATTGGGATATGTTGTCTTGATACTCTCTTGATTAGATCTACAAACATTTGATAGTTTACTGGATCTCTGGGTCAATTTTCTCTATTTCCTTATCCTGATCTCTGCTGCAGTTGCCCCAGTAGAACTGTTTGAAATTGAAATTAAATAATGTTAGATCTCACAAAAGATCTTACATGAGATTGGTCTGTGTCCTGGTAACAGCTCTTCTGTGTATTTTGTTGTCTGCTTAGCTATGTGTCCATTTACCAATATGTCATCTGGGTTATATCCTCTTTTCCACCTGCTACTATTAAAGAATAGTGGTAATTTTGGGTTGTGTATTAATTGAAGCCCATACATTCAACCCAGTTTTTTAGTTCTTCACCATCTGCATTTGTGTCTCTGTATCTCCATGCACTGTGTTGGCATTTGTTTCTCTGTATCTCCATGCACTGTGTTGGCATTTGTTTCTCTGTATCTCCATGCACTGTGTCGGCATTTGTTTCTCTGTCTCTCCATGCACTGTTTTGGCATTTGTTTTTCTGTATCTCCATGCACTGTGTTGGCATTTGAAATCCCTATGACTACTTCGGTTTTATTTGGGACTAAAAAATATCACGTTTTTCAAAGAAGAAAGTCTTATGGGGTGGTTTATACACCGATGTTATTGTACATGTTTGTACTTGGATTGTTAGTATCCCAACATTATTCTTAGAGGTACATTCCGCAGATTAATTTCCGCACCCTGTTTAGTAAATATCGCACTGTTGTATTGTTTGTGTGATCTCTCTGGAGTGAGGTTTATACCAATTACATCTAGTCTATGGTCAGCGATACCATGATGGGTCTCTTGGTCCATAAGGAGACTGCAACTGTGCTGCTTGCAAAGTTCAGCTAGTAGGAGCTCTTTATCTGCTGAGGATACCTTTGCTGATTGAAATCAAAATGAAGTCAGATCTGATGCTATCCATAAGATTTGTCATGTGGTTGCCAGTGTTGAAAGGATTTGCCAGCTATATTAGTTTGTTTTCAGAGGATGCCCTATAAATTCCAAATTGTATATCACAATCTTTGTATAAGTTCCTTTCTTGTCTCTCTGTAGATAGCTAAATGGCCTATATATTTGGAGGTAAACTGTTGATATCCAATAAAATGTAGTGAACCATAAATGTTGGCCTGCGTGGAGGCAGCCCCTTCACCATGCAAAGACACAACAGACCAATCACCTATCTACAAACTTGATTACAAGTACATACAAAACTGCCATGCTATGGACCCCAAAGACAAAGTAAAAGAGAAGTTGACTTGAGACAACTTGGTGAAGAACCAAAGAAGCCTCAAATGAAGTCATGAACCAGAGCTGAGACACCATAGTAAGAATGGCCTAATACCAGGGGAAGTGGAGGGAATTTGTTACTATCCTGAAAGATGCGATGAGCTGTGAGGGTCACTTACCTTGTTTCCAGTCATTGACTTAAGATCTCTGAAGAGAAGAATAACGAAATACTCTCATTGTTGTTGTTCTTCTTCTCATCTGATTTACTGCATAATGCATCTTCGAATCTTTGTTTTGCCTCTGTATTATTAACAAATACATACAAATTTTGATGCTGTACAGGATCTATGACCCTACGTCATTGGCAGCATCTGGCTACCCCACACTTAGCTGGCATATTTGAAGAAAGACATGGCGTACAAATGAAGGGAGGCAGCACACAAGATCTGACAGACAACAACTACTCCCTGAGTGACTTAGAAGAAGATGGTAATATTAAGCACTTATTGTTTATCTCAAGCAGGTTTTTTTGTATTATGCCTCAATTGTAATACACATGAAAGTATTACATATGCCTCTGTATTATCTCTCAATTGTAATACACATGAAAGTATTACATAGGCCTCTGTATTATCTCTCAATAGTAATACACATGAAAGTACTAAACGCGCCTCTGTATTATCTCTCAATTGTAATACACATGAAAGTACTACACATGCCTCTGGTATTATCTCTCAATAGTAATACACATGAAAGTACTAAACGCGCCTCTGTATTATCTCTCAATTGTAATACACATGAAAGTACTACACATGCCTCTGGTATTATCTCTCAATAGTAATACACATGAAAGTATTACACATGCCTCTGGTATTATCTCTCAATTGTAATACACATGAAAGTACTACACATGCCTCTGGTATTATCTCTCAATTGTAATACACATGAAAGTATTACATAGGCCTCTGTATTATCTCTCAATTGAAATACACATGAAAGTACTACACATGCCTCTGGTATTATCTCTCAATAGTAATACACATGAAAGTACTAAACGCGCCTCTGTATTATCTCTCAATTGTAATACACATGAAAGTACTACATATGCCTCTGTATTATCTCTCAATTGTAATACACATGAAAGTATTACATAGGCCTCTGTATTATCTCTCAATTGTAATACACATGAAAGTATTACATAGGCCTCTGTATTATCTCTCAATTGTAATACACATGAAAGTACTAAACGCGCCTCTGTATTATCTCTCAATTGTAATACACATGAAAGTACTAAACGCGCCTCTGTATTATCTCTCAATTGTAATACACATGAAAGTACTAAACGCGCCTCTGTATTATCTCTCAATTGTAATACACATGAAAGTACTACACACGCCTCTGTATTATCTCTCAATTGTAATACACATGAAAGTATTACACGGGCCTCTGTATTATCTCTCAATTGTAATACGCATGAAAGTATTACATGGGCCTCTGTATGTATTATCTCTCAATTGTAATACGCATGAAAGTATTACACAGGCCTCTGTATTATCTCTTAATTGTAATACACATGAAAGTATCACAACATGTACCTCTGTATTGTCCTTATCATCTTATCTTTCTGTCTATACCTTGGTCATATTTGTTCTTATCATCTTATCTTTCTGTCTATACCTTGGTCATATTTGTTCTTATCATCTTATCTTTCTGTCTATACCTTCTTCATATGTGTCCGAATCATCTATGTGTCTGTCTATACCTTGGTCATCATCTGTTTGAAATAATGTACTAACGAGTGCAGAGATGCTAGAAAAAGGAATTGAAAAGAACTAGAATATTGTGATTATAATGCACGGATGATTAGAAGAGTTTCTACTGGATTGAAAATTCAGTGGATCCCTGCATACTGTAATATACATAAAATGAGGAGACAGATAGACTGGCAAAAGGAGGAGGCGGCAAACCCCAAACTGACGACAGAGCTACATGTGAAGAAATAAAGACAATGATAACATTGATGATTTATGAAATAAAGACAATGATCACATTGATGATTTATGAAATAAAGACAATGAAAACATTGATGATTTATGAAATAAAGACAATGATAACATTGATGATTTATGAAATAAAGACAATGAAAACATTGATGATTTATGAAATAAAGACAATGAAAACATTGATGATTTATGAAATAAAGACAATGAAAACATTGATGATTTATGAAATAAAGACAATGAAAACATTGATGATTTATGAAATAAAGACAATGAAAACATTGATGATTTATGAAATAAAGACAATGAAAACAGTCCCGAGTGGTTAGCCAGGGTCTTTGTGTATGACAAAGACAAGCATAGCACCACTGCTTCACAGAGAGCATGTTGTAAGAGGCGACTATCTGTGTGACATGACATAACACCGGTCATGGTTAGGTGGTTTGTTTGTTTGGTGGTTTGCTCTAGTGTTTGAGTCTATTGAGATGGACTCGCACATTGGTTAACCTTCCTCCGCAAGCACTTATCCCAAACCAGCGGGGTATTAGGAGTATTAAGCTGCTTGAGCCTAGCCCGCTAAGCAGGAACATTTTCTCCCAGCTACATCCAGCTCATACCAGAGCTGGGACCTGCACTGGGGCATCTGCCCCTGTAGAAGTACAGGTTGACAAAGAACTAAGAAGATAACATTTAACTTCAAAGACAAATGACACAGAGAACACCCAGGATCTGAGAAAGCAGAAGCATATTACTCTTCGTCAAGAAGAGATCAAGTGACAATATTTAGGGGCCCTGCAGACTGAAAAATCATCTGTTAAAACAAAACAAAAATTGGACACGCAGACATGTGCCCATGTGGGGAGAACAAACAAACAGTGGAACATGTTCTGCAAGTCTGCCAGCTCCACGAGAGGAGCAGAGTGACTACATGGCCCTTCCTAACCCAATTGTGAGATAAACTGTATGGCGATGAGACAAGCCTAAGAAGGGCTGCCAAGTTTAAAAGGGAGATAGATGCGATTATTTGAGTGCGAACGACGACGATGAAGAAGACTGGAGGGCAAATCTGACTCAGTGTCTTCCTGGCTCACTTTTCATTCCTTTTACAAGTTGTGCTGGTCAAGTTGTGCTGGTCAAGTTGTGCCTGTCAGGTTGTGCTGGTCAAGTTGTGCCTGTCAGGTTGTGCTGGTCAAGTTGTGCCTGTCAGGTTGTGCTGGTCAAGTTGTGCTGGTCAAGTTGTGCCTGTCAGGTTGTGCTGGTCAAGTTGTGCCTGTCAAGTTGTGCCTGTTGGGTTGTGCTGGTCAAGTTGTGCTGATCAAGTTGTGCCTGTCAGGTTGTGCTGGTCAAGTTGTGCTGGTCAAGTTGTGCTGGTCAAGTTGTGTCTGTCAAGTTGTGCCTGTCAGGTTGTGCCTGTCGGGTTGTGCCTGTCAGGTTGTGCCTGTCAGGTTGTGCTGGTCAAGTTATGCCTGTCAAGTTGTTCCTGTCGGGTTGTGCCTGTCAGGTTGTGCCTGTCGGGTTGTGCCTGTCGGGTTGTACCTGTCAGGTTGTGCCTGTCAAGTTGTGTACGAGTGTCACAGATGGGTTCATCTGTATGTTTAGATTACTGTTGAAAAATTGTATTTAGATTCTAATCATTATTCTGTACGATTTGTTAATTGTTAGCAATTGTTGAATGAGCACTAAACTTTGATTGTTGTTAGAAACTTGTCAAGGGGAGCCGATTTCTTGTTGTTGTTACTCAGTGATGCTAGGGCCCTTACCCTTTGGTTCAGTGTCATATACTGACATTTGCAGACCAGTAATTCTTTGTTGTTGTTATTATAGATATATCCAGTGCCATAGGGCTCTTTCTCTTTGGTTCAGTGGCATGTAATGCTATTTGCAAGTATTTGGTTCATTAAATGTCAATACTAGGTACATTCCTCTACAGATCCTTCACAAGATGTTCATACTCGGAAAGAGCAAGACATCGGCTTAACATATACGTTCACAGATTCAACAGTGCGTAACCCTGGCAGTTATGGAGGCCTGGGCAGTCTTTTCTCAACAAGGTGAGATGAGTAGCAGTGATTATGTTTGCTAGATGCAATTTTGTGTATGTGATGGTTGCCAGAGATGTGTGGATCTAATACTCTCATGGTGATTGATAGATATCATCTTCTATTGGTTATCCATAATTTCTAAAAATTCTTTGAATGTCCATCAAAGGCAAAGGTCGCCGTCCATCGTAGACGATGATGGCATAATTTATTTTACTAGCACTATTTTTTGTAATGATTAACTGCGCTACTTTTTATCCTCACTCTCTCGTCTTGAGCTACCCGACCCCAGTGGCAAGTCAAGGACAAGATGACTAGGGGGCAACTACGAGATGCAGGGGTATCCGCATCAAGCACCCTTGAAAAAGACGGCGGAGTCCGGAGTCAAACCCACACCACCTGATCACGAGGCTGACGGCTTAACCACTTCGCCATGGAATCCTCAGTCTCCTTCAGTGTATGACCATATGCCACATTGCATGAGTTTGTCTATATAAAGATTTGTGCTGTTACAAATATGTCGGTATATGGGTGGTTGTTTTCTTCAGTATCTTTTAACCATTGAAGCTTCTAACGAGATTTATAAAAGCAATTTAAAATCATCTTGATATCTTTTTTTACAGTGATTGAAAATGGCTGTGGCCATTTCACTACCAGAAGTAGGTATACAGCATTATTTAATCCATTCAGTTGCACATTTAAAGAAAACCATTGTTAATCGCAAATATTTTCAGAATATCATATGTTGAATATAGACTTGTAAGCTACTTTGTAAGGCAAATATTTTTGCCCTAAACATCAGTCATACATACAAAGCAAAAAACATATACAATACAAGTGTGCACTTTACAATGTACAGTTCCATTTCCCTGTAATACAGTTGATATTTCCTAGATTATCCTGGGGCCCTAACTGGAGAGGAAAGAATAAGATCACTGCACTTTAATACATGTCGTAAAAGGCAGCTAAAGAGAGTTATTGATGGGGCTAGTAACAATTGTGTAAAACAAATGACTATAGAAATCACTACTGCAAAAGCATGCCAAGTACTTAGGTGCAGGCTTCCTAAAGGGAGTTAACTGTAGTGGTGGCCTTAGTTGGAGTGAAACAAGGACAAGAAGAAGACTGTTTATATTGGACTTGTGTACCTGTTTTTGTCTGGTACAAGTTGACACCTGCTGGTACAAGTTGGGACCTGCTGATCTACTATACAGTATGAGAACTGTATCTTCATGTTTTGACATTGGATATACAATTAGCAAAGAGGCTAGAGTGATTATCTCTTGCAATTAAAGGCCAAGGTGTGTGACCCAGTGAATGACACACTTCAGTTTACCTTGCTATTAATTAATCTGTACCTAACTCTGAGTTAAGGAAAACAGTCCAGCGAGGAAGACAATTAGTCACATCATAATTCTGAAGACCTGGTATATTCTCAAAAAAATTACATTTTGGCAATTTGAGTGGCTTTGCAATATCCTAGACTTCCTTCCCTCCACGATTTATTTTTCTTCAGTCTCTGAACTTTCTTTGTGTTTAAGATTTTTAAAAACAACTTATAAAGATATGGGATGATTTGTCTGTGTTCAAGTTAAGGAATATTTATATGCTCAGTATCCTGTTTGTTATGACATTATATATAGTTTGCAGATTCCTGATTGATCAACTGATTTGTCATCATCCAACAAGAAGTCATTTAGTGATTTCAGTATATGCCTCTTTTTCATATCTAGGGTCTCCACTATAGGTTCTTTCAAGGCCTGGGTGTCAGCTCTTTCATTGCCATGAAATCCATCTTGATCACAACAATTGATCCACACGTCCCTGAAGTTTGAGGCTTCTATGTCTGCTATCCACTCATGCTGTGCCAGCCCTTACATACCTTTAGAAGCAAGGCTTGAGAGTCTGCCCTTCTTTTATCATCCAGTCATGTGTCTTTCTGTTCCTGAGACTTTATTTTAAGACAATAATTCTGATTAGTTCTGCATGTGAAATGAAGAAATGCTACAAATATTCTTTGTTTTACATTCCAGCACACCTTTAAGTGGTGTACATACAGACAACTCCATGAACACAGAGATTCAAGCATTCCAGGCTCCCACCATCAGCTCAGAATCCCAACACCCCCAAATCTTACATCAACATAAACAGCCAGTGGACAATACACGAAGCACATTCAGCATGTCTCTTGGCCTGGCTGCTTTACTACAGGGGAGAGAAAGCACAGGGCATGCTCTTACACGGGTTTCAACTTCTAAGCCAGTAACTACAACTAGTGAGTTGCCAGCTTCATCAGTTCCGACCTCTAACTCAGATCTACATCAGACATTCTTCACTTCCAGATCCTTTGACAGCCAACCTTTGACTTCGACGCCAAAAATTATTTTGGGGTCAAGATCCTTTGATCACACCATGACAACAAAAGACGAGAGAATTCCCTCATTTTTCGATTCGGGGTCTACCAAAAATTCAGAACCAGTTTCACATGGAGTGAGTGGCAAAGGTTTCTTGCAGCAGTTGAAAAGCAAAGGCTACTCCTTGTATGGTCTATGGGGCAGTGGTGGAAAGAGCAACCAGTCTAATCCAGACAGCAGTGCAGATGGAGCGATGGTGACTGAAGATGATGGTGCCCCAATAGCAAGTGCCACATTTCAGACTGTCTCTACTGATGGAGCAGAGGCTGGTGTTCTCAGTGCTCTTACAAATTTTAGACGCACTGGAATGTTCTAGACTTAATTAGATTGTAAGTTGTGAACATTTTGAGCAATTATCAACAATACAAAGATTAGGAGTTCAAGGATATTTCCTGTTTGTGCGTTGTCCTTCACTTTTGTGCATTGTCTTGATTTGCAGAGTTATTAAAATGTCTCACAGCAGAGGTATCAGGTTCGTATCCTAGTTGCAGTATGCTCCAGTTTACTCTGCTTCAAAAAGTATGTACCTGACTTCTGGGTAAGGAAGGACAAAGCAGCCTTGAAGGGAAGCGGTCATCCCACCTGATAATGAAGTCCCATTTACAACAGCATTATCAGCGATGGGCTTATAATTTTTACCTTTTTATTATAATTTGATATAAGCTGAATTTCATTCTTTTAAATGTATGCACCTTATTATTTTCCTGGTGGTTATACTCTCCCAACATTTACTACTCTCTCTCCCTTTCTTTCTCAATATCAATTTCTCTCTACCTCTCTCTACCTCCATACTCTTATTTCATTCATTCTAGAACACACTTCACACGTTTATGATCTTTATTCTTTTATCAAACCATGTTATTTTCTTTTCCACTTGCAACTTGTTTGTTCTTGATCATCTCTGTCAACAAGAATTGTTATCAGTTATCACTGTCACTCTTGGAAACTAAACAATTGACAAAAAATGAAGAGATAGTCTAATATTGTGTGTTTCATGTCTTTGAGATAAGAGAATGCATTATTTTTGTGTAGATTGTTTTTTCAATATCAAAGAAAGCTACATGAAACTTTTGAAATCATAATAGGATTACTTACATTAACTTAATGTCTTCTTCCTGTTGGTCATACAGAACAGAGGACTGCTATAGTCTTACACAGCCGCATTCAATCACATGCTACTACTGGTTCATATAATGTGGTCCATATTTTCTAGGTTGAATTAGGTTTTATTATCATAATTTGGTCCATATTTTCGAGAATGAATTCAGTTTTATTATCATAATTTGGTCCATATTTTCTAGGTTGAATTCAGTTTTATTATCATAATTTGGTCCATATTTTCTAGAATGAATTCAGTTTTATTATCATAATTTGGTCCAGATTTTCTGGAATGCATTAGTTTTATTCCCAAAACACAAATGACTGTCCATGCAGTTCGAGTTCGCATAAGGGGAGAGAAGCATGATAATTATGTATGCTTGTCCAACCTATCATCTGTTTATGTGGGAGCAATCAAGCATGGTAATTATGTATGATTGACAAACATAGATCATCTGTATGTTTGCAACAGGTGTATGAGCAGTCAAGCATTATAATTATGCAAAAATGTAAAAGTTTTTTTTTCTAAGTATTTAAAACCTTTCCATTAATATATTTAATTAAGTTACCAATTGTCAATGTTTCATGTGGATAATTGAAAAAGTGATACAGGGTATTTGATATGTTGTAACTAATTGTAAACATCAGATTCATGGACTGGAAAGACTTTGACAGCTTAAAAGAGCATCATACTGGAAGTTGCTCAGGCACTACTATGTAGTGCCCCTAAAGTTCACCAAGGCAATTATGAAAACTTATGCAAATATCAGTTGTCAGGTTCTACATGAAGATCAGCTTTCTGAGACCTTAGTAGTTCAAAGTGTCAAACATGGATATCTCTTGGCACTATTTCTATCTTTTTGCTGGCCATTGACTATTATGAAGTCAACATTATCAACCAACGGTGACGGCATTATATGGGCTTCAACAAAACATCTTGATGATCTGAACTTAGCTGATGACTTGGGTCTGTAAATATACATGACCAAAAAATGGGTTTTGATAATCAATACAACTGCAGATGATCATATTTTGTTAGGTCATACATACTCTCACATTATGTGAGCTCCTTCATATTTTTTGAATGCAATATAGACAATACAGGAGATATGAATACAAACGTCAGAATATGGATACAAAGGGCCAGGGGTTCTTTAATTGTGGACTTATTGAATTGCAAACTTCTGTCTTTTTGTTTTAGTAAGAGTTGAAATATGAGAAAATAGAGGGAGTGAGAGGAATAGTGCCGTATACAGACAACAGAAGAAATGTTAATTGGTTGTTTATTTATTACCTTCAAGGAGATTAGATTGGTCATGTTCATTTATACCAGATGATTGTATAGAGTGATTTTATAACTCATCTTGAGTAACCATTATGATAGCGGGTCCTTCTTAAGTAACACAAAAGCACAGGACACTGCGGCAGGAGTTCTGTGTTATAAATTGTTAATCATGTTGCCATTATTTTCATATTATTGTATAGCATTATTTGTAAATATTAACTTATAATCTTATTTCTTTTGTATGGAAGACAAATTCTGAAACCTTGAAGTAAAATTGGAAATCAATTTAAAAGTAAAGTACTTGGCACAAAGCAGTGTAGTCGAAAAGTTTTAAAATAAATGGAAAAATGGGGAAGCTGGAATTATAACTTAACGTCTTTATACTGGTTTAGAAGACACTTCAGAGTCTATATACAACCAGTTTCTTGAGGGCTGGAACTGATATGCAAGTTCATCTTAATAGACTCAAGCACTAGAGCAAAGTAGACCTGAAGCCTGTTAGGCATCATCTGTGCTGCTCTTAACAAACCACTTAACCATGGTCGATGTTATGCCATGTCACACAGTTAGTTACCTATTATGACATGCTCTCTGTGGTGCTATTCTTGTCTTTGTCATACACAAAGACCCTGGCAGAGGAGTGACAACATTCACACAGACACATTTGCTGCACCAGAATCGGTTATATTATCTGTTACTATATAATAACTTTTATCTGTTACTATATAATAACTTTTATCTGTTACTATATAATAACTATTATCTGTTACTAGTCACTGATAAGACCATACACTCTGAAAGAGTCAGCAATTGGCAATTACTAACTATTTTATCTTTCCCATAATATAACTTTTAAACATCATCATCATTGGCGTCTCAGTTGATGTAGACCATGTGCGTGGCACACTGTGAGTTATGTCCAGCTCTGTCTCCTTTATTTCGACACTGTCTGCTATGGCTGTAAAGGCCGGTCCACGAGTAACAGTGCCTGCAACAGATAGTACAGCTGACTTGCCGGACTGTCCTCTGATCTCTCTCCAGTCTTTTTCTCTGCAGCCAGAAGGCATCTATGAGTGTCAGCAGCTACAATGCCCCTTCCAACTGACTGTCTCCAAACAGCTCGATCCTGAGCAATCATTTTCCAGCCTTTGGATGGTATGTCACATGATTTATGTATATGTCCTTGAATTGCAGTGTTGGATGGCCGATTCTTCTAGCACCAATGGCCAGCTGTCCCTAGAGGATATTCTTTGGCAGCCTCTCATCTTCCATGCAGTAAACATGCCCCAATCATCGAAGGCGTTCAGTGAGCACATGCTGGGAGTGTTTGCTTGCTGTAAAATCACATGTGGCACTCTCTCTTGCCACTGAATCCTCGATATATGTTGTAAACACGTCATGTAAAAAGTATTGAGCTACTGCTTCTGCTTAGTGTACGTGCTGTTAGTCTCGCTTCCATACATGAGAGTGCCAAGAGCGCAGGCTGGATAGATCCAGACCTTGATGTAGTGAGACAGTGCAGTGTTCTCCCAGACTCTCTTCATCAGGTGGGTCATGATGGTGCTCACCCTGCCAATCCTACTGTCAATCTCCATCACGAGCGAGAGAGTGTTGCTAATGGCAGACCCTAGATAATTGCAGCTGTTGACGACCTCCAGAGTGAATGCATCATTCTTTATGTAGGGAGGAGTGGTAATGCCCTGTGCGCAGACATTCGTCTTTTCCAGGCTTATGGTGGTCCCAAACTGCTTGTGCGCCTTGGTGAATCTGTCTCCCAGTCTCTGAAGAGCCTCCTCACTAATGGTCACTAGAACCTCATCATCCGCAAATAAGAATCTTCCTAATTAGCACCGTCCTCACCTTGGTCCTCGCATGCAGTCGGGTCAGGTTAAACAGCCACCCATCTGACCTGGGTGCAGATAAACACCGTCCACAGACATGATGTAAGTGTACAATAGAAGCATGGAGAAGATCCTAAAAAAGGTTGGCACAAGCACACATTCCTGCTTCACTCCACTCTTGATGGGAAAGAGTTTGATGATGATCCAACGTATAGAACTGAGCCCTTCATATCAGTGTGAAAAAAATGTATCATGTTGCGCAGTTTAATCTTCTCGAGGAGTTCAAATAGACCTTTTCTGCTAACCAAGTCGAAGGCCTTGGTGAGGTCTAGAAACCACATATAGAGCGGTATGTTCTGTTCTCTGAAATTCTCCAGGACATGGCGAAGAGAGAAAATCATGTCCTTTGTCGATCTACCTACACAGCCTCAGTCTGTTAAGTAACATGCAGATGTAAACCTTTGCTTACAACGCTCAGGAGCAAGATCCCTCTATAATTATTGCAGTGCCCGCGGTCATCTTTGTTTTTGCTAATCATCACAATGATGGCGTCACGCATATCTTGAGGGACTGTATCTTCCTCCCAGCAGAGGCATTGAATGTCATACATCAGCTGAACCAGGACAGATATTCCACATTTGATAGTTTGGGCAGCATACTATTGCCACCTGGTACTTTGCCATTTGAGAAGTAGTCAATAGCCTTGTCAAGTTTCTCAAGAGTAGGCGGTCAGTCGTTCCTCCATTTTGAGCAGAACCTGTAACCTGCACAGGGCTTCGTCAATGACCACCGTTTCCCGTGAGTAGAGCTCCGAGTAGTACTCTGGCCATCTGCTGGTCACAGTCTGCGATTCTCACGCCTGTAAGAGATTTCAGGGGGGCAGCACCGCTCACTGTAGGGACCAAGGTCATCTTTATTCCTCTATACATGCCCTGGATATTTCCTGCCTCTGCATTTAGCTGAATTTCTTTGCACTCGTTCATGTATTGTCTAGTTGTATTGTTGATTGGTGCCTTAGACCCTCCTGAGTGCAGCTAGTATCCTCTCCATTTGGGCATTTTTTATAATTGATGAAAGCTTCTCATTTGGCATCAATTACTGGTTCCATTCCTGCAAGATGTGCATTGCACTTTCTATCTCGGAAGTACAATGTCATCTGATGGACACATAGCCCAGATATGTCTATACGGATTGGCTTCTCTGCTTGGATGGTGATTGACCTCCACCACATGTGGAACTATAGTAGATTAGCCCTAAGCTCAAAGCTGCATATTTACCAGTCATGTGGGACTTTAGTGCTAATGTATGGAGCCGCAACCTGGACTATGCTGAAAAAGGACATTCAAGACTCGAGTCCTTTCATCTGCGCAATCAGCGACGTATTCTTGGAATTCGTTGGTACGATCTCGTCCGTACTGTCAAGGTCTCTACTAAGACTAACCTCCCAACTGTATCAGACGTCCTGGAACGTCGTCATCTTTCCCTGTTTGGACATGTTGTCTGACTGGATCAGGAAGTTCCAGCTCACCAGATCCTTCTCAAGTCAGTTCAATATGCTGAGGCTATCTAACCAGCTAGCTGGAAGTGCAGGAGAGGCCATCCCTGAAACACGTGGCTTCAACAGATAGTAACTTCTTCTTGAGCACCATTACAACCAAAGAGCTGTTTGCATGCGGAAACCAATAAGATATGCACACTATTTAAAGCTTGTTAATGTTGCAATTAGATATGTTATGTCTCCAGAAGAGACCATGACACCCTCGCCAGAACAATCAAGCTGTAGACCCCAGAGTGAAGACTGTTGAAAGAGGCATAACTAAAACACTCTGGCAGAGTACAGTAAACGCATAAATGAACATCATGAATAAGAACTGGAGGATGGTGTCAGAGTGTGAGGAACTGGGGTGATTATTGTTACCCTAATACATTACCAGGTATCAGGAAAATGAATAATTCTCTTTCATTCATGTATCCCATATGAGGTTTTGTGTCTAGCACTTCCTATCAAGCCCAAAGACTACTTTACATTCTGCAGGCTTTAGGCCAATTTTAATGGCAGTGGTATGAGTTGAAGAGTCTTTTTTCTTAGAGGGGCTAGTTTGTTATATTAAGTTTGATAACTAACCACTATAAACTCAAGGAAATGTTTGTGCTCTCTGTCTGACTTCTTAGCCCATGACCTTTCCAGCTTGTTAAATGTTCAAGGAACACAAACTGTGCCACCCACGAAAAGAGCAATTATTTTGTATGATTTAATGATGTCACATGGCTCACTGTTGGTTTTTTAAAATGTTTATTTGTTATAGATAAGCATTCAGTGACTAACTATTCAATTTCATAATTGTCAGGTATAACGTGGGTGCCAAACGTTTTTTTAATAAGTTAATTTGGTGCCATAGAATTTATATGAGATATTATGCTGGTTGTTGTTTCATACTTTGTGACTCCCATTTTTGCCAACAAGAATTACATAACCTTATCAAATATGTGAATATCTTCTTCTTCTTCGTACGCAGTCAGACAGTAACCAAAATATGTGAATATGAGAACCACCAACTTCTTTGGCACCAAAAGTAATAAGTTCATTGGAATCATCAATATCAAGCCTCATATTATTTTCATTTATCAATTTCAAGTATCAAAAACCATGAGTTCATTTCTTGTCTCCATCTTTGTGTCATGTGATTAGTAGGTCAAAATAAACTTTATGGAAATATATCTATAGGTTATTCTTGCCAATTACGGATAATAATATATGACCACTGTTTTTGTACAATTAGTTGCACAATTCGGAAGTTGAAAAAAGGCATCCAGCAGTAATTTCTATGAAGCATAAACTTACAATTTAAGAATTGTCTCTTATATATATTTATATATATGTATGCCTGTGTGTGTATGTGTGGAAAGAAAGAACTCCAAGGCTAGTAAAACTAAACACATTAGCAACTGTCACAAACGAGTCTCTTTGTACTCAGAAAACATATACACCAAACAACAAAAAACTAAGTCAAGTAATTTGCACTATGAAACCGAACCATGGTAATCTAAATGACAAAGTGCTTTCCTACAAGAAAATGGAAAACTAATCGATTCAACTAGCTTTACATAGATTAATGTGTTTTTGCTATTCCACATCCGATAGCAAGATCGTGTCACAGACATCGAGGTTCTCTCGAGGGCTAACATGCCCAGCATCCATGCACTGCTAGAAAAAGCACGACTAGGATGGGCCGACCACCTCGTCCATATGTCAGACGAGCGGCTCCCAAAGAAGCTTCTCTACCGTGAGTTGAGAGAGGGATGGCGCGAGAGAGGGCGCCCAAAGAAACGTTTTAAAGACGGTCTGAAGACTCACTAAAAAGTTGCCAGATAGACATCGACACCTGGGAATGTCTTGCGCAAAACAGATCTGACTGGAGAAGCGCAGTCAAATTGGGTGTAGCTACCGGCGAAGACGACCGTGTTGTGAAAGCCGGGAGCAGACGCAAGACCCAGAAATCCCGAATAGCGGGAACCCTATCACCTTCTACAAACCTCGTGTGCCCGCATTGGCCTGTTCAGTCACATGCGCACCCACACCCAACAGGGAAATCTATGACAAGGATGATGTCGGTGGTCCTCATCGACAACGATGGACAGCTATTATTATTATTATGATTATTATTCAACTAGCGTTACATAGATTAATGTGTTTGCTATTCAACTAGCATTATATAGATTAATGTGTTTGCTATTCAACTAACGTTACATAGATTATTGTTTTCTCCATTCATTGGAAAGTACCACATATGCAAATTACATTCTTCTAATTATTATATTTGAAATAGAAATGAAAATGTTATTTCTTACAAACCTCTTACACCCCAGGGTAGGGGAGCAGCAACTAATTCAAGTCTTTCTTATAGTTAATTTTGCTTAAATAACACATTTTCTTAACTAAACCCGGTCAAAGGAATCTCTTAAACTTTATCTGTGTCAGACAAATAAACCAATGATGCAGGACATAGCTCTGTTTTCCAAATTGTAAATAGGAGCATTATCTCAGCATCATTAACTATTTCCTGTTTACATGAAAAACGTATTGCTTAACATTTAATAAATGTATATGGTACTTATTTGGAGATTTATGTCCACCTTATCTGCCAAGGGCCAGTAGATCAGGCTAATGCATTCTAAAGGCTATCAACTCACTTTCACTTTTATAAACTTTTGCACTATCTGAAACAAAGAAATCACATTAGCTGAGCTTCTCTTTTACTACCAGCTGATTGTAATATCAAAATGTATTTCCTGACATTTGTCAATAAAAAGGAACTTTAAGATAAATTGATTGGACCTTGTTTTTGCAACATGTTCATTGACATTTCTCTTGGTAGAAAAGAAGGTTTTGAGCTCAGCAAATCACGTATGACAGCTGTAAGTTTACAAGATTACAAGTATAGTCACCAATAACTACAAGATTACAAGTATAGACACTAATAACTACAAGATTACAAGTATAGTCACCAATAACTACAAGATACCAAGTATAGTCACCACTGTGCTAAAAACATATTTACAATATGGTACTAGATTCAGTGCCACAAATTATATCTAAATATTGTTTGCAGCTTATATTTCTTCTCTTTAATTGTCACATTCTGCTGATATTACTACTGGTAAATTAGAATTGCATTTACGTCTCATTTGTGTTCATATATTATTTTGCATAGTGAACATTTTCATAGCGGTTTGTCACTTGTGTTCAAGAGTTAGCACCTTTGTAAATATCTCATTCTATAGTTCCATCGCTTTCTTTTTTTTTTTCTCACTGCTGAGGAAAAACTATGTTTTTCTTGGTAATCTTTGATCTACACAACATGTACGATATTCTCGCTTTCAAACAAACCCCAAAACACCAAAATAAGTCTTAACGGCAAATACCTGCGGCCAAACAACAACCCAAACTACCTGGGAGTCACATTTGACCGGCGCATGACATGGAAAAGTCAGATCGAGAGAAACCGAATGAGAGCCAGAGAAAGAATGGCAATCATGAGGAAACTTGCTGGAACAAGATGGGGAGCAGACGAAAGTATACTAAAGAAACTGTACACTGGAAGAGTGAGACCAGTTCTCGAGTATGGCATTGCGGCATGGACAACAGCAGCAAAGGCGAACTTCGATAAAATTAGCAAACTTCAAAACCAAGCCATGAGAGTTATAACAGGAGGCATGAAGTCAACGCCAATTGTAGAACTTGAAAAGATTACAAAACTGCAATCCATGACCGAAAAAAGAGACTGCAGAGCCCAACAGCAAGCAGAGAAACTCAGAAGACTGACTGACCATCCAAAGTATCAGAGACTAAAAAATTTTGGAAATGGGAAACTAAAGCGGAGAAACTTTGCAGAAATAGCCAAAGCAAAGATGAACGAAGACCCTATGAACGCACTAACAACACCAAAGCCCATCCCTACTGTACAAAAACCTACCTGGAGGCAGCATATATTTCCAGAGGTGGAAGAAAATATACCAGGTATTGGAAACAGAAACAGCCAGACTGAAAAAGAAAGAAGAGATACAACCCTGAGGTACATAACGGAAAACTACCCAAGCATGGACTGGACCCATGCATACACCGACGGTTCTGTAACAAACACAACACAGAACGGAGGGGCAGGGGTATTCCTGAGCCTACCAAATGGCAGAAAAATAACACTGTCAGTGGCAACTGGAAAATACACAAGCAATTTCAGAGCGGAGGCAGAGGCACTGAGGGCTGCAGTAGAAGAAATGGTGACAGGTAAAAGGAATGAAAGCCATATAGTCCTGCTCACAGATGCCCTGGCCGTAGTCACAGCACTAAAAAGTCAGAAAAATACTGAACTTAATGATTTAAGAGCAGAACTCTGTCAACTATGCCAGCAATCCGCACCAAAAAGAGTAGTGGTACAGTGGGTTCCATCCCACTGTAACATCCAAGGCAACGAGGAGGCAGATAGACTGGCAAAAGAAGGTGCAAGACTACCACAACCAGATACTAGTGAGACATACGAAGAGTCATAAAGGCTTATTAGAGCTGGATACATGACCAAATCGGAAACAGAACATACTGGCTACACAAAAAACGATGCCTATTACCAGTTGAACAGAAGAGAGCAGGTCGTGGTCTTCAGACTCTGCACTGGCCACAATAGACTGAGGTACCACCTATTCAACAAATTGAAGATAGGTGGCACTGACGAATGCTTGTGTGGTACCGGGAAAATGACCGCTGAACATTTGCTGCAAAACTGCCCGACATACGAGGATCAGAGAAAGCAGATGTGGCCATTACCAGTGGCAACACTAGACAGGCTCTATGGCAGTGTCGACAACCTCAGGATGACCGCTGCTTTTTTCGAGAAAATAAAGGTTGGCGTCTGACAGCGTAAGAAGAAGAAGAAGATCTACACTGAAGAAATGTTTGTTTTTTGTTTGTCAAGAATTTTGGTAAAATTGTTGCAGGTTAGAAAATCTGTAAACACAGAGAAAAAAACACAAATGTCTTTCATTTCTTTTCTTCTTTTCTCTCTTTCTCTATTTCTTTTTTGTTTTTATACCACTTCATACATTCATAATCTAGTGGAGTTCTTGATATGTATGTCTGATTCTGCGCACTTTGTGTGGACTAAGTTATTGTGTCAATGTTTAACATATTTGCCACCCCCATCTTGTCCTGAACATATCATGTTCTACCTGGCACCCCTCTTCCAGAGTAATATATTGTCCGATCAGGATTGAGGACACAATATATGACTCGTGAACATATCACAGTCGGCCAGTAATTTCGGAACAGGTGGAGTTACTTATGTCTGCCTGTGGTTTATAACAAACTTCAGTTCACATGAACTTATGTCTCCGTGTGGTTTATAACAAACTTCAGTTCACATGAATGTATGTCTCTCAATGGTTTAAAACAATCTTCAGTTCACATGAATGTATGTCTCTCTATGGTTTACAACAATCTTGAGTTCACATGAATGTATATCTCTCTATGGTTTATAACAATCTTCAATTTACATGAATGAATGTCTCTCTATGGTTTACAACAATCTTCAGTTCACATGAATGTATATCTCTCTATGGTTTATAACAATCTTCAATTCACATGAATGTATGTCTCTCTATGGTTTACAACAATCTTCAATTCACATGAATGTATGTCTCTCTATGGTTTACAACAATCTTCAGTTCACATGAATGTATGTCTCTCTATGGTTTATAACAATCTTCAATTTACATGAATGAATGTCTCTCTATGGTTTACAACAATCTTCAGTTCACATGAACTTATGTCTCCCTGTGGTCTACAACAATCTTCAATTCACATGAATTTATGTCTCCCTCCCTGTGGTTTATAACAATCTTCAATTCACATGAACATATGTCTCCCTGTGGTTTATAACTTATCTTCCGTTCTCATGAACTTATGTCTCCCTGTGGTTTACAACAATCTTTAATTCACATGAACTTATGTCTCCCTGTGGTTTATAACTTATCTTCAGTTCTCATGAACTTATGTCTCCCTGTGGTTTACAACAATCTTTAATTCACATGAACTTATGTCTCCCTGTGGTTTATAACTTATCTTCAGTTCACATAAACTTATTATACTTCATCATTACCATTCATATAATTTATTCACAGTAGAACATAGTTCTGCAACTGTTGCTCACCAAGATTTCAAATTTAGGCGTTTAAACAAAACAAAACAATTAGCACTTCTTTTCAGCTTCCTCGTCTATCATCCTTCTCACTCTTTTGTTCTTCTGTCTTCTCACTCTTTTGTTCTTCTGTCTTCTCACTCTTTTGTTTTTTCTGTCCTCTCTATTTTATTCTTCTGTCGTCTCACACTTTTGTTCTTCTGTCTTCTCACTCTTTTGTTCTTCTGTCTTCTCACTTTTTTGTTCTTCTTTCTCATTCTTTTGTTTTTTGTGTCTTCTCTCTTTTATTCTTCTGTCTTCTCACTCTTCTGTTTCTTCTGTCATCTCACTCTCTTGTTCTTCTGTCTTCTCACTCTTTTATTCTTCTTTCTCATTCTTTTGTTCTTCTGTCTTCTCTCTCTTTTGTTTCTTCTGTCTTCTCACTCTTTTGTTCTTCTGTCTTCTCACTCTTTGATTCTTCTTTCTCACTCTTTTTTGTTCTTTTGTCTTCTCACTCTTTTCTCACTTTTTTGTTCTTCTGTCACTTCAAGAGCATTATCATAATTGATTTAATCTCCATTTTATCTTGATTTTTTTAAATCGGAGTGTATCGGGACTGTTTGTTTTATTATAAAGATAAATTCGGATTTCTGACATAAATGGGTCGCACGTTTTAGCTATTTTTATTTTTTAGATCTAAACGAGTTTACAACTCGGTTTGTGAAGTAGATCAGCGGTCTTTCATCATTTTTATAACTTTTTAGTGACCTAATCCATGACCTAATTCATTTTACTTAATTCTACTATATTGATTACCATGTCTGTTAGCAAATTGAAGAATGTTATTATCATTTAGAAACACTATTTTAACCTTCTCTTTGCTTGAACTAATAAATCTAGATTAAGGCCCAAACTGAAAATGATAGCAGTTACAACATGTGGAAAGTAGGAAGAATATGTTAGCATTGTTTTAGTATATACATCATGATCATGCTCGAGGAATCCACTGGACCTGTCATTTGTCAGTGGAACAGAGATTTGAAATCTTATTACCAGGACAAAATCATATTCCCACATTTTATATGTGTTTTCAGAACCTTTCAAAATCTGTTCTTAAAAATTAAGAGCTTTTAATTTTGTTATATTCAGCAATCTGAGGTTTTTAAGATGTCAAGTATTCATTCAATTTATTATTGATTTGTGGTGATATGATAAACAACACTAGCTGGTTGTGTAATATCAAATTATTTAGTATTTGTACTCATGAACTTGTTGCATAATAATCAAGAAAGTTCTGGATATGTGTCTTTTTCTTCAGCCTTTATCCTGAAAAGGATGTTGTGTTGTAGTTTACAGTAAGGCTGTGATGCCGTGCCTTTTGGCCTGACACATCCAGTTTCAACGAAGATTTTTGGATATGAGGCTTACTTTCTCACTGCGATACATAATTCTGTTACCCATACTACACCCACAACATTTTCCAGAGTGCCAGCTGTATACACACCAATATGAAATCGTTGATCATCATCTCTTTTAGTGCTCAGCAATCAATGATTTTAGGAAAATGCTTCTTCCTCCGTGGCCAGGTACATAGAATACTTTGTATGGAACTAGACAACAGCTAATAAACACGTGCAGATACCATTACATGGCATTGGTCCGAAGAGAGAGAGCTCGAATGCTGCTGGATCCGTAACAACAACAACCAATACTAAACTAGCTTAGCCTGTTTCCAGGGTTGCTGCTTGGAGGTGGGATAGGTCAGCTATTGTTCACTGACCCTGTTTCTATAAGTTCCTGGCTGCTGTCAGCTCATTCACTGAACTGCATCTTTGTTCCTAGATGTTTTTACATAAATCATTCAAGTGAGGAGCATGTTATTACATTTGAGTTTTGCCTTTTTATTCAAGGATTGTTCTTCAAAGTGTGATTGCTGGAATATTATCTTCCATTCACAGTGGATCCCATCACAGTGGATTCCATTACAGTTGATCCCATTACACTGGATTCCATTACAGTTGATCCCATTACACTGGATTCCATTACACTGGATTCCATTACAGTTGATTCCATTAAACTGGATTCCATTACACTGGATTCCATTACAGTTGATCCCATTACACTGGATTCCATTACAGTGGATTCCATTACACTGGATCCCATTACAGTCTATGGTTCTATAGTACATGTCTGACCACAACAATATCAAAATAAATCTTTATTAAGGACTGAATTGGATCAAATCCATTAATTGGTATCAGCTAAGGATACTATGCATCCACTGCCATTGGTAGTTAAGAAATTGCCACAAATATTTTGTGACTGCACACCTTAAAATGAACACTTTTCAAAGATATTGTAAAACTTGTGCATGTTATGCTGTAGGAAACCCTCAAATGACAACCACCGTACATGCTAATCTTAGCTTACAGCAATGTCTATTTATATCTTTCTTTGTACTTTTCTCGCATGTTATGTAACTCTATACATATTATAAGTGATTTATTTATAACCTAGGTGAATATTTATTCAATGTTTGTCATAAATTTTTCAAACATTGGAATGGCTGAAATGCATTTTGGGTGAGAGTTGTTGATCATAGGAAATTGTATCCTTTATCCCAAAATAGGCTAATCATCACAGGCATCTGTTATCTGGTACAAATCTCACATTCCCTTTTCATAATATTTATTTTAAAAGCAGGGAAATAAAATGTTAGTAATTTAATTGTACTAAGTCACAGCTTTTCTGATGTGAAATGACCATTTTCATTTCTTGTTAACTAAGTCAGGGACTATTTACAGCTAGGTAGACTGGAACGTGCCAAACTCAGATAATGAACTCCTATCCCTTTACCATGAGAGACAAAATCTCTGCCATTCCGGAAGCATATGTATATATAGATTAAACATATCCTTTTGTAGAAATGTTTGATGCTGGGAAAAAGAAACTGACTCATAGATAGCACTTTAATGTTTCAATTTCCAGGTTGCTCGAAGAAATGACTAAGTAACTGTGTTTAAGTACATTTTAATCTACAAGTATGATTGGTATGAAAACTACTTACATTCTGTCCCCTTCCACTGCCTACGTGCATGTTGTATTATGTATGCAGTAATTGTTTTTAAAAAAAATACAGTGATGATACATATAATGGCTTGAAGGTTTCTGTTTTTGGATGATTGTACAGGAGAAGGGTTCTCACAATGATGTGAGGCTGCTAGTGAACAGTAGGACAGGTGTGGTAGTGAATGGTGTGACAGATGTGGTAGTGAATGGTGTGACAGGTGTGGTAATGAATGGTGTGACAGGTGTGGTAGTGAATGGTGTGACAGATGTGGTAGCGAAGGGTGGGACAGGTGTGGTAGTGAATGGTGTGACAGGTGTAGTAGTGAATGGTGTGACAGATGTGGTAGTGAATGGTGTGACAGGTGTGGTAGTGAATGGTGTGACAGATGTGGTAGTGAATGGTGTGACAGGTGTGGTAGTGAATGGTGGGACAGGTGTGGTAGTGAATGGTGTGACAGGTGTGGTAGTGAATGGTGTGACAGGTGTGGTAGTGAATGATGTGACAGATGTGGTAGTGAATGGTGGGACAGGTGTGGTAGTGAATGGTGGGACAGGTGTGGCAGTGAATGGTGTGACAGATGTGGTAGTGAATGGTGTGACAGGTGTGGTAGTGAATGGTGTGACAGGTGTGGTAGTGAATGGTGTGACAGATGTGGTAGTGAATGGTGTGACAGATGTGGTAGTTAATGGTATGACAGATGGGGTAGTGAATGGTGGCACAGATGTGGTAGTTAATGGTGTGACATATGTGGTAGTGAATGGTGTGACAGTTGTGGTAGTTAATGGTGTGACAGATGAGGTAGTTAATGATGTGTCAGATCTGATAGTAATGCTGGCACATTGTTAGTGTTCACCCGAATGGCGCCTAGATAGAAAAGAGTAGGGCCACTGAAACCTTCTAATAATATTATAGACGGTGACTAAAGAGTGTTGTGCATGGGGTTAGCTACCTGTTCGTGTAAAACCATTGCAATTGAAATGCCGCTGCAAATGCTTGGGTACAGGCTTCCTGTAAAGGGTCAAACATGTAGTGCTGTCTCTGTGCCTTCACTTCCATCAAATGATCACTGTCAGTGCTGTAGTTGTGGAGGTACTGGTAAGTCCATGTGTTTCATATTTCTGTCCCTCAGTCTTTGCCTGATCAATATTTTTATTTGCATTTTTTGCTCTCCATACAGGCATCACCATCAACACACTCTTCTACACACTCCATACAGGCATCACCATCAGCACACTCTGCCTACACTCTCTATAGGCATCACCATTAGCACACTCTGCCTACACTCTCCATAGGCATCACCATCAGCACACTCTGCCTACATTCTCCAAAGGCATCACCATCAGCACACTCTGTCTACATTTGCCATACTCGCATCACCATCAGCACACTCTGCTTACACTCTCCATACAGTCATCACCATCAGCACACTCTGTCTACATTCTCCACACCGGCATCACCATCAGCACACTCTGTCTACATTCTCCACACCGGCATCACCATCAGCATACTCTACCTACACTCTCTATAGGCATCACCATCAGCACACTCTGTCTACATTCTCCATACAACCATCACCATTAGCACACTCTGCCTACATTCTCCACACCGGCATCACCATCAGCACACTATGTCTACACTCTTCATAGCGGCATCATCATCAGCACACTCTGCCTACACACTCCATACAGTCATCACCATCAGCATACTCTCCAAACAGGCATCCCCATCAGCATACTCTGCCTACAGTCATCACCATCAGCATACTCTGCCTACACTCTCCAAACAGGCATCACCATTAGCACACTCTTCCTACACACTCTATACAGTCATCAGCATACTCTCCATATAGGTATCACCATCAGCATACTCTGCCTATACACTCCATACAGTCACCATCAGCATACTCTCCAAATAGGCATCACAATTAACACACTCTGCCTACACTATCCAAACAGGCATCACCATCAGCACACTCTCCATATAGGCATCGCCATCAGCACACTGTCCTACATTCTCCATACAGTCATCAGCACACTCTCCTACACTCTTCATACAAGCATCACCACTCTCTGTCCACACTCTCCATACAGGCATCACCACTCTCTGTCCACACTCTCCATACAGGCATCACCACTCTCTGCCTACACTCTCCATGCGGGTATCACCACACTCTGCCTACAGTCTCCATAGAGGCATCACCACTCTGCCTACCTTCTCCATATAGGCATCACAATTACCACTGTCTGCCTACGCCCTCAACACAGACATCACCTTCACCACTCTCTGCCTACCCTTTAATACAGACATCACCACTCTGCCTACCCTTTCATGCATGCATCACCACTCTGTGCCTACCCTTTTCATACATGCATCACTACTCCCTGCCTACACTCTATTTACAAGAATCACTATCACCAAACTTTCCGTTTCTAAGAATTGCACTCCAGGCATACCCATAGGTGCTCAGTCTCTCTCAGCAAATGGTGCATGGTCTGGATGCTGATGACCACCGTAACTCACTGGTTGTACACTCTCATGCGCCCCACTCCGCTCGAACCTGGTTTGATATCGAAACTCTGTAGAGGATCAAGACTATGAGCTGCAGTGGTCAGCGACCCATAGCTGACTGCTAGCGTCAGGGCCAGCGAACCAGAGCTGCCAAGACCCTTCTACACCTCCACGCGGTGATCCTGGATAACAGGCTGCAGCAGGGAAGACTGGCTAAGGAGAAGGGATCGAAGAGGGAATGTTAACCCGGTACTCAAAAAATGCTTGCTGATTCGGATGTGTTGGACCGAAAGGTGCAAAAAACGCAGTCAAGCTGTAAACTACGACACAACGCATTCCGTTGTCTGGACTACATTCTGCTACTTAAGCCCTTTCAGGGCTTGGTAGCGGGAGATTGAGAACGAACGAAGAAGAAGAAGAAACTCTGTAATCTGTGGATTGCTGATTCATTTATGTCGGTGTCCTCATCCAACAGATTTCAAAATGTCACTCATTTCCATAACTACCGTGCCCATGATGGGAGCTTGTGAGGTCAAGATGTAATCTCTTTACCATGAGCCCCAGCATGATCAGGACAGTAGATCCATGCCAACCACTGGAGGTTTGAGGCCTCAACAGCTGCTATTCATTCGTACCTCAGCCATCCATTATGTACCTTCTGAAGTACGGCTTGTGCCGTACAATCTCTCTACACTCTCCATACATATATCGCCTCTCTCTCTGCATACACTCTCCGTACACATATCACCACTTTATATCTTCACTCTCCATACAGGTATCACCACTCTCTGTCTTACTCTCTCATCTTCTTTTCATCTATTTATGTATCTCTTCTTCATCTTTTCCCCCCTAGTTTGTCATCGAATATCCACATTAATGTCTCGAAAGGTCATGTCTATGGCTGTCTTTTTGAGACGGTCACGTTACACTGTACCCAGTACATCAGTCTTCCCAAACCTTTTACTTTCTCCAACCTACCTGCAATGCCGGAATTGTTTGTTGTCAGAGCTGTCTGTCCTAGAAGAACTATATTGAGCTTCTCCTAGCCTAGAAGGGTTGTTACAAGAAAGCACACACTAGTTTGGGCAGTTGGTCGAGACTTTCCCGAGTAGGAGGGAGGCAGTGTTTTTGCTGCTACTGTCATTGCACTGCAGCCAAGAGAATGCCGGCCCACCTTCTCAAGCATGAATCGAAATGTAAGAAGAACCACTGTAACTTGCTAGTAAAAAAATGTCAAGAGTTAGCTCAACTCAGCACAAGTAGCTTTGAACAACAATATGTCTCCCACTTATCTCTATGTTTCTCTCTCTTATTTCTTATCTCTCTCAGTCTCCCTCTTTTCTCTTTTTCGTTTCTCTTGCAGTCTCTGTTTCATCAGCTCTTTTCATCTCCTTATTTCTTATCTTTCCATCTGGTTCTTATCTCTTCTTTCTTATCTCTTGAGTCTTCGTTTCATCATGTCTTTCCATCTCCTCTCCGTTTGATCATCTCTTTCCGTCTCCTAATCTCTTGATTTCTTTATGTCTCTACGTGTATCGCTTTCTGTCTCATTTTCATCTCTCATATCTTTTTTCCCATTACCATGACTATCTTTTTCTATTTTATCTTTGTTTCCCTTTATTATCGCTTTCTGTCTCCCTTTAATCTTTTATTTATCTTATTCTGTCTCCATGTCATCAGCTTTCTTATCTATTGTTTTGATATCTTTCCATCTCATTTGTATCTCTTATTTCTTATCTCTTTGTCTCCCGGTCCATTTTATCTCTCATTTTTTATCTTATGACTCCCTTGTACATCGAATTTATTATCTCTTTAAATCTCTGTTTGTCTTTGTTGCATCAGTTGTTTCTGATTTCTATCTGTTTTCATTTCATTTCTTCTGACTTATCTTCTTATATCTTTCTTTATCCTTACATTTTTTTTAAATCTCAGAGACGCCCGCATTTTATTTTCCAACTGACCCTCTGATCTGATTAAGACATGATATATATTAAATGCGAAAGGTCACTCACATGATAGTGATACGTAGAACAGAATTCAAATTTAAATGAGTGAATCTACGACCGGCTAGACTAAGTGCCTACTTCCTTCAAAGTCATTTACAGGTTAAGAAACGATAAGATTGGTCTGTGCGCATGAACTGCCTTTAACTTCCCTGTAAGAATTGCTAGGCTAGCCCCGTGGTAGACACGACCTGCGGGTATTAGGGACAGACATGGGTTTTTCAGTGGTTGAACATTTCACTTCCTCGCCGCCTTGTCTTCTGATTCCTGAATATTTAAGTCAGAGAAAGGGATCTCCTGAACAAGAAGACACCGGTTCTAAACCTCGGTAAGACAATTTTTTTGAAACATTCATTAAGTGCCTTTCCTACTACGTGGTAGAAGTTGGAGCAAGCGGTCTTTGTTCATCAGCTCTGTCAATTAAATCCTCCCTGTTCACTCCAGCTTTCAGAAAAAACGCAGTAGTTTTTGTGTGTGTTTTTGTTGTTGTTTTACCTTGTGGCGTAAGTGAAATATAGCGAGTGCTCAACGACAGATCTTCCTCTGGATGATATCTCACATTAATGGTTTCAGTTATAATAGACTTGTACAATAGCTTATTGCACGCACGAAATACGTGAAAGAATTATGACAAGAAAACTATGCACACGAAACCTAAGACATGGCTAAACTTGACTTTTCTGTTGTATTGGTTGCCTGCAATTTGATATTGGGGGAGGGGGGGGGGGTGTAACTGCACGCCCAATATAAATTAACACACTACGCCACTGAGACGTACGATACCACATGGATATCCGTCAACCTTATTGTTCGTCTTTCATTCACTCTTAACTTAACTTAACGTTTTTAATACTGCTTTAGAAGACTCACCAGAGTCTGTAGACAACCAGTTATCGGTAATCACTATTTAAAATAACAATTTTTACATCCGCTGTGGGGTTCTAATATCGGTCGCCGTGTAGTCCGTGTAAAATGTACACATGTCTGGATATCCGGAATGTGTACGTAAACAAAATATGTACGTGCGACATCTTTTGGAATTGAACAGCGACATTTCTTTATATTGGAGCTCATTAACATAAAAAATATGTATGTGCGACGTCTTTTGGAATTGAAAAGCGACATTTCTTTATATTGGAGCTCATTAACATAAAAAATAAATGTTCAATTATGGAGATCATTCATATTATTACACTGTGCACGTATTTCGTTACAAATGAAATGATATACCCCAGTCAAGCTCACAGATGCCGAAAGAATGAATGGGTCGAGAAGCCAGACTCCCTGTACCTCGCTTAAAGTTTGATTTTGAAACTGACCCTACATGCTCGTCGCGTGTTATGACTCGGTCTGCCACGATAAATCTTAGCGCAAGTTCTGAATCTATTTTGTTATAGTTAATTTTGTTGCAACAAACTCCGCGCGAAGTTAAATATGAAAGCTAAGAGACAATGTGTAGTCAATATGGTAACGAGGCTGAAAGTTATTTCTCTAATTTGAAGTTAGTTTACAACTGGTTTGCTTTGCGCCTGATGAGACACCCGTGTCGCATCCACCTTGGTTGAAACTAGGATAATTTCACTGTATAATAATAACCGTTCATTGCAAGCGATGATGACGACAGCAGACAGGCATGTTGTTTTGCATCTCACCGGTAAGTCCAGAGGTGGCTGTATATTCTGGCACATAAACTCCTTGCACATCAGATGCATTTAAGGTCTGAACTGGACACGTAAGTGTCAGTTGTTTGGTCTTACGGTCAGAGCTGGACATGTGAGTGTCAGTTGTTTGGTCTTACGGTCAGAGCTGGACATGTGAGTGTCAGTTGTTTGGTCTTACGGTCAGAGCTGGATATGTGAGTGTCACTTGTTTGGTCTTACGGTCAGAGCTGGATATGTGAGTGTCAGTTGTTTGGTCTTACGAATGGAGGCGCTTGTTCTTGACTCTAATATATGTGTCTCGATATCGTCACTCGGGGCTGGCTGAAACAGGACTTCGGTATATTTAAAAAAAATATAGTAAAATCGAAAATGCCACAGGCTGTAGAGAACTTGTCCATATATGTCTGCATGTATCTTTCAGCGACCTGGAGCGACTATGGCAGAGCGCCAACGGAATGATAAAGGTGAAGGTCTTGGGAGCCTATGTTTTTCCTGTGGCGGCTTGTGGCTGCGAGTCATGGACGGTTGCCAGAGCTTCCAGACGGGCAGTCGAGTCCTTCGGGTCAGGATGCTACAGAGGGGTCATCGGGTTACTCTGGACGGAGAGAGAAACAAATGTAGACATTCGGCAAGAGTTGGGCATGGAGGAGAACTGGTTTGTTAATTCCATTTTGGCTGGAGAATGCAGATGCTTTGGTCGCATCGGGAAATACATCGGTCTTGGGAGAGCGGTGGTGGAGGGCATGGTGCCAGGCGGAGGAGGAGAGGGTGGACCAGGTGGACGATGGCGCCATGATATCCGGGGATGCCTGAGTATGACTGTGGCGGAGGCTGGAGTTTTGGCAAGAGAACGAGTTTTTTTCAGACAGACTGTGATGGGAGTGACGTTCTACAAAGGACATGCTACACGATGATGATGATGATGTATCTTTCAGTGCTGGCAGTGAGGACACAGTCATCAGCAAAATATAAGTTAAGAACGGTTGTGTCCTTCATCTTGGTGTGAGCCTGCAGTCGCGTGTGATTGACAAGTTTTCCGATAGTCCTGTATTTAATTTTCACTTCGTTATCTATAAATCCCTGAGAGCTATAACTGAGCATGGCAGCGAACATTACGCTGAAGAGTGTTGGGGCTAGGCACGGTCCTGAGAAAGGAAAGCCATTCGACGTTTACCCATCACTTAGCATTCGTACCTTCGTAGAATTGTTTTTCGCGAATATCATATCCACTGCTGCGCGACCAAAATTTAACCTATATTCTCTCGCTGGAAGACATCCATGTTCTAGGTGATCGATTAATCGGTTGACTAGAACTCGTGCCAGTATCTTGCCAACAGTCGATACGACGGAGATTCCTCTGTGGTTGTCGCGGGATTAACGGGTTCCCTTTCGCTTGCATAAATGGACGAAGGTAGTATCTTCAGTTCTTGTGGGACAGTCTCAGTGGTCTGTATTGTCCTCAATCTGGGACGAGACCATAACGCGCCTGTGTCCCAGACACCCCTGCCCCAGACGCCCCTGTATCATACATCCTTGCCTCAGACACCCCTACCCCAGACGCCCCTGCCCCAGACACCCCTGCCACAGACACCCCTGCCCCCGACGCCCCTGCCCCAGACACAACTGCCTCAAACACCCCATGCCCCAGACGCCCCTGCCCCAGACACCCCTGCCCCAGACACTCCTGCCCCAGACACCCCTGCCTCAGACACCCCTGCCGTACACGCCCCTGCCTCAGACACCCCTAAGCAGTGAACTAGACGTCCCTTCCAACATCGAGGAGGTCAAAGTAGCGATCAACCAACTATCGAATGGGAAGGGCCAGATGCGGCTAAGATCTACAAAGTAGGCAGCTGTGCCATAACACGGACTAACTGAGATGTAGAACCCTATTTCACTATACCAAGTGTCGTAATATGCTACAAAGAGGGATGTGCGTACGAGCGTCGTAATATGCTACAAAGAGGGATGTGTGTACAAGCGCGTGATAAATGGCTACAAAGAATGATGTGTGTCGGTACTCTAAAATCTTTTATGTCAGTCATATGTTGTTACTCTATTTTTCTCATTTCTCTTATTGGTGCTGATTTCATAGCTCCTGTAAAAATTCTCTTGCATTAGGGAGGAATTATGGTTTTGAAGCCGTTTCCGCTGGCTAGCATTTCACATTTAAAAGTCCGTCTAACATTTCCCGTGTATTGCTATTTCAGTATGTGTTGAAGGAACACATCCATCCACAGAATGGACCAGAATAATCACAGGTGGATCATCAATGAGATCTATAAAAAATGCAGGAGGAGGCGTTTACACAAAATTAAATAATGGACAGGAAATCCAAATCTCAGAGGCTACTGGAAAATTCTCAAACATATTGAGGGTTGAAGCTGAAGCACTAAAAGTTGCTGTAATAGCCATCGTGGGAAACAAGAACCATGCCAGAGTCTTCCTTACAGGTTCCCTGTCAGTCATAATGGCCGTAAGACATCATAAGAATAATTAATTAGATAGCCTGTCTGAGGCACTGATGAATACAACCCAAAATGTCAACATAGTGAAAATTCATTGGATCACTGCACACACTAAGATACACGGAAATGAGGAGGCAGATAGACTGACATACAAGGTAGGCATCAAACCCTAAACTATAGACAGAGTAAAGAAATAAAAACATTGATAACATTTAACTTCAAAGACGACACAGAGAACACACAGGATCTGATATATTACTCTTTGCCAAGAGGAGATCAAATGACAATTTTCAGACTGAGAACGGATCACTGCAGACTGAAAAATCATCTGTTCAACAAACTAAAAATTGAACACGCAGACATATGTCTATTTGGGGAGAACAAACAAACGGTTGAGCATGTTCTGCAGGTCTGGCGGCTCCACGAGAAGAGCAGAGTGACTACACGTCCCTCCCCAACCCAATTGCGAGATAAACTGTATGGCGACGAGACAAGCCTAGAAGGACAGCCTGGTTTATGAAGGAAATAGATGCAATTATTTGAGAGAGAACGAAGAAGAAGTATTCGTTTTTCTGTAACCCATGAAGTTGCCATTAACGTTTTTATTAGTCATTCACTGTTTAGCTTTTTGTTGACACTTTTCATTTGGATTTTTCCGTGTTAGTCTGCTATACAGTGTTATTGCTATATATTCAGGTGTCTTTACCCATGACAATGACAATATAAATTGAAATTAAATATAAATTATACATCCAAAATACATAAATAAAAAGGTTCATGTCATCTTATTACAGCCATTTTTCTACAGAAACTTGTTTAATAATGAAAACTGCTTGACAGAACGAGAACAGCCCACATTTTAAGCAAACATTTGTCCTCTTCTAAATTCGAACTATCATTCACACACATACTGACATAAAGAGAAGTTCAGAGTTGTATATCATACAGCACACACCTTAGTTACACAGGACAGACTATATGTTCTATTATTATGAATGCCACTTGACACTTCACATAGAATATCTTCTGCACATCACTAGCTAGATTTTCTACCTTTTATACCGGCAACTATTGTATGTTCACAAAAGGACGTACCTGCAGTAGGTATGTGTTTTTGCTAATTTGTGATTATGTAATGTAATTGATAATGCCTTTGCTCTTTTCTCTATGCAAGCTACTTTATAAAGCCTTCCTAGTTTATATTAAACAGTCGTGGATGAAATTGACATCCATATATTCTTTTATCAGTCATATCAAAGTTATCATGGGCAATGAAGTCTAATTTCACTGCACGGCTAAGTAAGATACATTTACATTGACAGATCAGAATGTATTAAATGTGGTTTGAAGCTGTGGTTACATAACTGATGTTGTGTTATGTATACAGATAGTACATTTTTCTTTAATACATTTCCATACTTGCAGTAACAGCAGGGTCAAATAGTTCCGTAATTTCCTACTAAAATATGCATCATATCTAGCCTTTTTAACACACGCTGGTTGAATGTCGGTTAATTAAAAATAACTTGAGGTTAACTAAGAGCACTGACTTATATTCCTAGACAGTGTGTGGGTCGAACACCTGGAAATTAGGCATATACCATGCCTATACAGTACCAGCAGTGTTGTTTTTTTTAGTCGGTACTCTCAAATTTAAAATTTGTCGTTAATTGCTTTTAATTTTGTAATCTAATTCATACGAGGGGCGTTTAACTCAAACCATAATTTTCTGTTCTACTTCTACCTGAATGGGTTATTGCGTGCTGGAAATACTATCATTAGATAGGGACACTTGTGTCATATTACTGCTTGGTGGCCCATTTGCGAGTCCTGTGTCATATAAATAAAAATGGCGGTCAGCCCTGTTATTTCTTGCATGGAAAAGCGTGTTGTGATGAAGTTTCTTGTGAAACTGCGGAATTTTATAGAAGACTGCAATCACAATACGGTGATGAGACACCCAACCGCAGTAAGACATTTGAATCGTGTAAAAGTTTTAGAGAAGGCCGTACATCCGGGCGTGATGATACATGTGTGGTGGCTTTCAACCCACCACATTACTGTGAACATCCAGATTGTTGAACGCCTTATGCTGACTTGTATCGTTCTGTCAATTCTTAACTTCAGCTGTACCTTCGCAATCACTAAAAAGTGGTCTGAGACCACAGCTGCCCCCCTGTAGACCTAGACATCTAATTATGATCGTCTAAATTTGGGGTTAACGCAGATGTGGTCAATCTGATTCTTCGTTTTCTGGTCTGCGGATACCCACGTTGCCTTATGAATGGCTCTGAATGCAAACATACTTCCTCCTATGACCAATTAGTTTCTTGAACAAAAATCTGCAAACCGCTCTCCGCTTTCATTTAGGACTCCTAGTCCCTCCCTCCCCATGATCTCTTCATTTCCCACGTTGTCATGTCGTATTTTTGTGTTGAAGTCTCCATTAGTATGGTAATGTCACCTGTTGCCTGTCTCTTCCACAAGTTGCTGTAATCTGCTGTAGAAAACGTATTTAACTTTTTCTTCCTTTTCATTTGTTGGGACATATCCCAGAATTATACTTAATTTACCCTTCCTATTCTTTCTTCGAAATGTAGCCATAAACAGCCGTGATCCGGCTGTTATCCACTATATGAGTGCACTATGGGCCTCCACTGAGAGCATTAGGGCCACTCCCTCTGTGTGTGGTGCGTTCTTCTCTTCCTAATGTCCTGAGTATATCACCGTCTCCCCTGTTGCCAAAAGTACCTTTCCTGACTGAGTCCATCTAGTCTCACTCAGCCCAAGGATATCGATCCCTCTCTTTTGCAATATGCGATATCTTCCCCTCCTCACACATGATTCTAACATTCCAGGTGCCGAGTCTGGAAGGCTTCCTTGAATGAAAGGTAGTCGACAGTCCAGCTTCCTTTCGGGTTGTCTGAGCTGCGTCATAGGCCCTGCTGAAGGGACCGTTCCCTTCAACGAACGGCTTTCGCTTTATTTTTGTTGTTGTTTTTGTAGTCATAATTTTTTTTAGCTGACCCCACGCTCAAACTTCCTCCTTTATCATCCGGGCTTAGGATCGGACTTGGCGGAGATTGGTTGTGGTATGCTAACCCCAAATTGGACTGTTCCAACGCATGCCTTCATGGAACGATATTATTAGCCGCAGCAGTTTATTTTAGAGAGGATTTTGAAGAGTCCATCCCTACTAAGATGGGGTAAGATGGCTTACAAAGATCTTTAGTCAGGCGTGGATTGAAGGTAAGGTACCTGGTGATTGACAAAGAGCCGAGGTGGTAACTTTTTGGAAAACCAAGGGCAGTCAGAAAGAATGCAGCTTTTATATGGGCATAACCCTCCTTGGTCACGTTGGAAAGAAACTTGAGCAACAATTTGGAGTTATTGTGGAGCCGTTGCTCAGTACTTTACAATCAGGCTTCCTGAGAAGCAGGGGATGTACGGATGCTATATTCACGCTCAGACAGTTAAGTGAAAACATCATAGAATACAATAAGGAGCTCCACGTGGCCTTCATTGATCAAGACACGGCATTTGATCGGGTGAACCGACGTAGGCTATTGGAGGTAATGGAGGAATATGGTGCGGAGAGACAACTACTGGATGGCATTCGGGCATTTTACGTAAACAATGAATAAACAGTACGAACGAATTCAGGTTTGACAAATTGGTTTCCAGTGCCGAGTGGTGTGTTCTTTCTCCACTTTTGTTCATAACTTACATGTATAAAATTACACAGTTGGCTAACCCTAATATAGAGTCCATTGGTGAACTGTTGTTTGTTGATCATCATGTAATTTTTACACCAAAAATGAAGAAGACCTATAACACCCCTTGAACTATCTCCATTTCATTTGTAACTAATATGACATGAATATAAACACATGCAAGTAAGTACAAGAGTTCAAATACCTAGGTAATATGTTCACTGATGACGGCAGCGTGAATAGAGAGATTGCACATATAACTCAGAAGGCGAACAGTGTCTACTATCAAATTGCACCGATTTTGAAACACGCTAGAGTGCTTTTTTCAACTATGAGGAGGCTGATAAATGCACTATTTATTCCTACATTGCAATGCGCGAAATGGAAGAGGCTATGAGAACATTAAAGAAAAGGAAATCTCCCGGAAAAGACGGGATAACAAACGAAATGCTTATGGGGCTGGGCCAAACAGCGAAGAGGAAACTGCTATCGGTCCTGAACCAAAGCTGGAAAAGGGGAATTGTACCCCAGGCATGGAAAGACGCAGTACTTGTACCAGTACCAAAAACAGGAAAGGACAAAACAGATCCAAATGGATACAGGCCCATCAGCCTACTGAGCTGTGTCGGCAAGCTGATGGAACGTATGATAAACACCAGACTGATGTGGCATCTGGAAGAAAAACGAATACTAATTCCACAGCAAGCAGGCTTTAGACAGCACAGATCCACTGAGGACCAGGTCATCCTCATAGCCCAGGAAATAGAAGATGCCTACCAGGCACAGAAACACACAGTAGCTGTTTGGGTGGATCTGGAAAAGGCATTTGACAAAGTCTGGAAAGATGGACTTAGAGTCAAGCTAAGAAGAAGTGATGTTTGTGGGAAAATGTACAAGTGGATCAACCACTACCTCAAACAAAGAACGGCCAGAATCCAAGTACAAGGGCAGATGAGCAAAAAGGTGACACTCGAGCAGGGAGTAACCCAAGGGGGAGTACTGTCACCCACACTCTTCCTGGTATATATAAACGACATTACAGAGAATATACCAAGGAGAGTCCATAGCTCAATGTTTGCAGACGATCTGGCTATGTGGACCTCTGAAAAGAATCTCACCATAGCAAGAAATCGGATGCAGCAGGCCCTAACATCGCTGGAAGAGTGGGCGAACTCATGGCTGGTCAAAATAAACGAGGAGAAAACCACATGCACAATATTCTCGCTTTCAATAAAACCCCAAAATACCAAATTAAGTCTAAATGGCAAATTCCTGCAGCCAAATGACAACCCAAACTATCTGGGAGTCACATTTGATCGGCGCATGACATGGAAAAGTCAGATTGAGAGAAACCGAATGAGAGCCAGAGAAATAATGGCAATCATGAGGAAACTTGCTGGCACAAGCTGGGGAGCAGACGAAGGCATACTAAAGAAACTGTACACTGGAAGAGTGAGACCAGTTCTCGAGTATGGCATTGCGGCATGGACAACAGCAGCAAAGGCGAACTTCGATAAAGTTAGCAAACTTCAAAACCAAGCCATGAGAGTTATAACAGGAGGCATGAAGTCAACGCCAATTGTAGAACTTGAAAAGATTACAAAACTGCAATCCATGACCGATAGAAGAGACTGCAGAGCCCAGCTGCAGTCAGAGAAACTCCAAAGACTGACTGACCATCCAATGCACCAGAGACTAAACAATTTGGGAAATGGGAAACTAAAGCGGAGAAACTTTGCAGAAATAGCCAAAGCAAAGATGCACGAAGATCCCATAAACGCACTAACAACACCAAAACCCATCACTACTGTACGAAAACCTACCTGGAGGCAGGATATATTTCCAGAGGTGGTAGAAAATATACCAGGTATTGGAAACAAAAACTGCCAGACTGAAAAAGAAAGGAGAGATACTACCTTAAGCTTTATATCGAAAAGCTACCCAAGCATGGACTGGACCCATGCATACACCGACGGTTCTGTAACAAACACTACACAGAACGGAGGGGCAGGAGCATTCCTGAACCTACCAAATGGCAGAAAAATAACACTGTCATTCGCTACTGGTAAGTACACAAGCAATTTCAGAGCGGAGGCAGAGGCATTGGGGGCGGCAGTGGAAGAAATGGTGACACACAAAGAACATGAAAGCCCTATAGTCCTGCTTACAGATGCTCTCGCCGTAGTCACAGCGCTAAAAAGCCAGAAAAACACTGAGCTTAATGACTTAAGAGCAGCACTCTGCCAACTGTGCCAGCAGTCCGCACCAAAAAGGGTAGTGGTACAGTGGGTCCCATCACACTGCAACATCCAAGGCAACGAGGAGGCAGACAGACTAGCAAAAGAAGGTGCAAGACTACCACAAACAGATACTAGTATGACGTACGAAGAGTCAAAACGGCTTATAAAAGCCAGATACATGGGACCAAATGGGAAACCGAACATACTGGTTACACCAAAAACGATGCCTATTACCAGTTGAACCGAAGAGAGCAGGTCGTTGTCTTCAGACTTCGCACTGGCCACAATAGACTGAGGTACCACCTATTCAACAAATTGAAGATAGGTGGTACCGACGAATGCCCGTGCGGTACCGGTAAAATGACCGCTGAACATCTGCTGCAGAACTGCCCGACATACGAGGATCAGAGAGAGCAGATGTGGCCATCACCAGTGGAACTGCAAGACAAGCTCTATGGCAGTGGCGACAGCCTCAGGATGACCGCCGCTTTTTTCGAAAAAATAATGGTTACTGTCTGACTGCGTACGAAGAAAAAGAAGAAGATTCCTACATTGTGTCATAAATGTCAATCTTGGTCCTGACTAGCAACCCATAAGAGTAAGATCCAGATCTATGAGATGCGCTGTGTGAGAAGTACATCCGGAGAGACAATTCCTGACAGACTTCGCAACAACACATTGAGGCAGACAGTGGGGACACACCCAGTTAGTGCTTACATTGACTCTCAACAAATCAACTGGTTTGGTCATTTAGCCAGAATGCATTGCGACCAGTCTGCATCAAGAGCATATCAAATGCAAGTTTCTGGTCCACGAGCAAGAGGCAGAGCGTGACCTCGATGGATCAAGGGTATCTCTGTCACTCTCAGGAAGTTACATCTACCGACAGCACAAGCCTCCCATTTGGCGATCGCAAGAAATCTACGCATCCCACCTCTCTGCGACGCCGTATGGCAAGAGCAGTAGGACAACAGAGGAAGAAGAACTAGCCCTACTAACCAAATCAAATGCATTTATCTAGTAAATGAAGTATCTATTTGGCTTTAGGTGCCAGACGTTCTCCAGTCGCCTCTTCTTCTGTTAGTTTGAAACAAGTGTGCTGCGTTAAGGCCAGAAATTGATGTCAGGGGCTATGTGAGATGTATATGTATGCACGCTGTGAGAGCATTCGATAAGTGTTGATAGTCCAGGCTATGGAAGAGGGATAATAGAACCGACCGCATGTGCTCAGTTCCTTGCTGAAGGTGCACGAGCACGACGGCGCCGACCGTCAGGTAGCCATTCACAGCTGCGTCGACAGAAAAAATAACTCTTACACGCCCGTCTGTCAAACGTAATTCCAACCTGATACGTCGGTATCGTAAACCAAGCTCACAACCATTTGGCCACCAAATCTCAACTTATGTCTATTGTATCATTGACTAACAATCATTCTATTAGACGATGTTCATCTGGTTTGTCCTTGATCAGGAAATTGTTCGGTAGGATAAAATATAGAATAATATCGCTGTCTTATTGTATCACGCTGACAGAGCTCCTTGCAAAACTCATTATTAGCTCCTCATCTTTTTTTCTAAATAATTTAAAAGATAATAATTCAAGAATTAAAACCTAAAACTGTAATTAAATGTTTATTATTGTTTGTATATTATTAAATGTATAATATGTATATATGTACTCCATATATTATATTAAAACGTTCGACAGGGTGAAACATATGGAAATGATTAAAATGCTGAAAAGTTTGCATATTGATGGCAAGGATCTCAGAATCATTCAAAACATGCTTTAGGGTCAGACTGCGGCTATAAGAATTGACAATCAAGTGGGAGAATATAACCGATAGGAGACGGCTCACCCTGGGGGCCACTCTTCACCTTCTCTCTCTTCTCACCTCACCCTGTTTCATTTGACTCTATCCCACAGTCACACCCTTGCACAACTTTCACACGCGCCCTCGTGGTAAAGCCCTTCCATTGCACTTTGGTTGGGCTAGCTTCTGAGGGCGCACAAACCTAGCATAGGTACATACAGATGCACACATGCATCCAAGCACTGGTTTATGCGTCCTGATATCGCCCAATTGACTATGGTCTGGGGTGGAAACATCTAAGCAAACATCTAAGCAAAAAAAAAAAAAAGAGAATATAAACGGATAAAAAGGGAAGTGAGGCAAAGTTGTGCTCTACCCCCGTGGCCTGTTCTCTCTGTACAGCGAGCATGTCTTGAGAGACATAAAGACAATGCCAGGAATATCGATTGGGGGGGGGGGGGGGGCAGAATTTAAACAGTCTACGATATGCTCATGAAATGAAATTGATAGCCAAGAATGTAATCGACTTGAAGGAAGTGGTAAGTACGGTAGTTCAGCAAAGTGAAAACAAAAGCATCAGTTCAAATAAAAAGAAATCGGGGGTGATGGTAGTGACTAAGAAACGGGACTCGCCATAATGTTGCGTCAAAGCGAAGCAAACCGATTTGAAACTAGTTAACACGTTTAAATACCTGGGCACATACATGAGATGGAAGATGCAATTATGAAATAAAAAATAATTAAATTCAGAATAGCGCAAGCAAAATCGTTCTTAAAGACCACAAAGGAGATCTTGTGCAACAAAACCTTGTCACTGGAACTGAGAAAGTGAGTCCTTAAATGCTACATGGAACCATAAATTGCATATGGCAGTGAATTATGGACAATCGGCAAGCCATTGCATATATCTTTGGAAGAAACGGAGATGTGATTTTACAGAAGAATGTTGCGGACCCCATGGACTGCAAGGAAGACTAATGATGCAGTACTCGAAGAGGCACAAACACAAAGACAACTAATGATGCAGTACTCGAGGAGGCACAAACACAAAGACAACTTATTGCAAAGATCAGAATAAGGCAGTCATCCTTTTTCGGACATATTATGAGAAGAGGCGGATTGGAATACGTTGTGACAGCGGGAATTATGGCAGGAAAGAGAGATAGAGTAAGGCAGTGAGAGAAGATATTGGACATTCTTAGAGAATGGCACAGGCGACAATCAACAGCAGAGTTAGTAAACGATACATATGATAGAAGTGGATGGAGGTCCACGATCGGCAACGCCAACTGACAAAGTACCTGATGCTGATTATATTATTAAAATTAGTTATCAATTGGATACTATCCGGCCAGTGAATTTGGAACGGAGTCATTCTTGATGAGCATATTTGGTTTTCTAAAAAGTGATTCATTAACTAAGCTTACAAGAACATTTTCTTTCACTTAAAAATAATATTCTTTCTTTTAATTACCTACTTGATCCCACGATAACGCCTTCCTCGGCGGCTGTTATACCGTTGCTGGTCTCAACTTTGTCTCCAACAATCTCTACCCTGGGCTATGGAGGTCCGCTGGTAATAAGCTTTTCTTTTAACGGGTCGGGGTTGTTGTAGTGCAAGGACATATGACAGTGCATTGGAGGTATACCCCGTGGTTTTTTTCTGTTTCGAGGGTACCAATCTGCTGTTGACGTGCTCCAACGTCCATCCTTTCTTCTAAGTATGTGGCATCCCTACCGGTTGACTAGTTTGCGTGAGCCACTGCATCGCTCGCCAAAAATAATTGCCGCAGGTAGGAATTGTGGAGATTCTGCGTGCGCTGATTGGTGAGAGTAAGGTGGACCATGCATCTATCTCTCAAGAGAAGCCAGGATCACTCGCATTTTTTTCTCCATTGCTTTTGTAAGTGTATTTAGTTTAGCAGCATAACACATTGCAGGGAGAACTGTGGAGTTGAATAGAGAGGCCCGTAGGGTCTGATCACGGCAACCTTCCAGGACTGGATGAATGGACGAGATGGCCACCTAACCTGCACTGCGACGTCTAGTTACTTCTGGTTCTAAATTATTCTGCACGTTGAGTAGGCGTTCAAGATAACGGTATTCCTCTACGACTTCAAACTTTTCCCCATCGAGGATGATTGTATCACAATGGGCGAAAGTTTCGCATGACTTTGGTCTTGGAGAGATTTATTCCCAGCCCTGCTCTCTTTCCCTGTGTGTTGAGCGTCTCTACCAAGTGGTTGACGTAGCTCACTCTGTGATCAACAATGTGGTCCGCGGATTGATACGTCTGCCATCAACTTTGATTCCAATGTCTTCCCACTCGCAACAACTGATGACCGATTTCAAGCACACGGAAATGAGGTCCAGTGAGGACGGATCTCCCTTGCTAGACCATTTTTTGTTATTGAAACTGCAGCTGAGAGCTGGAATGGATGGGAACTGCTGGTGCAATTTGTGACATGTAGCCAAGATTGACACCTTGTACCATTAGCAAATGCCACCAAATTGTTGTTTTATATAATCAAATGCTTTTTTGTAGTCGATAAAGGTGAAGATCAAGGGATTCTGGTATTCCAGGCCGGCTCAATACGACGACAGCAGGTTATGATATAGTCCAATGTGCTGTGGGAATGCAGAAAATCAACTTGTTTGATTTATTGCGCACTAAGCAGGATGGGATAGTAAAAATACATTTTCTGAAGTTTGTAAATTACCAGGATAAGAGAAATCGGAAGTTAATTCCTAAGGTCTTCTTTGTCGCCCTTCTTGTCTAAGAGTATCATCTTAGAGCTGCGACAATATGTTTGTTTTCTTCATATGAAGATATCTAGTCAAACCGTGAGCTATAGCTAGAGTGGTGGTACACGAGAGAGCAAGTCCTCAGCAAAGACGTTATCCTCGACAGGTGATTCTGGAAGCGGGGTATTCGGACGTAGCGAATTTCTTAGGTAGAAATCTGAAAGGGTACAGTGAGAATGGAAGCTGAATTGGACTAGTGTCTGAAGATTTGAACAGTTTAGAATAGTAATCTTTCATGATTCAGTCCGTGCCCATTCTCAATGCGGTTGTGGGATCTTCTTCTTCTTCTTCTTCTTCTTCTTCTTCTTCTTCTTCTTCTTCGTACACTGTCAGACGTCAACCTTTATTTTTTCGAAAAAAGCAGCGGTCATCCTGAGGCTGTCGACACTGCCATAGAGCTTGTCTAGTGTTGCCACTGGTGATGGCCACATCTGCTTTCTCTGATCCTCGTATGTCGGGCAGTTTTGCAGCAAGTGTTCAGCGGTCATTTTCCCGGTACCGCACGTGCATTCGTCAGTGCCACCTATCTTCAATTTATTGAATAGGTGGTACCTCAGTCTATTGTGGCCAGTGCGAAGTCTAAAGACCACGACCAGCTCTCTTCTGCTCAACTGGTAATAGGCATCGTTTTTTGTGTAGCCAGTATGTGCTGTAACCCATTTGGCCATGTATCTGGCTCTAATTAGCCTTTTTTACTCCTCGTATGTCACACTAGGATCTGGTTGTGGTAGTCTTGCACCTTATTTTGCCAGTCTGTCTGCCTCTTCGTTGCCTTGGATGTTACAGTGGGATGGAACCCACTGTACCACTACTCTTTTTGGTGCGGACTGCTGGCATAGTTGACAGAGTACTGCTCTTAAGTCATTAAGTTTAGTATTTTTCTGACTTTTTAGTGCTGTGACTACGGCCAGTGCATCTGTAAACAGGACTAAATGGCTTTTATTTCGTTTGCATGTCACCATTTCTTCTACTGCAGCCCTCAGTGCCTCTCCCTCCGCTCTGAAATTGCTTGAGTATTTTCCATTTGCCACAAACGGTGTTATTTTTCTACCATTTGGTAGGCTCAGGAATACCCCTGCCCCTCCGTTCTGTGTTGTGTTTGTTACAGAACCGTCGGTGTATGCATGGGTCCAGTCCATGCTTGGGTAGTTTTTCGTTATGTACCTCAGGGTTATGACTCTTCTTTCTTTTTCAGTCTGGCTGTTCTTTTTTCCAATAACTGGTATATTTTCTACCACCTCTGGAAATACATGCTGCCGCCAGATAGGTTTGCGTACAGTAAGGATGGGCTTTGGTGTTGTTAATGCGTCCATAGGGTCTTCGTTCATCTTTGCTTTGGCTATTTCTGCAAAGTTTCTCCGCTTTAGTTTCCCATTTCTAAAATTATTTAGTCTCTTATGCATTGGATGGTCTGTCAGTCTTCTGAGTTTCTCTGCTTGCAGCTGGGCTCTGCAGTCTCTTCTGTCGGTCATGGATTGCAGATTTGTAATCTTTTCCAGTTCTACAATTGGCGTTGACTTCATACCTCGGTTGTGGGATCAATCTGGAGAGTATTGGTATTCAGCTTTGGTCTGAATTAGCGAGGCAGTCCCGCAGAATATGTTCTGGTGTTTGTTTTGGTGCTCTGCAATTGCATGTGGGGTTTCTGAGAACCATTCTGTGAAGGTTGGCTTTGAGACTGCAATGCCCAGTTCTGAGTCTGCAGATCTTTGTCTGTCCATCTCTGCCAAGTTTGTCTATTTTGTCATTTTCTGGCTTAGATTCGTTGTGCTGTTCTCTCCATTCCGTCCTCATGGATTGTTAGATGAGTATCTTTGCTTTTTTATAGCTCTGCGAGTGGCTAGTTTGTGTGCTACCACGTCCTGCATTTACAATCTCATCTGCCTTTTTGTTTCCAAAGATCATAACATGAACAGACAAGAGCAAACTGTTGTGTTGCGCCTTAGAACAGGACACAACCGACCCGCAGCCACATGTACACGAAAATGAAGAATGGCAACTCAGCCATGTGTACATGCGGACAGGTGCCCCAGACAGCAGAGCACTTACTGCAAAACTGCCCCGAATATGATATACAGAGAAAATCTTACTGGCCCATAGAAACAACACTGGAAGAGAAACTTTATGGACCTGTGTGTGAACTACAAAAGACAGTGAAGTTTATACAAGAGACAACATTGCAGATATAGACAATATTTTAAAGCGAACGAAAGAAGAAGCAGAAGTTTCCAAAGATCCCACAATGAGCGGAAATCAACTGTTCGACAAAATTAGTTTTTTTGTGTGTGGGACAGCAACCTGATGTTATATTTTATTTTGTGTCTTATCTTATTTGGGGCTTCAGATGGCTTAGAGTATGCTCCTGGAGTATGTTTGGGGCTTGAGATGGCTTAGAATATGCTCGTGGAGTCTGTTTGGGAATTGAGATGGTTTTTAGTATGCTCCTTGAGTCTGTTTGGGGCTTGAGATGGCTTAGAATTTGCTCCTGGAGTCTGTTTGGGGCTTGAGATGGCTTAGAGTTTTCTCCTTGAGTCTGTTTGGGGCTTAAGATGGCTTAGAGTTTGCTCCTGGAGTCTGTTTGGGGCTTGAGATGGCTTAGAGTTTGCTCCTTGAGTCTGTTTGGGGCTTGAGATGGCTTAGAGTTTGCTCCTTGAGTCTGTTTGGGGCTTGAGATGGCTTAGAGTTTGCTCCTTGAGTCTGTTTGGGGCTTGAGATGGCTTAGAGTATGCTCCTGTAGTCTGTTTGGGGCTTGAGATGGCTTAGAGTTTGCTCCTTGAGTCTGTTTGGGGCTTGAGATGGCTTAGAGTTTGCTCCTTGAGTCTTTTTGGGGCTTGAGATGGCTTAGAGTTTGCTCCTGGAGTCTGTTTGGGCTTGAGATGGCTTAGAGTTTGCTCCTGGAGTCTGTTTGGGGCTTGGGATGGCTTAGAGTATGCTCCTGGAGTCTGTTAGAATGACAGTTGTTTTTGTAGTTGTTTTTTGGCTGATAAGAATCTGAGTTGCTGCATGTAGAGCTGTTGCCTCAGCTATGAAATTGGTATATGTCTCTCCAGCTAGTATGAAGTGGTTTTCTATATCGCCGTTGGAGTGTGTGACGTAGATTTCACTGCCTCCCCCTTTTTTCTCTCTTCGTTACCGATCCATCTGTGTACACATGTGTCCAGGAGTTGCTATGGTACTGTCTCTTGAGCTCATGTAGAACGTGGCTTTTTTGTTCTGTTGCTTACTGCTCACTTTTCCTCCTTATACATGGAACCTCCAATATTTTTTTGAAACGGCCCTGGCTCACCTACTTGATTTCAATCATCTGGAGCTTTATTGCTCTTTATTTGCTTAATTATAAACATAAGATTCGTCATAGCTACTAGTGTTTTTAAGAAGCTTTCTTCGCCATTGTATTGTAGCATCATATATACGTCCTCTAAGCCTCGGGCTTCTTAAAGTTCTTTAGTTTTTTGCTCTAACTTTTAAATTAGAAGTAAAAACTGAATAAATAATCTGAAAAAAATCAATAATATAATTCATCATAATTTCCCCAAATCGATGAGGAGTGTGCGAATAGAACTACCGATTTAGAATGTTTATTGTAGCTCTTAGTGATAGCATTGACTATTTCTTTGACTTATAATGTCCGTCTTTGATTTTAACTTATCAAGTATACAGTGAATTGTCTAAACCCAAGGCACTGGTCTTAGCCAACAGAAAGCACTATTATGAATCAAAATAGCAATAGCTGTGTTAACGATCTTGCTCGACTATAGTGTTTCCCGACAGCTGTTACCCCACAGCTTTAAAGCCATTGGTCGCTTATCACTGTTCAACCAGCGTGTGTTTAGTGATTTATTTCATATCTGTGTATTTTTAGAACATGTCTTAACTCTGCTTACAGCTGACATTTGATCTCTTAAATGTTCAAAATTGTGATGAAAGTAGGTTTACTGGGAGGATGTGTAATTGAAGCAACACCCGGCATCCGTGCCGATAGTAGTTGGCCATGATCGTCTGGCTCGAAGATCCTGGTTTGCTTTCTGCAACTAGTTCCTGGCTGATTCATCTTCGTTCTAGATTTATTTCGCAACATTGAAACAATTTACTTCCGGCTGCTAAATTATCCGATAGACTTGTCTTTTATTAAGACCAACTGAGAAACAAAGGCTGATTGCCAGTGGTTACTGTCGGCTTAACTGATTCTGTAATGTGAGGTTCTTGTTGCATGGATTATTCTGACTGGTGTCCATCTTCTGTATGCAATTCACCATACATCATTTGAAGCAGTCAAATGAAAAGAGTAGGAATGGTTACTTAATTATTATAATACTAAAAATAATACTATTACTAATAAACTAAATTAACTGTTTGTGATCTTATTCTTTCCATTACATCGTATGCTTTTCAGAATTATCAATTGAAAGAATGGTCATGTTGAATTCAAATTGTGATTCTGTCTTATAGGAACACTGATTATTTTCTCCCTAGTAGCTTCATCTCTTGTATTTGGTAGGCTAGTCTGTCTGACCTAGTTGAGTTAGCTAGAAACAGATAATCAACAGGCCATTGAAATGTTCCAATTTATGTAACTGGTAGACCGTAGTGGTAGACTCACTAGATGCCAGAACAAGTTGTGTTTTGTTTTTTAACATAAACAAATCTTCAGTTAGTAAGATGTTTTGATAAAAGGGAGTTTGGCATACAGCATGAAGCATCCCTGAAAATACAAAGATTGAATAATCTAGAGGTTTTTGTCTTCTAAAAATCAATTTGTTAACTTAATAATAAACACTTGACTAGGCTTGAGGCTGCCTAATGAATGATCTAATCATGTAAATGTATATCTAAGTATTTTTGTGACATTCTTAAAACAATTTATTGAATCAGTCACTCATAACAATAACGGTAGGAGTATGTCATATGTGTCTAGACTTTAAGCTGTTATTGTGTCTGGATTTGAACCTAACATAGTCATACTAACACTAACACCTGTTTAAGACTTAAGAATATAGACTACCAAACATCTCACAGTAAAAACATTTTTCATGTCATTAACATTTCTAGCTGATAATTATTTTTTATTTTTTATTACACCTCTTGCAACTCTAAATATATCAATGTAATCATACAAATATGCATATAAAAAAAAAAGAAATTCTATCGAGTGGGAATGGACTTTGTTTGCGTTCAGGATCTTTTGGTCATGCTATATCTGCAGGCCAGTCGCCATGATGAAATCTGTAGTCTTCACCAGGTTGGAACGGCTGCCCCACAGTTTTTGTCTCAGCTCCGCACCCTCTGGCCAGATCTGGCATCTCATTACTCTGCCTCCCCCTGACCACTAGGTTAGCAGAGGCACCGGTTGCTTGGTTGGGTCCCCTCGAGGCTGGGGGCCCAGGCACCACTCCTCCCCTTTTGTAACTTGTAGGAGCGACACCATGACGATAGGTTAGACTGTCGCATGACCATATCCTGTTGATGCGTGTGGTCCCTGATTTTTCCCGGTTCCTGCGCCGTAGCTGACACACTCCGTCTTCAGCAGGTGGGAATGGACTATTTTTAGATGAAAGAATATTATTCCAGGGAAGTCAAATTATATTTTGTTAGATTGTATATTTTGTCATCTCCTTGAATCTGTTTCCTTAGTCTATATCTGTGATTTTTTAAAATGTTGTAGCCTGGTAAATAAAGCTGGCACTACAAGTTGATCTGACTGTATTCATATTGTTTCATGTGTCCTAATATGATTGTTGGCCACTCTCTAACGTCGTAACATTTAGCCTCCAACAGAAACATCTTAAATGGGATTGTATCAGGATTTCGTTTTACGACTTTTCAGTTTACATAAATTAATTTTTACAAATATTTGTAAAACGAGAGATCAAGCAAATGTATATTGCCCAGTCTGTGTGTACAATGTGGAACATCTGGCTGGCTAGGTATCTATTGAGAAATCTATTAGAATTCATGGAGGAGGTTACTAAAATGATAGATAAAGGGGAGCCAGTGGATGTTACTTATCTGGATTTTGCATAGGCCTTTGATAAAGTACCTCACAAAAGATTATTTTGAAAGTTAAAATAACATTGACATGGAATAGGTGGGGAAGTTGCCAAATCGATTGAAAATTGGTTAACTGGAAGAAGGCAGAGAGTGGGCATAAATAAGGAGTACTCTGAGTGGTGTGAAGTGAAAAATGGAATGCCACAGGGCTCGGTTTTTGGACCAATTTTGTTCTTGATATATATAAATGATTTGGACATTGATATGGGATCCATGATTGCAAAATTCACTGATGACACAAAACTATGCAGTAGTGTCTCATCTAAAGCAGAAGTAGATATATTGAGGTCAGATTTAGATAAAATTCAAGAATGGTCTGTAAGCTGGCAAATGTAGTTTAATGTAGATAAATGTACAGTCAGCCACATGGGTAGATCCAATATAGAACATATTTTCAGAATGGGCGAGAACAATATTAGAAAGATAGATAAGGAAAGAGACCTAGATGTTAAAATAGATCATACAGGTAAGGTGAGTGAGCAAGTTCAGGTAGCAGTGAAAAAGGCAGATGCAATGTTAGGTATGATAAAAAGAAATATTAAACATAGGAGCAAGGAAATGATAGTCAAACTGTATAAAGAATTAGTTAGATCTAGATTGAAGTACTGTGTACAGGTGTGGAGTCCTTATCATAGTGTGGATATAAACATATTGGAAAGAATACAAAAAAGAGCGACAAAGCTGTTAGTGGAATTCCAGAATTACAGTTATGAGGAAAGAGAAAAACTAGCCTACAATGTCTCGAAAAGAGAAGAATTCGAGGTGACTTAATACATGTTTATAAGATGATCAGAGGAACGGATAAATTAGACTATAATGTGTTTTTCAAAATACAACCACCCACAACAACAAGAGGGCATAGCTACAAATGAACTAAAGAGAAGTCCAGTTTAGATATTAAGAAATATTTTTTTAGCCAGAGAGTTGTGAATTCTTGGAATGCATTGCCACAGGAGGTAGTGGAGGCAGGGACAATTAATGCATTTAAGAATAAATTGGATGGGCATAGCTTTTAGAGCAAGGTAATGTAAATTAAACTAGTTGAATACATGCACTGCAGAGTCTTCTAAACCAGTATAAAGATGTTGTTAAGTGTATCTGTCATTTGTTACAGTTTCATCATAGTACCATATCCTGTGGATCTATGATCTTTTTAATGGGAAGAAAAGTATAGACATCTTGGTTTGCAAGTAGGGTTGCACAGATTAATTTAATCTGTTTCTGATTTTTTGGTTGATCAATCAGTTTTGATAATCGATCATTTCTGTTTTTTTAATTATTGTTGCTAGGCATGTATGCTGTAGCATGAAAACCATCGATGACATAATTTTGGAAAACATATTGAATTCAACATGTTAAAAATATATAAGAAGCAAATATTCTTTCCTAGTTCAACAGTCAATGGAATCTAACCCAATTCCCAGAGAAAAGATTGATGGTGAATTAATTGTTGTTTTATTTTGTAATGAAATTGTTGTGTCATTTTATTTATGCATTGTATATGATTTGGTCCTTGGTTTTTCTTTATGGATTTCCATTAGATGTTTTTATTTATTTATATAAATTTGAAAGAATGCTAATCTTTACCTCCGTGGAACTAGATCTATATTTAAATTGGTAAAAACATTAGAACATTTCTCATTTGACAAGTATTTGAGATTTTATAACATTACCAAGTTATGGCATTTTAATTTCTTTTCCAGGAAGATGTCTGTCTCTACAGTAAGAGGAGGTTTTTGAAAAAAAAGCATTTTCATTGTATAGTAGAATTGAGGATCACTTTGGTGGTACAGAAGGAATGATGAAGAAGCAGGGGTGGACATGATAGACAGTTGAGGATTAGAGTTTGTCTGAAATGCTTGCAAAAAAAGACAAACTAAGAGATATTTTGGTTTAGATTTTTTATGGTGTTAGTTGATAGATGTAATCAGTGATGGTTGACTGACAAACATGGCAGATAAAGAAAATGAGGGAAAAGTGAGCAAACTGAAGAGAAAGTTCAGCAGAAAGTCCTTGGGAAAAGTGCCAGTGCCAGAGCCATCACCAGAAGCTGCTTCTCCTGTTGGTGTCAGATCAGCTACTCTTCCACTCTCTTATGATCCTAGGACATTAGCTCTTCATGAGTCCCAAAGTGAAGGTCTTTTCTCAAAGCTCAGAAGAAGGTTTCGTCTTGGAAGTAAAGGAAAATATGACTTAAAATCCTACACAGAAAACTCTCCATCAAAACCTCGATGGCTAAGGAGAAAGAGTGAGGAAGCACAGCTTCAGTCTGATGAAAATAGTTTAAGCTTAGGTGTAGACCCAAAAAATGCCGTTGGCAAATCCAATTCTGTGAAAACTCAAAGAAAAGCCAAGTCTGACAAGGAAGAGGTGATTCTCATTAGGAAAGACAAGAGAGTGAGTGTAATCTGCAAGGCTGAAAATGGAGAATCAGAGGTGATTTTTTCTAATGTGGATAATCCAGATGAAGATTTATCAGAAACTTTGAGTGAGGTTGAAGAAGATCCCTATGCTACAATACGTTCTGTTAAAGATGAGATTGCCAAGAAGAACAAAAACAAAACAGTTGCTGGCAGGCAGAAGATTGTTGAAGTGCCATGTGGGGCTGTGGCAAATAACATTAATGATACTGAAAAGTCGGTTAAGATTGCTGTTGACATGGATGAATATCCATACGCAAAGATTGACCCTAATAGGAAGAAATTGCTGACTGTCTCTCAACCATCATTGGAAGCAGTGAACTTAAGCAAACAAACTGATGGCAGAGTCAGAAGCCAATTTGAACCAGACTATGAAACTTTAGATGATATTAAGCAGAAGAAGAATGAATTTAGATCACAAGGGAACATCCTTGCCTCTACATTTGAAGTAGTTTTAGCTGGTTCAAATCTTAGTTGTTCTGTTGACCCACCTGGTGGATTAGATCCCGACTATGAGTCTTTGGATGAGGTTAAACAGAAATGTGCAAGTTCTAACTTGTCTTCTCACATGGTCAGTGTCTCTGCTAAAAATACCCTGTCATGCATGAATGGAGCTTATCAACCTGTTCTGGATAAGACTGTGGTAGAGATTTCTGGAGCCTGTTCCCCTTGCTCCAATTCTCATGGTAACAGTGAGGCAAGTTCCATCAGACAGTCACCTCTCCTTGGTGCTAGTGCTGACTGTAAAAGACATCCTAGGACATCTGTTGCCAACTCTCAGGTTAGACATTTTTATCTTATGGTATTCACCAAAATACTATAAAATCTAATTGCTTGTTGGTTTCTTCAGACATTGAGTATATGTATTACAATGAAGAATATTTACATATTTTTGAGAAAAGATGTTTAACATCAAGTTTATCATTTTCTTGATGTGCCATTTTAGGCAATGATGGTTATCTACAACTTCTTGTCCCTATTGGTCTTCTGATATTGTCTTCTGTACACATGTTCAACTTCTTTCTTGCCTATTTTCCCATACATTTCATCACTGTGTGCTTTAATTCTCTCCTCGACCAGTTATGTTTGAAACTCAAATGAATAATTTTAATTGTAGTTTATTTTGTATTGTCACTTTCATGTACAGTATGTATTCATTTATGAGCATTAGTGAAGTAACCAATCAGATTGTAGGGAAGGATGTTTCAAAACAATAATTTGTTTCCTAATATTTTTGTGAAATGTCTACGAATACATGAATGACCTTCAACGAAGGATACAGGCCTTGGGAGATGAGATATATCCAAAGACTTTTAAACGTCACGTACAAAGATCGAGTTACAAATGAGGAAATACGAGATAGAATTACAACATCAATAGGGCCTTTTGAAGGCCTCTTGGCAACTGTCAAAAGAAGAAAACTCGCTTGGTACGGTCACATATTGAGATCAAATGGTCTTGCAAATATAATCCTCCGCGGAAAGGTGCAAGGCAGACGACGAAGAGGCCGTCCCAAAAAGAGATGGGAGGACAACATAAAAGAATGGACCATTCTTCGACCAGAAGAGGCACAGGCAGCGGCAGCTGACAGAGAAGGGTGGCGGGGTGTTGTGAGGCTGTCTTCATGTGTGCCCCAACAACCTCACCGGTTACGGGATGACCTGACCTGACATGAATGATTCTTATTGTGTCATTTCTTTACATGTTTACTACAAAAGAATTTAAAAAAAAAATATGTTCTATTTGACAAAGCAAGCTGGGCAGTAAGTTTTAAAATTAATAGAAAAAAAACTAAATACATACTGAACACTTATTGCCTGTAATGGGGAACTCAGACAAGGAATTATCCAGTTGAAATCGTCAATTCATACATTTAAGAGTCAAGAAATTACAAACTTCCATACAACAAATTGGGAGATTTAAGATACAATAGCATCAGAATTGTTCAGTTTCAATTGTATCAAACCCATACTTCAGCAAATGAGAAACGACAAAGCAAGACTTCACACCTACTACAGCATGGTCATTATGGCCACGTATGGAACCTACGAAAAGCAGATGCAGGAGAATCCTTGAGTTACTCAAAGGACAATGGAGCGAAAAACATAGACAGCCTCTCGAAGATACTAAATTCACAACACATAAATCGAGCTTGAAACCAATTTCAGTGACTTCATAGATTCTGCGTTGTTAAGAAAATGCAGATGTGTAGGCATGTTTCGCATATGCATGACAACAGATGGACACAAAAAGATGTGTCCTTTTGGCTCCACAAATTTAAGCGCCCACACATGTGTCCACCATTGAGATGGAAAGATGGGCTGAATGAAGCCTTTGGGCCAGCATGGTACTCCAAGGCAAATGAGCTAAATGAGTACTGACATCAGACACTTGATATGCCAAAATGAACATCAGGATTAATGATACCTTATATTAGTTTCACTGTAACTTGTGATCATGCTAGTCAATAATGATTGTTCCACCCTATTTTATACACCTGTTCTATGGTAATATGGCACACAATCCTAATAAAAGAATCTATTAAAATTGTAGCCAGGTCAGGTCAGCCAGAGTTGTAAGACTAGCATACATAATAATAAACAAAATACTAATATACACAAGAAGCAGACAATTATTTAAAGGGAGGCAATTAATTAATGAACTATTTTGCTGTATCTTTTAGAGCTATTCACCTTACAATATTACAATAAGTCCTTTTTTGTGAGTATAGGAACATAAGTATTGAAGTGTTATATGGAGATAGTTAATACACACTTTATATTATTTTGGGTTTGTCATACACCTTGTACAAACCCATGTGGATCCTGGGGATTGAAGAACATGTCCGCTGTTATCTTCAAAGCATGTCATAAAAGGTAACTAAAGAGAGGTGTGCTCAGAGCTAGCAACCTCATCATAAGCAACAAATTATTACTGAAAGCCCAATTGACAGCACATCAAGCACTTTAGTGCAAGTTAGGGGGATAAACTTAGTCGTCTCGAGGTAAGACATTGGCCTCTTGTGCTGGAGGTCACGGGTTAAAATCACGGTGAAGACCGGGATTATTTCACGTGAACTTTCTGTTATTTCCCAAGGTATCTGGGTAGTAGAGATCGGATGCACGTGTGCAGTGTCGCGCATGTTACAAAAATCCCTCGCAGTTTGAAATTGAAAAGAGTAGGCTTAACGGCCATTGTCTGGGCAAAATTGAAAATTATGTTAAAAATTTACTCAATTTATTACGAGATACTTGCTGGTGCTACAGAATTTGTGCATTGTGCTGAGATTCTCAAACAATATGGAGAAGAACATTGCACATGGGTTAAACTGTGCAATAACGTTGATTCTTCGACTGAACTAAACGTAGAAGGATAAAACATGCTGTGATAACTCCATGCATCATAAGGACCAAGAATGGGAGATAACATCCATCTGTCCACACACATCACAGTAGTTGTCCTTGCCATTGGCAAAAAAGTTTATTAAGTTGCCTCAGGGGCAAGCATTTCATGTATTCAGGAGTTTAAAGTCTGACGTGCTTTATGGAGGTAATCCTCAGGCTGTATCTGACAATCACAGATGACTGAAATAATTGTTTGTGCTAGTACTAATTCATGGCCATGGGTTACTGGGGCTCAAAAGTGGAGTAATATATGAAACCTGCCAGGCATGTTGTAACATTAGACTAAAGAGGTTTGGGAATGTAGGCTCACTACCTAATTCTGTAGAAACTGTCTAAAAAACAATCTACTCCTCACTGTAGAAGTTGAGTACTGCTACGTCAAGTCAGTACAAAACATAATTTTTATCACTTCACAAAGAAATTTAAATCTGATCAGTCTAATTTTTGTTCCTTTAAAACAGGTCATTTTATTTTTTTTCTCACAGGGATCCAGACCAGTTTCCATGCCTTCCCCACATCTTGGAGGAAGAACTTCCTCATCCTCATCACCTTCTGCCTTAGCTCCCCTGGCTCCTTCCATCGATTCCTCACTCCCCCATGATACCCCTTTAAATCTGCAAGCTTCCCCGCAAGAAGAGTGCCTTTATGACAATCCCAATATTATGTTGAGAAAACAGGTTTCTCGTTCCATGACTAACACTTCCTCACTTACCAGACGTGGCCACACCCATTCTGAGCCTCCTGTTATTAAAACTCCTGCAGAGGAAGAATTGGTTGAAAAGCTCAGTGCGTTGCTAGCACCACCACTTCCCTTAAGAAACTATCAGAAGGATGAAATTAAATCTAGAAGTGGTACTGGAAGTGCTCGACACTCGTGGTCTTCTCAGAGCAGCAGAAACATTGAATCCGGAGAGTTTAACCAGGCAAAAGATATTGAGAAAAGCCCATTAGCTAGTTTAAATCACAGCAGAGAAAACTTGATCATGAAATCTGTCAAGGATTCACTTGTAGGTCAAGTATATGAAAGACATGATTTCTTCTCAAGAAGTAATGGAGCAGATCTACTCAGAAAAAAAGAGCTGGGTGGTTTAGACAAGTATTTGCGGAAGTCATCCCCACAAGCAGTAAAATCCAACAAATTGTTAGATAAAAACAAGGATGTTAACAAATCTGATAGTTCTGCTGTTAACAAAATAAAAGGAAAACTTGGTACATGCATTTCCCCATCTGAAACATTTGTAGAGAAGATAAACAACGAACAGAGAAAGGAAGCCTTTATTACATTACAAGGCCAGCATTCACATGAGCCAGATGTTGTAAGTTTTTGTCAAGAGTTGGCTAAAAGTGTTTTAGAAGAAGCATTTAAACAGTGTGGAAACTCTGGAACTTCATGTACACATCATCTCCCTGAAAATGCAATTATCACTGATATGAAGACTTTGGAAGATTCTAGTTCTGTGCCAATCAGTTCTGAGGCAGATAAGGAAGTTTCTACTACGGGAAACTCTCAGATTACTGATAGCATAACTGGTACAGAATTCAATAACAGCCAGTCACATCGAAGTGCAGAGAGGTGTGCAAAGTTTGTTTCGACACATGTCTCAGATCCTTCAAGACACCTGGAAAGCACATGTAGGAACCTGCCATCAACTTCTTTATTTAACAGTACAACTGCTGTTTCTGATACAAGTAAACACAATGGGGAAAAGGCTATGGGAAAAGAGGATGGAAGGAATGGGAATAGTTTCAGAAGTAATGCTGAAAGAAAGACAATTCGAACTGACAATGCTGCTGAGAATGTTCTGTATAATATGCAAGGTGCCCGACCAAAGGTCAAGCCGCTTCTATTGGAACCAACTACTCGATCATCACCAGAACCATATGGTTATGCAAAACATCCTGAAACTTTGCTAAAATGCTGCAATGGTGGTGAAGAGGAAAAATTTGAAGGGGAGAAAACTGTTTACAAGCAGTTACCCCAACATTCAGACACATTTAATGAAGCGCTGTTCCCTGCATGTTCCCTAACGAGCATGTATTTTCATGATAATATTAAAGAGAATATTTCACAAGAACAAAAATCAAGCAAACATGGGAAAAGTGAATGGCTTAAGAAGTCTGAAGAGGAATATAATAAGTATTTTGAAAATGCGGACTCCAGTGTTCAGGAGACAATTTATGTTGATTCAGATGAGGAACTTGGACTAGTATTCAACAAGCATATAACAGTTCATGTCAAAAGGAATCAGTGCATTTCAAAAGTGGCCAAGCCTATAGTATATGCAAACCCCAGACTGCTGGAAAATGTAATCAGTGGTGCTTTTAAAAGAGAGATCAGCTTGGATACTGCATACCTGGCACATGGTATATTTAGATGGGGGAGGTATTTTCCTGCTCTGGAGGGTAACAGACAAGCTGTGGAAAACAAATTGAAGGCTTTCTTGAACTTTGTTCTTGAAATGCTTCTTAGTCATTCAAGACTCAGAAGAAACCAAAGCAGAGTTAGAAAACTACAGGAAGTGGTGGACTGGATGCAGCTCAAGATTGAAAAACGGCTGCAAGCTGTGCAGGATTTACCAACCTTCCAAAATATTAGACATCACCTACTGAAAACTGATACAATTGATGACTGGGAGCCAGAGAAGCCTGTAGAAAGTTACTTTTACCAACCTGAAGGTCACAGAGATTTAGGAAGAATTAGTAACAAAGAAGTAAGTGCCAATAACCATCATGGCCTCTCACGTGATCTCAGTGAAGATGGGTCTGTCATCAGAAACAAACTTTCACCAGTGCATACTGATAAAAAAGTGGTTTCAATACAAGACTCTGAAGTTGGAGAAATATTGCATTCTGAGGATTCATTTTCTGAACTTGATGAAGTGTTCACAGTGTTTGATAACAGGCAGACTGTACTAAATTTACCTACTTCGTCAAGAGAAGCTTTGGATGAGTTTTTACAACTTAGCAAATGTAGACTAAATTGTAGGTATTGTAGTGCTGATGAAGAATCTGATTCAGAAGATGAAATGGTTACAGTTGAAACCTATGCAAAGACAGTAAGTACCAGCCCGTGCCCACAATTTTCGAAACATATTGACTACATTTGTGCTGGGTCACTGTGCCGAGCCTTCCATGGTGAGCTGGCATATATGGCATATATGAGGAAACATAGGGCTCCGAGAAAAATGTTAAATGTTCCAGGACCTGATAATGAATGTGGTGGCTCTGAAAGTCATCTCTCGTGGAACAGCTGGTGTTCAATAGATGCTCTATTGAAGAAACTTGTCCCACATATTTCACCCAGACTTGACTTTCAGTACTTACTGAGAACGTATGCTGAATTCAAGCACTTTGTTCTAATAGATAGAAAAAGGAACTTGGAGCACAAGGGATGCTTCGTAAAACGGTTTCCCAACCATGTACAGAAATGTTGTAGGTTCGAAGAGTTTGTATTCTTGAAGATTATCAGAGATGAAATTAAGCACTTCTCAAATGTTTTTTGTGTGTCAGAAGCAAGCAGAGATTTATTTTTGGAGGAGAGGGATGTAGGTTTCTCCCTACTTAGCTTGCTAAGGCTAGTGTTACAAAACATTCACAAGATGCGCAAGTCCATGACAAAGGAGGAGGTGGGATTGACTGGGTCAGAAGATGATTTGCATGTAATTGAGCCTGAGGATAGCTCATTTAGCAGGATAGACTTAAATCACAGAGTAAATTTCCGACACTCCGCATTCCAAACATGGCCAGAACAGGAAGATTACTTTGTTGATCCCCTTGTATCCACTGATCAGCAGGAGTTTCACATCAGAAACTTTGAGAACTTCCGCTTTGGTGGTTTGTCCATGACTTTACGAAACTGGAAACCCCCACAGGCCTATGTGCATGACCCAAATGTGCTGGCCTCATGCAGATCTGTTTTTGCTAAGTCCAACACTAAGGCCCTGGAGCTGACTGGCATCAAAGATGTAGAAGGTAGGATGTTATGTTATGTTGCACAAAATTGACATCACTGTATTCTGGACAGACACTTAGGTTTTTTAATATCTTTCTCTCAGCAAAAGTTGAAGAGTATGAATACTGATGGCTCCTGTTGCACACTGGTTGCGAACGAAGGTGGCAACAGCATCAGACATGTCTAATCAGATGTGACAGCATATGATTGTACAGTGCAATCTGAGTGCAACACACTCTATCACACATGTGGACAGGGCCAGTAATTGGGCTGTCTTGCATCTATTCATTTGCACACCTCGCTATTTATGCGACGAGGCATCTCTCATAACTGTTGTGAGCACCGTGTGTGATGGCAGTGTGCCAGGCTGAGCGGTTTGGAGCACAGAGCTCCAAGGCGGTGACATCAAAGAGGATACTCAAGAAATACTTTCAGATAGTCTTTGTATAATTTCTTCTGTCCTCCTGACAAGGGTTTGCCTGTCTTGAGCTCACCGTACAACATCTGATGTGACGCTCATCAGGCATGCAAACAACATGCCCAGTTCATCTGATTTGGGCTCTGCAGCAGAGTGAATACCCAACAGCCTCACCCTGCTGAGGTCGTTAGTTGCTATCACAAGCGAAGATGGCGACATCATCAGGTGGATCTTGTCTAGATGATGTAACTTGTGCTGTATTTGAATTAAAGTGAGAAATAAGCTACCCTGGTTATCAATGTCACTCTCCTTTCCTGAGCTACCTTGGATCGTGGCAAGATAACCCGTCGAGACAACTGAAGGTAACTCAGGATGCAAGTACTCTGGTCTTACCTCCCTTGAGACCAGGATTCTCTAGAAACTTGTGGGATTTGATCGTCCGTCGTTTCCATTCATCACTTTGAGAGACGTGTGCTATAATTTGCTGGATCTGATTTTTGGTCCTTTTTGAACAAGAGGATCACTCCTGCATCTATCCCATTTCCTGAAACAATTCCCTTCACACGTGATTGAGAACATAATATAGGCAATGGTTTTGCTAACATGCATTTATCGACTTTCAAGCCCTCCAATTGTTTAAAAACTATTTCCTCTATAATGCAGACTGATCTTAATCTCTCTGAATCCATGTTTCTTTAGAATATATATATGGACTCTGGGACCTTGGAACAGTCTTCTTTTGTGTAGACTGTGCCAAAGTACTCAGAGTTAACTCCTGAAGTCTTTTCTGTGAACGAGTAACCCATAAGGCAGTTGGGCTGACAAATTATTGATGGTAATCTGTTGAGGCCCTAGTTATAGGCAAATACATCATATATATTTATACACACACACAACACACAGGCAACAAAAAATAAGTAACAAAATAGGTAACGTTACAACTTTCCATGTCCAATGCCACCTATACTGGGTAAAATCATCAAGAAAAGTCTGGCAATGTCCTTCAGTGAAAGAAAAAAGTGTTTGTACGAGTCACATTCTGTTCCATCTGGCTCACTATACTTCAGCGTTGACCTTGGCCGGTGTAGCCACCTCAAGAACTGGTTGTACACACTCCTGCTCTGTCCTATTAGGACCCCTGCTCAACCTGTGTTTGATATCAGGTGCTGCCAATCAATTTATTGTAGTGTCATTATCCAACAGGAGATTATTGGTTAATTTCAGCAGGTCCCCCACTATTTATATTTTCTTATTCTCATCCTTGAGGAAAACAAGTTATTCACTCTTTTATCCATGCACTGTAATTATATGAGATATTGTTTCTAGAGGCTTTTTGTTAAATCTTTAATTGACAGCTACTCCACAGACTTTTGGTATGTGTCAATTTCATGTTGTGTAATGTCATCAGTTGGAATCTTCTACTCTGGAGGGATTATATAACATTGTTAGACGCCTCTTCTGACATTTACTCAGTTGACAAGTCAAGGGCCCTATTTTTATCTCTGCCTGACACTAAGCCCTCTTGGAACCACTAAATATGATATCCTTACTATAGGTACAATACTAGTACTTTCACATAACCTTTCATTCCTTTTGATTTCTTTCTTTGTAGTGCTTGTCATGTGAATAAAATGTCATATTGTAAGTTGTTTCTACTGTAGTGCAGATTCGATGTTCCACAGTTACTTATGGTATTTATGGTAGATTACTGGAAGGGAATTATATACAAAAATCAATTTCCTAATGAATATTATAACACACAATTATACTTGCTCTGTTCTACTATGAAACAACATCATTTCACACTAGACAGACTCATAGGTGCTCAGTCTCTCTCAGCAAATTCTGAAGCGTGTAGATAATGATGGTTCCTGTAGCTCGCTGGTTGTTCACACTTCCCCTTCATCCTCTCAGGTGCCCATCCCTGCTGGACCCAGATCTGATTTTAAATTGTAGCAATTTTTTAATCGGTGGTTTCCTGGGGAAGGGGCCTGTCTTCTTATAACACAAATCAACTAGGTGATGGATAGCTGAATGAAGGTACTTTACAAACTTGGTATTCAATCAGGCATATCGAGTGTCTGATGGCTTCCTTGACTTGAATGCTTTTCTAGTATTCAATCAGGCAAGGTTGTCTGATGCCAGCCAAAAGCAGCTTGAATCTGTCTCTGTCCTTCGCTCTGGAGTCCATTGCACTTTCAGTAATACACAGCTTCTCTGTGTCTGATTTGCAAGGACACCAAACCTCACACCTATATACCATTGCTGGGATAACCATGCTATTGAAAGTGTGGGCTCTGGCCTTGACGTCCGTCATCTGCTGGAGTATCGGTTTAAAACAATTGAAGCTGTGTGAGATCTCCTGTGTGAGATCTCCTGGATTTCCTTATCAATGTCGTGGTTGTTGTTGAATTCCTGGCCTAGGTAGACGTACACACTGACATTTTTTATGGTTTCATTTCCCAGTTTCAGTTCTCTCGTAAGGCAGAAAGTGTTCAGTAGAAATTGAGTCCTCTTTCTATTTATGTTCAAGCGAACTGCCTTGCCTGCTTCATTCAGCTCATTTAAGTTTTGTTTGACTTCTGCAATGCTGTGACTGAAGATCACAATATCGTCTGCAAAATGTAGATGTGAGATCATCTCGCCAGCTATATTGACAATTTGATTTTGCTAGTTTAGGGACCTGAAAACTTCTTCTAGGTCATCTATGAATAATTATGGGGGAAGATGGTATCTCCTTGTCACACGCCTCTGTGTATAGGTATGGAAAGTCTAATGCCAGGTAGCCAAATGTTGTTGAAACTTATTTTGTCTTTGACTTTGGAGTACTGTGTTGGGACAAGAGCTTTACTTAGGTCATCTCATTGGTGTCTCTACAGGTGCTCAAAGTTGTAGGGTCACCAAAACCTCATGTTTCGTGTCGGGCCACCAGGATGTCACATGTCCATCTGTGATCAGGCATACCCACCATATGCCCAGTGCATCTGCATTTTCTTAACCGTACAGTATCTAAGATGCCACTGAAGGTGGTTGGGCGCCTGATCTCTGTGTTGGGAATTCCGTCTCATAGAGGGACTGTCAATGTTCTTCAATCTATTGTACTTTGATCAACTCAAAATTTCTCTGCATCTACTTTTCGTATGGTGCATATCTCGCAGCCAAATACCATGACAGGAATAACCATGCTGTTAAAGGTGTGAACTCTTGCCTTCTTGCTTCTCATCTGTTTAATTGAAGTATGTTTATCATAGGATTGAAGCTGAACCACCATGTTGCTATTCTACATTTTTGGGGAGTTCTTGACCCAGCTAAAGGTGCAAATTCACATTTTCAACAATAATTTCTCTCTATTCCTGTTATGAACAAAAAGTGTTAAGTATGTATTGAAAGATGAGAGAAGACCATATGAACGCCATATCAACACCAAAGCACATCCCTACTGTATGCAAACCCATCTGGAAACAACATATCTTTCCAGAGGTGGTAGAAAATATACCAGGTATCGGATACAAGAACAGCCACACTGAAAAGGAAAGAAGAGACATAACGCTGAAGTACATAGAGAAAAACTACCCAAGCACAGACTGGACACCTGCATACACTGACGGTTCTGCAACAAACTCAACAGAAAATGGAGCTGGAGGGGTATTTCTGAGCCTAACAGACCGTAGAAAGATAATACTGTCAGTGGCAACTGTAAAATTCTTAAGCAATTTCAGGGCAGAGGCATTGACATCTGCAGTAGAAGCAATGCAGACAGGCGAAAGCAATGAAAGCTAGTCTTATTCACAGATGCCCTATCCATGGTTACAGCACTAAAAAGCCAGAAAAATACAGAACTAAATGACTTAAGAGTAGTGCTCTGTCAACTATGTCAGCAGTCTACACCCAAAAGAGTTGTGGTACAGTGGGTTCCATCCCACTGTAACATTCAAAGCAACGAGTAGGCAGCCACACTGGCATAAGAAGGTGGAAGGTTACCACAACCAGATTCTAAGGTGACCTTACTAAGAGCCCAAAAAGTTTATTAGGGCCAGATACATGGCCAAATTAGGAACAGAGCATACTGACTACTCAAAAAATAATGAAACAAGCTCTATCACAGTGTCGACAGCATCAGGATGCCCGCTGCTGTCTGCTAACGCATTCAAGTTGACATCTGACAGCGTATGAAGAAGTATGAATTGTGTTTTCCTTCTATTAATTCTAAGGCCTACTGCGTCCTTTGTTTTGTTGAGCTTATTTAGGTACTGCTCAGCCTCTCTGACGCTGTGACAGAGGATGACTATGTCGTCAGTAAACCTTATGAGTGAGCGAGCATTTCTCCCTCTCTATTGTTGTTTTTATCTAGCCAATGAAGTCATTTAGTTTTATAAAGCTTTTTTCCTCAATGGCGGTATGAAGAGTTTTAGGGAAATTGTATCACACTTGACGAATGCCGCGTTGTATTGGTATGTTGATTTACCGGTAAAATATCGTAATCTCGGTTGAACAGCCCTCATTTATCTCCTTCCATCAGCTGTTCATACTTCTCTTGAGTACCCTGGTTTTCAGAACATTTACTACTGCAGTTGTTTCAATGATGCTGAAAGCTGTATTGTATTATAGAAACCCAAGACACATGGCCATATGAGAAGCCTGACCTTGAGTTTCTCTTTCCAGACCCTGTCGACGGACTTTCCATGTCTATCCACACCACTAGTGTGTGCCTCTTATGGCAAAATACATTTTCAATTTCTTGTGCAATATATGCCACCAGGTCTTCTTCTGATCTATGTTGCCGGAATCCACTTTGTTGTTGTGTTAGTAGATGTTTACATTCCAGATGTCACTTAAGTCTTCTATTGACAAGTATCCTATTAGTGTGTCCATGCAACTGGTCTAAAGCTACCTGGGTCGTCTGTTCTTACCTTGCTTTAGGAGAAGCACCATGATGGTTTCCTTCCATCCCACAAGCACCTGTCCTGTTCTCCAACTAACATTCATTACCTTCTTTGCCTCTGAAGTACTGATGTGCTCAAAGAACAAATGATTAAGGAAGGAATTGATCGCCGACGCCCATTGGAGTGTCACTTAATGAGTTTTCTAAACTTCCATGGATTATCTCCACTCATCTCTCATATCATTTGTCCACTTTTGTGGTGCGATGACCTGGGTGCATCCTAATTTATGTTTGTCATCTGTGTGCCAGTTTATATTTTCAATCCATGTCTCTGTAATAGCTGTCCATCGTTGTCGATGAGGACCGCCGACATCATCCTTGTCACAGATTTCCCTGTTGGGTGTGGGTGCGCATGTGGCTGAACAGGCCACTGCGAGCACGAAAACATCTGCTACATATCGGGCACACGAGGTTTGTAGAAGGGGATGGTGTTCCAGCTGCTCGGGATTTCCGCGTCTCGCGTCTGTTCTGGGCTTTCACAACACGGTCATCTTCACCAGCAGCTACACCCGATTTGACTGCGCTTCTCCAGTCAGATCTGTTTTTCGCAAGATATTCCCAGTTGTCGATGTCTATCTGGCAACTTTTTAGTGAGTCCTTCAGACCGTCTTTAAAACGTTTCTTTGGGCGCCCTCCCTCGCGCCATCCCTCTCTCAGCTCGCCGTAGAGAAGCTTCTTTGGGAGCCGCTCGTCTGACATACGGACGAGGTGTCCGGCCCATCCTAGTCGTGCTTTTTCTAGCAGTGCATGGATGCTGGGCATGTTAGCCCTCGAGAGAACCTCGATGTCAGTGACACGATCTTGCCATCGGATGTGGAATATTCGCCTCAGGCAACCTGTGTGGAAGTGGTTTAACCTCCTTGCATGTCCAGAGTATACAGCCCAGCTTTCGCAAGCGTATAGTAGGGTTGGAATGATGGTTGCACGGTAGACTTTGAGTTTGGTCTTGACGCTGATGCCACGACGTGCCCAGACCATCGAGCGCATTCTACCAAAGGCTGTGCTGGCCTTTGCTATTCTGCTTGCCACCTCATCGTCTAGGCTGACAGATCTCGACAGCGTGCTGCCCAGATATGTGAATTTGTCTACGGCATTCAACGTCTGACTGTAGTCTCTGGTTTTGTGTACGGCATGCCTGGTGCTGGTTGGTACATGACCTCTGTTTTTTTGGCATTTATGGTCAGGCCAAAATTTTCGCATGCGGCAGAGAACTGGTCCATTCCAACCTGCATGTTCAGTTCTGAGTTGCTCATTAGAGCGCAGTCGTCAGCAAATACAAGTTCCCTCATTATGTCGCCAGCCACTTTGGTTTTGGCCTTCATTCTTCTGGAATTGAGTAACTTGCCATCTGTGCGGTACTTTATGGGTATTCCAAGCTCCAATGATCTGAAGGCGCCTGTCATTGTGGTCGCGAACATCATGCTGAACAAAGTCGGGGCGAGTACACATCCTTGTTTTACTCCGTTTGATACTAGAAACGTTTTAGAGATTGCACCGCTGTCCAGTACACGAGCACACATGCCTTCGTATAGCTGTTTCACCATTGTTATGAACTTGTTGGGGCAGCCAAACTTAGACATTATCATCCACAGCCCTCCTCTGTTTACTGTATCAAATGCCTTTGTCAAATCAATAAATGTGGTGTACAAGGCCTGATTTTGCTCTCGACACTTCTCTTGTACTTGGCGAGCGGCAAAAATCATGTCCACTGTTCCTCTTCCGGCTCTGAATCCACATTGGCTTTCTGGGAGGTGGTGGCTTTGTTCAAGGTGTTTGTTGAGCCTGTTTAGCAGTAAGTGCGCTAGGATCTTGCCTGCTACGGAGAGTAGCGATATTCCACGATGATTGTCGCATTCCTGACGATTGCCTTTTCTTTTTTATAGGTGAACGATTGAGGCGTCCTTTAGCTCCTGCGGAATTTTACCTTCTGCCCACATGTGACAGAAGAGTTCAGTGATCCTTCTGGTGAGGGATGGGCCAGCTGTCTTATATACCTCTGCTGGTATTGCATCAGCTCCTGGAGCTTTTCCTATAGATAGTGAACTGATTGCCCTGTCGACTTCCTCCTCAGTAATTACTTCATCCAACGCCAGGTGGAACCTGGCGTTGGATGTCTCTGTAGTGTTTCATTAAAAACACATATCCATCGTTTTCTTGATCTCCCGCTTGCTCTGAAATGATAGTGTAGCAGATCCCACTGTTTGCCCTAAGGTTATTCTAACTTAGAACATTATCACACTCATCCACATCATTCCTGATCACATACAGCAAATAATATAGCACACAGCAGATGGCATATTTATTATATAATACTCATACCAGAAAAATGAGTAGTGAAATTACAAACACAACACAATACAATACATATCATCTAAATATTTCAATATTATGTATATGTTAATATAAATATTAAATATCAGCATAAATTTACAGTGGGTGGTGAGGAAATAGATCAGGTTACACATTTTGAATATCTGGGCTCCAGAATTGACAAAAATGGTGACTGCTTGAAAGAAATCAGAAGAAGACTAGCTATGGCAATGCAGAGACTGAACTGCCTGAAGAAATTATGGCAGGGCACCAACAAAACGATAAAAGTAAAAGTCTTGAGAGCCTGTGTTTTTCCTATGGCAGCTTATGGATGTGAATCTGTAACTGGTTGTATACAGACTCTGCAGGGTCTTCTAAACCAGTATAAAGACGTTAAGTTAAGAATCATGGACGATTACCAAAACTTCTAGACAAAGAATCGAGTCAAAATGTTACAGAAAGATCCTCAGAATACCCTGGACAGAGAAAAGAACAAATGTAGACATTCGGCAAGAGTTGAGCATAGAGGAGAACTGGTTTATCAATTACATTTTGGCTAGAAAATGCAAATACTTTGGTCACGTCAAGAGACAGAACGGTCTTGAGAGAACGGTGATGGAAGGTATGGTGCCAGGCAAAAGAGGAAGGGGTAGACCAAGAAGACGATGGCACCAAGATATCCAGGAGTGCCTGAGTATGATGGTGGCGGAAGCTGGTGTTTTGGCAAGGGAACGAGTTTCTTTCAGACAGACGGTGATGGGAGCGACGTTCTTCAAACGACATGCTACATGATGATGATGATGATGATATAAATATTAAACTAAAGCGGAAATTAAGCATTGGCTATTGATGGAATTCCCAACTATCAAAACCCAGTTCTATTGCCGTACTCACATCACACACACATCCCCTTAACTGCGTCCTCAACGCACCTTATCAAAAACTCTTCCTCACTCAAATCCCCTCAGGCGGGCGATCTGGGCATAATGCATTCAATGTATTCTATGTATACTCACAACTCTTGAACATACCTCGTTCCCTTGGTGTCTACACACACCACACACACATCTAGATCTCACATAGTCGATCTACACACATTCAGATTATCTCTATACAAAATGCACACACCTATATGAGCGATCCTGTTCTATCTCCAACATTCGTACAACAGTCTATCAATCGCTCCTCTACTAAGTCGGTGAGCTAAACATACTCCTATCTACATTCACTCGTCCCCTCTCCATGCCAGCCTCCTGAGCTAAACTTTGTCTCTCGTTATATACACTCAAGCAGTATCAGAGCTGACCAATGGATCTCAGGGGGGTGGCTCTATTCAGTCGTTATTGGAACGAATTCCTCTGAACACCTGCCACTCATCTTTCGCAGCAAGCTCTGCTGCCCTCCCGTATGTCACTCATTCCCCCCACTATCCAAATCGGAACACCAGTGGTCAGTTCCTACCTGTCCACATTCTTTGCCCCAACTCCGTTTTCCTTTGTTGAGACGGTGAGTGACCTTGGCATAGTGACCAGACAGAGAGTGACCTTGGCACGCATTCAGGTACTTTTGTTCTCAGCAACCAACATCACCCCTGCCCTAAACTCTCTTGCTCGGGGTGGAACTGTTACAATAGGCCTTAGCAGCACGAATGTTGAGGTGGGGTGTGGTGGTAAGATACACTCTGACCTGTGACCTTTTAATATCATGTTGGTTGTGGAGAAACGACGGAAATATACTTTACATACTATTAAACCAGTCCATCAAATTGGCGGAGTATAGGTCCAACAATACATTGAATGCACGCTATCCAGTTCACCTAGCCACCGGGATTTCATTCGAAGAGTCGATCTGGTTGCCGCCACTATGAACACCCAGCTTCGAGGAGTCTGAACCCATCAGAGGCTTTCACCGAACACTAAGTTACGGATTTACACAACCTGTGTCTTCTTTATCCTTCTGTACGGTTCTGAAACTAGAGCCATTCTACAGTGACACGTCGACATGCGCAACCTGAGTCGTATTCTCGCGATCTAATAGCATGTCCGGTCTCAATGGGACGAAGTCACCGAATGGTTAGCCTTAAAAGCACCTTCACCATTACTAAAATGTCGCAGTCTGTGCCTATTTGCACATGTGGCGCGCCTTGCTGAGGCTGTTCCCATCCATTAGCTTTTAAAACAGGTCATAGACATCAAGGATGGAAAACGACCCTCGTTGCCTTCTGAGGAACGAACAATGGCCACTTGGACTTATGGTTGGAGTTATATATTTATTCCATTGCTCCATATTTAGTATTTGCTTTCACGGTTGAGATTTAAAAAAAAAATAAAGTACAATATTCTGTTTGGAAAATAAATTCCGATACTTGAACTTTCTGTGTCAGAGGTTCAATGTCAGACACCATGTCTCAAAGTTCAGCCACGTGGATTGTCTTATCATTCTTACTCAACATGCCTTTCATATTGCATGTTTTCAGACGGTATGGACAGATCATCAGGTGAGCTGAGCTTTTGCCACACAGTCGCATATCTCATTATTGTTTCCAGACGGTATGGGCAGATCATCAGGTGGTCTGAGTCTTTGCCACACAGTCGCATATCTCATTATTCCTGTATACCCCGTCTCTTTAAGATCTTTCTGCATCGTGATACTCCAGTCTATTTAATGGCTTCCATTTGGCGCAAGGCAAGTGGTGTCAGGGTGCAGGTTCCTCTAGCTTGATCCAGGGCACCTGTGTCAGTTCATTCTATTTTTTGATGACGCATTGATCGGGGCTAGTCTGCAGGGGTTGTGTTGACTGTGAGAAACTTCTGTAGATTTCAGTAATAGGGTGCCTTGAGTAGTTTACCTGTTTCTCTCCTTCGCTTTCTGATGCGACACGTTTCGTCCCATGTTATGCTGCGCTGAATACGGGGTTTATTTTTTCAGCTGGGATGAGTTTTAGATACTCTGTTACTATCCGGCTAATCTCATGTATTCACCATTGCCGACCACCATGATAGATTATATGTGGTGTACAACACACAGAGAGGTTTTGGAAGGCTTGTCAGTCAAAGTCCATCTCTCCTCTCTGCATAGGCCATTGACCGCATACACGGCTTAAGGGCATCTCTTTATGCCTTTCTTCATGTGAAGTAATTTAATTGTATTTCCTCTGACATCCTCTTCTCCGTGCATTTTTAGGTTTACCTATCTTTCTCTCCTCTTGAGGCTTCGACGCGAGAGCCTGTCTGGTTGTGTTTTGATACCTTCCATAGTGTCTATCCTAACCAACCCCATTTACTTCTCCTAATTCCAGTGGCTGTTGTTGGCTCCTTTCCCATATGTCTTCATTCCTCACCATGTCCTGCCACTTCATGCCCATTATCCATCGTAGGCATCTGTTAGCGATGGACTGGAGTTGTTGTATAGCCTTGGTTGTTCCTTATGTCTTGGTCCCGTACATTAGCACCGACTTGACACTGGCGTTTAATTTTCTAACTTTGGTGCGATTCTGAATTTATTGGATCTCCATATCTTGTTCAGTGTCAGGAATGCCCCTCTTGTCTTTCCGATTCTGGCCTTTATATCTGCATCTGTACCTCGTGATGTGTAAATTGTGCTGCTCAAATAGATATGGGCATCCACCTCTCGTTATCTATAACATTTACGTATAGGGGTCTTTGCTTCTATAATTGTCAGTTCTCCCTTTTTGAGCAGTTTAATCAGTTGTCCGTCTTTCCATTCTGTGGTTACTCTCTCTTCTTCATATATCTTCTTGAATAATCTTTGAAATATATATGTGGTCTTATCTATGTCTGCCATTATAGCTTCTGCTGCTATTCCATATGCACCTAATGCTTTACCTTTCTTGAGTTTAAATAAATAAGGCCTTTTGAATAACTGTCTTACTTGGCGGGTTGCAATCTAAACCCGGGTCTTCTCTGCTGCTAACATGTTTGGTATTTCTTGCAGTTGACGTCTATTTATGCTATCTTTGAAATACTTAACTCATCGTTTCTGTTGTTTATCCAATGATGTCAATCAATATTTGGCCTTGTCTGTTTTTTATTGGTTTGTTTGTCTGTATATATCTTTTTGCAATTAAATTTGTTAATGAGTAGAAATCTTTAATATTTCGCCATTCTTCTGATTTCGTTGCTCACTGTGCTAATGCGTCAATACATTCCCTTTTATTTGTCTTTATACGTGCCGACCTCTTTGAAAAAGCATAATTTTTCCGTGTTTCTACTTTGTTGCCCCGGATTCTGCAATTGTTTAGTATAGCTGTCTAATTTTTTCCTTGCTTCTGTTTTATGTATTGTCTCTGTTGTGATCCATTCATTGTGCTTAGTTTGCTTGAATTCTATAGTTTCGTCCTATGTTTTATTCCACATCTCTTTAGCCTGTATCCACATACTAATAATGTCCATCTCCTCGCCCTTATATAACTCATGTAGTATCAGGTATCTGTTATTGAGTTGTATGCAATATTCTGTCATACTTTCCTGGTATCTGCTCTATATATCATTCTCTTTGTTCTCCTTACTTTGAGTTTTTTTTCAAAGTTTTAGCTTCAAGATACCCAGCAACATGTGGTGGTATGATGATGCGTCTATACCTAGCCTTATTCTTACATCTTGTAGTGTACTCATCAATGCTTAGCTGACACTGAGATGGTCAATCTGATTGTCCGTTATGTAGTCTGGCGATCTCTGCGTGGCCTTGTGAACATTCTTGTGTGGAGACATGCTTCTCCAATTATCATTTCGTCTTCCCATAATCTGTTCATAGCCCAGGTTGTCTGCTTCCACTTTAGCTTTGAAGTCCCCCCTCCCTTCAGTATTATGTAATATTTCTTTTTCTGTGTGTCAATGACCTCTTGCAGCTCATTATACATTTAAAAATTATTTTCGACCTTATTAGTTGAAGCATAGCACTAAATGATGTTAAATATTCTTGTTTCGCATAATGCTAGGCCTGCCAGGTTGTAATTATTCATCTCTTTATCTATCTGTGCCTGGTATACTGTTCTAACATTCCATGTCGCTATTTTTGGTTTCTTTTTTGTAAGTCGTTTGTTTCCTTGCAGCTTTCACTCCATTGCGTCACTATTTACATGAGACCTTTCCTGTCTCAAGGCCGTTTGCTTTTTTTATGTTGTCAATGTTTCCATAACCGACTTTGCTTTAATAGATGTGGATGGTCGTACCTAATCTAACCTATTGTATTCTAGGTTGGTGGTCATACCTAATCTAACCTATTGTATTCTAGGTTGGTGGGCGGACCAATCTAACCTATTGTATTATAGGTTGGTGGTCAGACCTAATCTAACCTATTGTATTCTAGGTTGGTGGACAGACCTAATCTAACCTATTGTATTCTAGGTTGGTGGTCGGACCTAATCTAACCTATTGTATTCTAGGTTGGTGGTCGGACCTAATCTAACCTATTGTATTCTAGGTTGGTGGTCGGACCTAATCTAACCTATTGTATTCTAGGTTGGTGGTCGGACCTAATCTAACCTATTGTATTCTAGGTTGGTGGTCGGACCTAATCTAACCTATTGTATTCTAGGTTGGTGGGCAGACCTAATCTTCTTCCTCTTCTTCTTTGTCAAACGTCAACCTTTATTTTTTTCGAGAAAAGCAGCGATCATCCTGAGGCTGTCGACACTGCCATAAAGCTTGTCTCGTGTTGCCACTGGTGATGGCCACATGTGCTTTCTCTGGTCCTCGTATTTCGGGCAGTTTTGCAGCAGATGTTCAGCGGTCATTTTTCCGGTACCACAACTGCATTTGTCAGTGCCACCTATCTTCAGCTTATTGAATAGGTGGTACCTCAGTCTGTTGTGGCCTTTGCGGAGTCTGAAGACCACGACCTGCTCTCTTCTTTTCAATTGGTAATAGGCATCATTTTTTGTGTAGCCAGTATGTTCTGTTTCCCATTTGGCCATGTATCTGGAGCTCTAATGAGCCTTTTTGACTTCTTCGTATATCACACTAGAATCTGGTTGTGGTAGGCTTGCACCTTCTTTTGCCAGTCTGTCTGTCTCCTCGTTGCCTTGTATGTTACAATGGGATGGAACCCACTGTACCACTACTCTTTTTAATGCAGTCTGCTGGCATAGTTGACAGAGTACTGCTCTTAAATCATTAAGTTGGGTTTTTTTCTGGCTTTTAAGTGCTGTGACTACGGCCAGGGCATCTGTGAACAGGACTATCTGGCTTTCACTTCTTTTGCCTGTCAGCATTGCTTCTGCTGCACAGCCCTCAGTGCCTCTGCCTCCGCACTGTAATTGCTTGATTAATTTCCAGTTGCCACTGACAGTATTATTTTTCTACCATTTGGTAGGTTCAGGAATACCCCTGCCCCTCCATTCTGTATTGTGTTTGTTACAGAACCGTCGGTGTATGCATGGGTCCAGTCCATGCTTGGGTAGTTTTTCGCTATGTACCTCAGGGTTATGTCTCTTCTTTCTTTTTCAGTCTGGCTGTTCTTTTTTCCATTACCTGGTATATTTTATACCACCACCGGAAATATATGCTGCTTCCAGGTAGGTTTGCGTATAGTAGGGATGGGCTTTGGTGTTGTTAATGTGTTTATAGGTTCTTTGTTCATCTTTGCTTTGGCTTTTTCTGCAAAGTTTCTCCGCTTTAGTTTCCCATTACCAAATCTATTTAGTCTCTGGTGCATTGGATGGTCTGTCAATCTTCTGAGTTTCTCTGCTTGCTGCTGGGCTCTGCAGTCTCTTCTGTCGGCCATGGATTGCAGATTTGTAATCTTTTCAAGTTCTACAATTGGCGTTGACTTCATGTCTTCTGTTTTAACTCTCATGGCTTGGTTTTGAAGTTTGCTAATTTTGTCAAAGTTCGCCTTTGCTGCTGTTGTCCATGCCGCAATGCCATACTCGAGAACTGGTCTCACTCTTCCAGTGTACAGTTTCTTTAGTATGCTTTCGTCTGCTCTCCAGCTTGTGTCAGCAAGTTTCCTCATGATTGTCATTCTTTCTCTGGCTCTCATTCGGTTTCTCTCGATCTGACTTTTCGATGTCACGCGCCGATCAAATGTGACTTCCAGGTAGTTTGGGTTGTCGTTTGGCCGCAGATAATTGCCGTTAAGACTTATTTTGGTGTTTTGGGGTTTGTTTGAAAGCGAGAATATCGTACATGTTGTTTTTTCCTCAATTATTTTGACCAGCCATGAGTCCGCCCACTCCTCCAGCGATGTTAGGGCCTGCTGCATCCGATTTCTTGCTATGTTGAGATTGTTTTCAGAGGACCTAATCTAACCTATTGTATTCTATGTTGGTGGTCGTACCTAATCTAACCTATTGTATCCTAGGTTAATGGTCGGACCTAATCTAACCTATTGTATCCTAGGTTGGTGGTCGGACCTAATCTAACCTATTGTATCCTAGGTTGGTGGTCGTACCTAATCTAACCTATTGTATCCTAGGTTGGTTGGCGGACCTAATCTAACCTATTGTATCCTAGGTTGGTGGGTGGACCTAATCTAACCTATTATACTCTAGGCGACGAGTTGTCAGTTTTTGTGTGTCTGTTCAATTCCCCATGTCCTGTCCAGCCTGGGTGATCATTTTGGATGCTTCCATGGGCTTAGCTCATGAGGTCATTGAGCCATACAAACTCCCCAACCACTTCATCCATGACAGCAATGTGGACTACCTTTACCTTTTTATTTTTGATCTGTTACCTTCTTTTTTAAACGGAATCTTCCCAGCCTGAACTTCAACCTGAAAATATATATTACACAATAAGATGCCCCCAACCAGCGTACTTACGTCATGTTTGCGTCAAGACTTCCAGATGTTTTAAATTAGTCCCAGGCTGGGTTTGGTGTGAAGAAAAAGAAAACCTGAATGCCTCTCTTTATGTTCAGCGGTTGGGCTTGGGGGGAGGGGGGATGCACTGAGTGATATATTAAAGTTTCTGCCGTGTTTCTTTCCCCTGAATTCCAAGAGGAAACGACGTTGGCATCATTATCTCTTCAGCGACTACATTTTGTAATTTGTATCACAGCCCTGTGGGGCTCAGGGTTGGTGTTCACATCCCCCCCCACCCGATCACAGCCTTTCGGATGTCGCTCCAACTTCCTTCTAACCCACCCCGCCCCTTCCCCTATCTTTTAAAGTTTCTGGCAGTTTTGGTTCCTGTCAAGGGCAGGTAGATCTCACGTAGACGGCACAAGTTGTGTCCCTTCATTCACAGCCTGTGTCTAGTATCCAGTTTGTTGATAGCAGACGGCCGGTTTCTTTGTTTTTGTTTCAAACAGTTTCATTCACAAACTGGCTTGGGAAATTCCTCTCGCTTGTCCTGACGTTCGGTGTGTGATGCAATAGACATATGTGCCTTCCGTTGTTGGAATGGGGATTTCTTTGGACTTTTAGTAAATAATTCAAATATAGTGCAAACAACGGATGTTTCAAAGTTTTCGTCTGCAATTTCTACTGCTGTGAAGTTTCACCGAACTGCTGCACATGGTTACCGGCAAACGTGGCGTTTCAGGTTTTCATACAAACAGCTGCTACTATATAGACGTCGACTGTGTGACCTTCACTCAATTAGTATTTTCCATGAAGCTTTATTAAATAACAGTAACTATTAGCACTGCTACTGTCGCTAATGATATTGCTATTGCTACTATCGTAGCTGTGTCTGCAGATAGCAGCACCATTACGAGACTGAATGTCGCCCACAGACAAGAGTAAGAACGCCACCTTTAATGATACCACTAAACCACTTAATAATATAGTTTGCTTTCTAGGTTGTGTATGGTTTCCATATGTATTAATAGTATTATATAACTATTTCACTGCTCTGTTGTCTCCCAAGTCTTTCACATTATCTTCTATACCAGAACTTTTGAGTCATGTCAGCCTTGGTCGATAAATGAAAGAACGGGTATTATTCCGGCTTGTTTGCCATCAACTGGTAACAAAAACAACAACCTATAATGAAAATTTTGGCTCGTTTTACTGGAGCTGGACTGGCAGCAAAAAGTATGTGATGTCACAGGCATGTTGTCAATCTGTGAGGTCGGTTGAAATAAGGGCTGACAACCACATCATGAAAACACTGTAAGCCACAAGGAAATGATAAGAAGTCCTGCACACGCTACGGTAGAAGCTGATCGACTAAATCAAGTCAGTTATATTGTTTAACTTCTCCCCTTCTCCCCACGATAATGACAGCTTAAACAATTATTGTTTACATTGTCTACAGTCAGTAACAGTTTATATTTTTGTTCTAAATAAAACAATATAAGCATTTCCTGTGGCCCACGTGCTACATTGTTAAGACATTAGCACAAGTTCTTCTTCTTCTTTGTACGCTGTCAGACGTCAACCTGTATTTGTTCGAAGACAGGACGGTCATCCTGAGGCTGTCCACACTGCCATAGAGCTTGTCTAGTGTTGCTACTGGTGATGGCCACATGTGCTTTCTCTGGTCCTCGTATGTCGGGCAGTTTTGCAGCAGATGTTCAGCGGTCATTTTCCCTGTACCACAAGTGTATTCGTCAGTGCCACCTATCTTCAGTTTATTGAATAGGTGGTACCTCAGTCTGTTGTGGCCTGTGCGGAGTCTGAAGGCCACGACCTGCTCTCTTCTGTTCAACTGCTAATAGGCATAATTTTTTGTATAGCCAGTATGTTCTGTTTCCCATTTGGCCATGTATCTGTCCCGAATAAGCCTTTTGGACTCTTCGTAGGTCACAATAGAATCTGGTTGTGGTAGTCTTGCACCTTCTTTTGCCAGTCTGTCTGCATCCTCGTTGCATTGGATGTTACAGTGGGATGGAACCCACTGTACCACAACTCTTTTTGGTGCGGACTGCTAGCATAGTTGACAGAGTACTGCTCTTAAATCATTAAGTTCAGTATTTTTCTGGCTTTTTAGTGCTGTAACTACGGCCAGGGCATCTGTAAACAGGACTATCTGGCTTTCATTGCTTTCGCCTGTCAGCATTGCTTCTACTGCAGCCCTCAGTGCCTCTGCCACCGCTCTGAAATTGCTTGAGAATTTTCCAGTTGCCACTGACAGTGTTATTTTTCTACCATTTGGTAGGTTCAGGAATACCCCTCCCCCTCCGTTCTCTGTTGTGTTTGTTACATAACCGTCGGTGTATGTATGGGTCCAGTCCATGCTTGGGTAGTTTTTCGTTATGTACCTCAGGGTTATGTCTCTTCTTTCTTTTTCAGTCTGGTTGTTCTTGTTTCCAATACCTGGTATATTTTCTACCACCTCCGGAATGATATGCTGCTTCCAGGTAGGTTTGCGTACAGTAGGGATGGGCTTTGGTATTGTTACGGTGTTCATAGGGTCTTCGCTTATCTTTGCTTTGGCTATTTCTGCAAAGTTTCTCTGCTTTAGTTTCCCATTTCCAAATCTATTTAGTCTCTGATGCATTGGATGGTCTGTCAGTCTTCTGATTTTCTCTGCTTGCTGTTGGGTCAGGGTCAGGTGAACATACTGATCAGACTATGTTAGTCGGGTCAGGTGAACATACTGGTCAGACTATGTAAGTCAGGGTCAGGTGAACATACTGATCAGACTATGTTAGTCAGAGTCAGGTGAACACACTGACCAAGACCCCACCTCACTTCCTTGCAGTTGTCCCTGGAAACGGGTTGTCTAATGACAATCAGCTAACGAGGTGGGGATCGAAGTGGTCCCCGTAGTAGTGAGTAACACGCAGGTGAATCAAAGTATAGTACAACAGCTTGGATTACCCCGGCTCACTTTCATCAGCAGGTTCGGGATGGGAAGAAAGCTACTGTAACCCGTCAAATAACATAATTTTAAAGCGCACAAAAGCGTAAACGTAATTTGTCGTGGGTATTTAAGATAAACTTCAATTTTTTTAAAAGCCCAGTTGCATCAACATCGAAAGTATTATCGATGTATCAATTCTTAAATGTGGGAAAATTGTTCCAGGTTTCAAAGTTTTCGTTGGAGAGCATCAGAGGACAGTACTAGGACAATATAATGCTACTAGTCAATTTATGGACTACTCGTACATTGTTGGAAAGGAAATCATGGAAAGCTTAATGACAACTGGGAAGTTGGAAGACAAGACATTGGATGACTGAGAAGACACAGAGCGTCTGAAGTACTGACAATCTCGACAGACACATAGTTGTGAAGGAACCATCACAGTGACACTCGACATGACACACATATGATTGTGCCACGTACAGATCGGTAGTTTGAGATATTTCTTCTTCTTTTTCTTCTTCTTCGGCATTCGTACTGACAATAACGGGTCGCAGTTTACAGCGAGGCTGCCTTATTGTTTCATTCGACCCTACACATCCTGTTTCAGCACGCAATTTTTGGAACCAGGTTTGACTTCCCTCTTCGATCCCTATTCACAGCGGAATAGAGTCTTGGTCAACTGTGGGTCGCTGGCCATGATACGAGTCGCAGGTTGCTCATTCACTGCTGCATCTTTGGCCCCGTTAGTTAATTCACAGCCCAATCATTGGCCCAGTTACTTCATTCACTGCGGCATCTTTGACCGTGTAAGTTCATTCACTGCTGCATATTTGGCCCCGTAAGTTCATTCACCGCGACATCTTTGACCGTGTAAGTTCATTCACCGCGGCATCTTTGACCGTGTAAATTCATTCACTGCTGCATATTTGGCCCCGTAAGTTCATTCACTGCTGCATATTTGGCCCAGTAAGTTCATTCACAGCGGCATATTTGACCGTGTAAGTTCATTCACTGCCGCATATTTGGCCCCGTAAGTTCATTCACTGCGGCATCTTTGATCGTGTAAGTTCATTCACTGCTGCATATTTGGCCCCGTAAGTTCATTCACCGCGGCATCTTTGACCGTGTAAGTTCATTCACTGCTCCAATTTTGGCCCCGTAAGTTCATTCACTGCATCATCTTCGTCCCCAGACAAGATATAAACGTTTCTAAAGTGTACCTTCTACTGTGTTTACAACAGATTGCATTTAAAGATCAAGGTAGTCTCATAGCAGACACTGTCATCGGGGATGAAGTGAATAGTTATACAACAATCTTTTGAACGGATGGTATCTACGATTTCAGTCGCCAGTTTTCAATATTGTCACCATATCCCAACTTGGTCACTGGATCACCTGTTGATAAGGAGTAGCATGATGCTGGTCCACCTTTTCGCTCAAAGTGAAGCCGGCCCCTTCACTGGATCACCTGTTGATAAGGAGTAGGATGATGGTGGTTCACCTTTTCGCTCAAAGTGAAGCCGGCCCCTTCACTGGATCACCTGTTGATAAGGAGTAGCATGATGCTGGTCCACCTTTTCGCTCAAAGTGAAGCCGGCCCCTTCACTGGATCACCTGTTACTGAATAACTGGACGACCCGTTCTTCAGTGGTCCACGGTGGATCAGTGGATAATGAGTCGTCCATCCGTGGCATCGTAAATGTTGTTGCTTGATACAAGGGAGTCGGACCAACGTGTTGGTGGTCGTCCCCGTGGTCGTTTCTTATCTTTAGGATACCATATTGTTGTCGCTGTGCTCCAACGACCGTTCGTTCTTCGAAGTAAGGCGCCCCCCCCACCCCCACCCCAAGCGATGTTTTATCTTGCCTGCATAAATAACTGCATCTTCCACTAGGGACAACTGATATATGTCCTAGTTGTGAAGACCTTTTGTGCGCTGGCTATGAAGCGTGAGGCCGACCATGCGTCTCTCGATGGAGGCTTGGGTCACCCTGGGTTTCGACTCCATCTCGTGAGTGTCCATGTTTCAGCCACATAGCATATTACAGGTAGTACTTGCACGTATTGCACTTGCGTTTTCATAGCATTGGTTTTACATGACGAGGTTGCTAGCTCCATGCACAACTTTTTAAAATCAGCTATTACGACTTGCTTGGAGTGTTAACGGGGTGTTTTCATTTTACATCCGGATGCCACTCGATAGAAAGAAGTAGTGCATGCTCTTGTCATATCTGGCTTTGGATGTTTTCTGTTATATTTGTCTTTGAAGTTATGTTTGTAAAACTGTTTTTGTTTCTATGTTGCCGCGTCTTCAGTTTTAGTTTTGCTTCCTGCACGAGAACTCGTCTTCGTTTTTTGGGGGCGAGCTGTTCTCTGTATCGTAGACTGGCGTTCCCTAACTGTAAGCCAGGTATACATTTACTACTAGATAACTTGAGCGTGCACATTTTTAGTTATCTTGTTCGCACGACGCTTCATCTCTGCCTTCTCTATCAAAAGGCGCTGCTTTCTTCCTAGTCCGTACTAGCTGTACATAACTTCTTCTTCTTCTTCTTCGTACGCTGTCAGACGTCAACTTGAATTTGTTCGAAGAAAGCAGCTGTCATCCTGAGGCTGTCGACACTGCCATAGAGCTTGTCTAGTGTTGGCACTGGTGATGGCCACATGTGCTTTCTCTGGCCCTCGTACGTCGGGCAATTTTGCAGGAGATGTTCAGCGGTCATTTTCCCTGTACCACAGGTGCATTCGTCAGTGCCACCTATCTTCAGTTTATTGAATAGATGGTACCTCAGTCTGTTGTGGCCTGTGCGGAGTCTGAAGACCACGACCTGCTCTCTTCTGTTCAACTGGTAATAAGCATAATTTTTTGTGTAGCCAGTATGTTCTGTTTCCCCATTTGGCCATGTATCTGGCCCTAATAAGCCTTTTGGATTCTTCGTAGGTCATACTATAATCTGGTTGTGGTAATTTTGCACCTTCTTTTGCCAGTCTGTCTGCCTCCTCGTTGCCTTAATGTTACAGTGGGGTGGAACCCATTGTACCACTACTCTTTTTGGTGCTGACTGCTGGCAGAGTTGACAGGTACATAACTGAAATCCACAAGAACTTTGCGTGTATATAGTCTCATGTGTTTGATCTCTATTCTCTTAAGTCTTCTGCTAATTAAAACAATCTTGGTACTGAGTGGCCTAGGGGTGAAAACGTTCATTTCACAATCCCAACGTGCCCGGTTCGAATCACGCCCGTGTCCAGTTTGGCAGACCCATGTTATGTTTCTCGGTGAGATCGCTCATCCACGTACGGAAAGTAATGGCAACCTACCGTACTTCACACCTACCGAGAAACCTATAACATCCAAATAGGTTGGCGGTTGTAAGAAGCGACTTTCTGCAAAAGGACATGCTACTTACAAGAGACGTTCAAGTCAAACCGGGCTTTTTTTTTGTAAGAATTGTTTTTCTTTTCAAGTAGTCAAAATGCCATTTATTTTTCGATATAATCTACTGCAACGTTTATGCACTTATTCCAGCGTTTAAATAATGCTTGAAAACTTCAGGGTAGAAAGATTTATCAGTATGTCTGAACCAATCCAGGACATATTGTTTCACTTTGTCATCAGTGCTGAAAGGCTGAGCTCCCAGGAATTCTTTTAGGGGTAAAAACAGGTTGAAATCACTTGGAGCGAAGTCTGGGCTGTAAGGTGGATGTGGCAATAGCTCCCAGCCGAGTTGCTGCAGATGCCAAATAGTGCGGTGAGCCGTATGAGATCTAGCGTTATTGTATCAGATCCCACTGTTTGCATTGGCCGTGATCTAACTTAGAACATTCTCACACTCATCCACATCATCATGACCATACTCAGTAAATGACATATCAAACAGCAGGTGGCATATTTATTATATCATACTCATATCATACAATGAGTAGAGAAATTACAAACACAATATAATACATATCTTAACTAAACATTCTACTAAAACGGGAATTGTAAGCATTAGCTATTGATGGAATTCCCAACTATCTAAAAACCCAGTTCTATTGCCTTGCAATTACATCACACACACATCGCCTTAACTGCGTCTTCAACACACCTTATCAAATACTCTTCCTCACTGAAATCCCCTCAGGCGGGCGATCTCGACCTGGCTCGCTCACAATGTGTCCTTGCTTACAAACACACTTTCAGATTATCCTTTAATGCAAAACTCACACACCTATTTGAGCGATCCTATTCTATCACTAAACATTCGTCCAACCGTCTATCAATCGCTCCTCAACCTAAGTCGGTGAGTTAAACATACTATCCACATTCAGTCTCTCTCTCTCTCCTCCATACAGCCTCTCTCTCTCTCCAGCCTCACTCTCTCTCCCCTGCCGAGCTAAACTTTGTCTCGAGTTATATATCCTCAAGCAAGGCCAGAGCTTGACCAATCGATCTCAGGTATGGTCATCTTCAATCCCAATTGGAACGAAACACTTTGCACACCTGTCACTCATTCTCTCGCAGCAAGCCCCGTTGCCAATTTCGTCTGTCAATCAATCTCCCCCTACCAAAATCGGAAGGCCAATGGTCAGTTTCTATCTGTCCACATTCCTTAACCCAACTCTGTTCTCCTTTGCTGAGACGGTGAGTGACCTTGACATGCATTCAGGTAGCTTTAAGCTTTAACATGTTCAGGCATCCTAAACTCCCCTTGCTCCGGCGGGAACTGTTACATTATCTTGCAGGAGCGGACGTCCTTTGTTATCAAACCAGGCCGTTTGTTTCCGCAGACGGTTATGCACATCATTCAAAATGCGAATGTACTGTTCGCTGTTGATAGTGACACCACGGGATAGAAAATCAACATTAGCGATGCCAAGTTTGTCTCATAAAACACTCGCCATCACTTTACCTGCAGACGCAATTGCCCGAATTCTTTTGGTGGTGGGGATTGCATATGCTTCCACTGCTTTGATGTTGGTTTCGATTCAGGAGTATAATGATGCGCCCAGGTTTCGTCACATGTAATGATGCGCCCAGGCTTCGTAACATGTAATGATGCACCCAGGCTTCGTCACATGTAATGATGCACCCAGGCTTCGTCACATGTAATGATGCACCCAGGCTTCGTCACGTGTAATGATGCACCCAGGCTTCGTCACGTGTAATGATGCACCCAGGCTTCGTCACGTGTAATGATGCACCCAGCCTTCGTCACATGTAATAAAGCGAAACATGCCCTTCCGTGTCAACACGTTCCTTCAATTCAGTGCAGGCTTGAACTCTTCTCTGCCGGTCAAAAAGCGGAAAGCTGTTTTGACACCCAATGTACACTAACCTTCTGAAAACGCAAATATTTATGAATAACAGTGTCCAGCTTACCCAGAGAAGGGATTGCCTCTTGTGCAATTTTGTGACAGGTTGTGTGTCGATTTTCCAGGATAAGGCATTCCACAATCTGGATATTCAAAGGACTGTGGTGGGTTGAGAGCGGATTGGTACTCACTGATGTACGACTTTCTCTAAAACGTTTACACCATTCATATGTCTTACTGCGGCTGAGTGAATGGGTGTCTCATCACCGTATTGTGATTGCAGTCTTCTGTCAATTTCCGCACTTTTCACATGACACTTCATCACAACACGCTGTTGCATGCAAGCACTAACAGTGTTGTCCTTCATTTTTATTTATCGGTCACGTGACTGACCCATGGCAAGTGGGCCGCCTAGCAGTAATAGGACACAAGTGCCCCTAACTAATGATAGTAGTACTATCACGCTATAGCCCATTCATGTAGAACTAGAACAGAAAGTCCCGGTTTGATTTGAACGCACATCACACATTACACTGACGAGAAAAGGAATTTATTGGTTTTTATCAGATTCAAACTGGTCCGATCAACCATGTGTCACATCAACACAGACAGTCGAACACATCCTACAACACTCACACTGCTTTATGGTTAGCTGAATGGGTGCTGAACACTGGCCCATGGAAGCAAACCTACACACAAACCTTTCTCTGGCGTCTTGACGAACTCTCTAAAACGAAAACCTTTATCTACAGATCTGAAATTCGCGCGTAGAAACAATGGAGTACGATGGGAAGACGGTCAGCGTGGAACTAGATTTATTGCTCAGAATATCCCATACAAAATTACAAAACAATATATTTATTATTTAAAATTCCGACACGCGCGCGCCGAACCACACAGAAACGCCATTTGTGATTAATGTTAGATTTTGTCGGTCCATGAGGAAAATAGGGATAAACAAATGTGGCGGTGGTTTCCCGTTGCCTTCCGCCGGTAGTCTTTGTTAATTCAATACCTCATCTGAAAGGCAGCATGAGGTTTGATGTCAGAGTTACCTTCTCCTCGATAAGCTGCCTTCCTAGACTTTCGAGCCCCATCTACCCGGATACTATGACTCACACACTTTCATCAAATATAAAGTTGTTTGCGAATGCCCGCAATGAGTAGGTTACTTATTTGTGCGCCCTGAAAAGGACGTAAAGTGGCGGGTTGCAATAGCTTTCCTCACATGCCGAGCGTGCTGATGAAGGTGGGCCGGGGTCATGCAGGCGGTTGTGCTATGTTTGGCTTCATCTGCGTGTCGCACACTACTACGGAGATCACGTCGAACCTCACCTTGTTAGCCAGACTGTTGTCCTCGACAACAGCCCGTTTCCAGGACGACCAACGAGGAGGTCAGGGGAGGATCTTGGCCAGTATATTTCTCCTGATCCTGGCTAACATTGTCTGATCAGTGTGTTTTGCCTAAACAGACGTTAGCCTCATCGTCCCATCAAATATAATCTAACCATGCATACCGTATACATACAAACATTGAATATATACGCACACGAGGCGAGATAAAATGAAACCCGTACGCACTGCGTCACACGCCAGCGCATGAAGAGCATAATCATGGCGTCACAGTTTACGTGATCAAGCACAGACCAATGAACAATTATGAGAGCTCGTGTTCATTCTCCTCCCGTGCATAGGTTCTGCTACAGAACGTTGACAACATCAACAAATGGTGGCTCCGATGCAACAAGTATCGGAAGGTCTTTTCACAAAACAGTCCCACGCATGTTGACAGACCACCATAAAGAAGAACGCATTGCGTGGAGTTTGAACTACTTACTTCGTTACGAGTGCAAGATATTGCATTTATGTTGCGCATAGTACCAGGCGATGGGTCGTGGTGCCATCACTTAAAGTCGTGCAGCAAAATAGCGAACATGCAATGGAAACATCTAGGATCTCCAAAACACAAAATCTAACAAGTCACAAGTTTCCACTGGTAAGGTTATGATGACCGCATTTTGTTTACCATGAAGAGCTTTTGTTGGTGGACATTGTAAAGCTTGACATGAACACTACTGCCATCCGCTACAAGGTCACGTAAGACAAGCTGCATTAAGCCTTAAAGAATAAGCAACCCGGTATGCTTTCACTAAGTGTTATTCTATTGCGCAGCAATGTTCGTCCACGTCACAAACTTTGTGTAGGAAGCATTAGTACAGAAGAGGCTGGAAGTTCTGCCAAACCCAGCCTACACACCTGGTCTGTTACCAGGCGACTTTAAATTTGTTCGGACCTCTGAAATTAACTCTAAAGGGATAATGATTCCACTCTGATGCAAATGTCATGGCAGAAGTGACCAAAAGGTTCAATGATCAGCCAAAGTCCTTTTTCGCTGACGGTATCAGACTCCGTCTCCCTGAGCAGTGGGATGCGTGTCTAAATGACTACAAGGGCTTTTTCTAACGATGATAACCCATCCTGGTGCATGCTTGCTTCCTAACAAATGCTTTGTTTAATTCTGCCACACCAGTTTATGCACTTTTCATATGTTACTAATAAAGCCACTGGGATGGATTTAATTTGACCACGCCTCGTATAACATATATATATATATATATATATATCAGGTCAGGTCATCTCGTAACTGGTGATGTTGTTGGGGCACACATGAAGACATCCTCACAACCCCACGCCACCCTTCTCTGTCAGCGGCCGCTGCATGTGCCTCTTCTGGTTGGAGATTGGTTCATTCTTTTATGTTGTCCTCCCACCTCTTTTTTGGTCCGGCCCTTCCGTCGTTTGCCTTGTACCTTTCTGTGGTGGATCGTATTTGTAAGACCATTTGATCTCGATATGTGACCGTACCAAGCGAGTTTCCTTCTTTTGACAATTGCCAAAAGGTCTTCAAAAGGTCCTATTGCTGTTGTAATTCTATCTCGTATTTCCTCATTTGTAACTCGATCTTTGTACGTGACGTTTAAAAGTCCTCGGAAACATCTCATCTCCAAGGCCTGTATACTTCGCTGAAGGTCAGCTGTAACTGTCCATGTCTCACAAGCATAGAGGAATATTGACAGGACTGGTGAATGCATTAATCTGATTTTTGTGCATAGTGCTAACTGCTTATCTTGCCAGATTTTGTTAAGCCGTTCAAGCGCCGCTATTGTCTGTGCTATTCTGGCCAACTGCCTCACATTTTGATCCTTCATCATTGACAATCGACCCCATATATTTAAAACTGTCAACCACTTCGAGTTCCTGACCATTACCTTTTATCCTGATGTTGAAGTCCTTGGTCATTAATTTTCGTCCTTCCAGCGTTTATCTCCATACAATAGTCAAGAATATATATATATATACAATAATAATAATAATAATAGCCGTCCATCGCAAGCGATGATGACAGCAGACATCTTGTGTTGCACCTTACCAGTGAGTTCGGAGGTGGCTGTATAGTCTAATTCTGGCACGGAAATTCTTCCACATGCGCAGCATGTAATGTCAGATTTGGACATTTTGAGTGTCAGTTCTTTTGTCATTTCGCAAAGTGCGTTTTTTCTGTGCTTCAGAGGCCCAGCTTTCCTCAGCAATGGAGGTGCCTCTGATGGTGGTTCTACGCCATGCCTTGTGGTCCTGTGCAAGGCATTCCCATGCGTTTGCATCAATATTGAAGTGTGTCAGAGATACTTTGAGGGAGTCTTTAAAATGTTTTTTTTGGCCACCGACTTGATGCAGGCCTTCTTTCAGCCCACCATACATGAGTTATTTTGGAATGTCTGGCATGCGCACAACGTGGCCGGCCCACCTGATCTGAGTTTCCTGCAACAGTGTGTGAATGCTCTACATTTTTGCCTTCATGAGGATCTCGGTGTCTGGTACCCTATCCTGCCACTTTATTTTGAACAATCTACGGAGGCACCTTGTATGGTAGTGGTTTATTTTGCTAGCATTCCTCCTGTACAGTCCACACCTCGCTGACATACAGAAGACAGACCTGTAGCAATCTATTGAGGAGCGACAATACAATATAGAATGGTACCAGCTCTACAGCTTGCTATTTTATAGGAACCCTGCTCTAAAAGTTCTTCGGTGGTAGTTTCAGCAGTAATTTGTTGATTACTAGTCATACGAACATCCATCTTTAATAACCATTTAGTAAAGATTGATGGGATGCCATAGTACCTTTATTTGGTCCCCAAACTCTGGTTTCCTGGGATGCACATGCCAAGATAATGATGATGGGGAAGCTGAGATCATCTTGATGCTGGAGGGAGATGAGATGATAGTGATGGTGCTATAAACAATAAAAAAAGATTGTTAATGATTATCAGTTCATTGATATGTGTTGAAGATACGTTGCTCACTTGAATCATATTTGGGAATGCTAGGCGTACCATCACTGCAGATGAGCCGAGAAAATAAAGGGAGCAAAGAGATACCTCACTCACATGCATATGCTACGTTTCTGGCAGGACGTGATGATCCTGGGACAAAGTCACACTGGACTGCCTCTCTTCCGGGATAGTACAAACTAGTACATAGTCCATCATATCATTGCCAAACCCTATAGACACGAGTAGGGAAGACTCGATAGTCCTGCAAGACAACTTCCTAAGAGAGACAACTCTGACCAAAAACAACTGCTGCCTTGCAGTTAGGCTGGTTACAGCCAAAGGCTAAGGAGGGCAACCCTACAGAAACACCTGTTGAAATCGGATGCACTGAGCCACAGGCTTAACAAAATAAAACAGTGCAACGTAAACATCGCTGTAAACAGCGTACAAAGAAGAAGAAGAAGAATCATATTTTTAGTATTTTCTTTTCCAGAGCCCAAACCATTGCAAGAGCAACAGGACTTTCTAGAGAGCATGGAACAGTTACAACTGGTATGTTTAGACTGTTTCTATTTGTTGTGTATTTATGTATAAGGGTGCTAGTTTTAAAAAAAACATTTACACTTTAATGCAAGACATAGTGTAAAACTTTCATATGAGAATGTAAAACTTTAATACAAGAGAGAGTATAAACCTTTAATACAAGAGAGAGAGTGTAAAGAGAGAGGGTAAAACTTTAAAACAAAAGAGAGTGTACAACTTTAATACAAGAGAGAGTGTAAAGCTTTATTACAAGAGAGAGTGTAAAACTATCAAGATAGCCTAAAAGCATAAGGATTCATAAAAATACATAGTCTGTTATCGTTCACATTAATAATAATAGTCTATTTTTTTAGTGTTCACATTCATAAAAATAGATAGTTTGTCATTGTTCACGTTAACAATAATAGATAGTTTATCATTGTTCACATTCATAATAATATATAGTTGATCATTGTTTACATTCATAATAATAGATATTCTAGTTAAAAGCTTGTTAACATGTGTATATGTATATATGTATATATATATATATATATATATATATATATATATATATATATATATATATATATATATATATAGTTATTATTGCAATTATTATAAAATATATGAGAAGTTTATTTTGTTACATTTATTATAATATATAGATTGTTATTGTTCACATTTATGGCAATAAATGTTTGTTTATGTTATATTTATTGTAATAGATAATTTGTTATTTTTACATTTACTCTAGTATATCGTTTGTTATTGTTACATTTATTATAATGGATTTTTTTGTTTTTGTTATATTTATTATAATAGATGGTTTTTAATTGATAAATATATAAATATATATATGTGTGTGTGTGTGTGTGTTATATTATATATTTTCTTATTACATTAATTATAATAGATATTGTGTTATTATTACATTTGTTATATTAGATAATTTGTTATATAATACATTAATTATGTATAATATATAATGTTGCCACCAAACAAAAAAGAAGCCATGGGTGACCAAAGAAATTCTAGTCCTTTGTGATAAAAGAAGGTCACTGAAAAACCACAATCACCCACCTGATGAGATCGGCAGATATAAAGAGGTCAAGAAAGCGACACAACAAAAGATGAGATAGGCGAAAGAAGCGTGGATATGTGAGCAATGTACTAACATCAAAGAGAGATTAAACAGAAATGACGCCAAAGGAGCATACAAGGTTGTCAAAGAACTGGTAACACCAAGACAAGGCAGGGACTTTGTGATCCAGGATAAAAGCGGCAAGTGCCTTACTGAGGAAAATGACTTAGTACTGTTCCGAGTTATATAACTATGAAGGACGAAACGAATCTGAGAAAACAATCCCCCCAACATCAACAAATATAGAGGATAACCAACTGATAACGAAGGAAGAAGTAACTGCAGTGGTAAAGACATTGAGAAGAGGGAAGACGGCCGGCGTGGACAATATACCAGCAGAGCTCTTACAGGCAGGTGGAGAGGTAGTGGTGGAAGGCATGACACACATCTGCAACAAAATATGGGTGACAGGAAACTGGCCGGACTTATGGACAAAATCAATGGTTATACCGTTACATAAGTCTGGAAACCTAAAGCTGTGCCAAAATTACAGAACAATAAGCTTCATCAGCCACCCTAGCAAGGTCATGCTTAGACTAATCCTCGACCGATTGAAACCCCAAGCAGAGAACATCATTGCCGAGGAGCAAGCAGGGTTCAGACAGGGAAGAAGCACTACAGAACAGATATTTAATTTAAAGCTGCTAAGCGAGAAATATCTAGAACAGCATCAACACTGTTTCATGTGTTTGTTGATTTTAAGAAGGCGTTTGATAGGGTATGGCATAAAGCGCTATGGGCAACTTGAGGATGTATAAAATCAACGGAAATATTATAACGGTCCTTCAACACCTGTATGACAAAGGCGTCCAGCGCAATTCTTGTGAATGGGAGGCGAAGGGACTGGTTTCGCACATCTGTCGGTGTTAGACAGGATTGTACACTCTCCCCACATCATTTCAATATATTCCTTGAGGAAATTATGAGTGAGGCACTTGGAGGTCACAGAACTCCAGGAATGGGTCAGAAGACTCGATGAAACAGCTCTTGACTATGGTATGGAGATAAACGCTGGAAAGACAAAATTAATGACCAACAACGCCAAGGGCTTCAACAGCAGAATAAAAGCTAACGGTCAGAAACTCGAAGTGGGTGACCGTTTTAAATATCTTGGGTCGATTGTCAGTGATGAAGGATCAAAATGTGAGGTGTTGGCCAGAATAGCACAGACAATAGGGGCGCTTGCACGGCTTAACAAAATCTGGCAAGATAAACGGTTAGCAATACGCACGAAAATCAGATTAATGCGTACACTGGTCCTGTCAATATTCCTCTATGCTTGTGAGACATGGACAGTTACAGCTGACTTTCAACGAAGGATACAGGCCTTGGAGATAAGATGTTTCAGAAGACTTTTAAACGTCACGTACAAAAAATCAAGTTACAAATGAGGAAATACAAGATAGAATTACAACAGCAATAGGGCCTTTTGAAGACCTCTTGGCAACTGTCAAAAGAAGGAAACTTGCTTGGTACGGTCACATATCGAGATCAAATGGTCTTGCAATCCTCCACGGAAAGGTGCATGGCAGACGACGAAGAGGCCCTACCAAAAAGAGGTGGGAGGACAACATAAAAGAATGAACCAATCTCCGACCAGAAGAGTAACAGGCAGCGGCATCTGACAAAGAAGGGTGGCATTGGGTTGTGAGGATGTCTTCATGTGTGCCTCAACGACCTCACCGGTTACAAGATGATCTGACCTGATCTGATAATGTAGTTTTTGTTTGATTTATCATATTAAATATTTTGTTATTACTCTATCTGTTTCAATAGATTGTCATTGTTGTATGTATTATATTATTTAATGTGTTATTGTTACACTTGTTGTTATATTTTATTATATGTTATTACTATATATATATATATTGTAATAGATAGTTGCATTTATTATATAATTGATTTTTATTGTATTTATTATAATAGATAGTTTGTTATTGTTAATTATTTGTTATTATCACTATATCATAAATAGTTTTTTATTGTAACATTTATTATATTGTATAATTTTTTGCTATTGCATTTATTATAATAGGTAGATTGTTATTACAACATTTGTATATTATTTAATTTGTTATTATTGTCTATATTATAGGAGATTGTTATTGTAACATTTACTGTAACAGAACCATTATGTTGATCTGATAAAAAATAAAAAGCATGTAAAATTTTTCCTTCTGAGTACACCAGTGTCTTGTAATTATCTTTGTCTAACCAAAATGCCTTGTTTGGTATTGCAAATATATTCACACTTAGAACAATCTGTAGATGGATCTTTACCTTCTAACACTCTTTGTCTTGCCAGCTTCTTGCTAACTCTTACGTTTTCTGATTTGTGAAATTGCTTTGGAAAGGCTGTTCTCACTAGCAGACTCAGTTGTACACATGCTTTAATTGTAATGCTTGTTCTTATTTATAATAAACTAGCCATTATGCATAATAAATGTTTTGAAAAATGTAAGCACTGTTTTGTGTAATGTCATTGAGTCAGCTCCTATAATATGACTGAAAAATGTAAGCACTGTTTTGTGTAATGTCATTGAGTCAGCTCCTATAATATGACTGAAAAATGTAAACAATGTTTTGTGTGATTTAATTGAATAATCTCCTATGATATGACTGAAAAATGTGTCATTCATGTTTGAACTTAATGCATATAATAGAAAGACTGGTACTGGGGTCCCATCTCGTATGAACAAGCAACACTGATTCTTAAAGACAAGGAGGATGGGTCATTCCTGGTACGCGACAGCTCTGACCAGAAGTATTTGCTGAGCCTCAGCTTCAAGTCCTTGGGAGAGGTACACCACACTCGGATAGAGCATGCCAAAGGTATATGAAAATATCAAAGGTCAACTGTCAGTCATTGTCTTTGACCCCTATTTGCTTGATCTTGTTACGATATTGTCCTAATTAATTAAAAAAGTTTCTGAGACAAATAAACTTTGAGAAAAAGTGGAAAAAAATGTAATCAAATTTAAACAAAAATTCAATCAGGAACAGAGCATCGTCTTTGTAGACCAGGAGAAAGCTTTTAATAGAGTGGATAGAAATAATCTATGGGAGACCTTGGAAAACTTTGGAGTGCAAGGACAATTATAAAAAAATATAATAGTAATGTATAAAAACAGCTGCAGTACTGGAAGAACACCAAACGGTTTCACTAAGTGGTTTGCAGTTAAGACCAGGGTAAGACAGGGATGTGGACTATCACCACTTTTGTTTATTGCATACATGGATTAAATAACAACTGAAGTAAAACCTGAAAACACCACAATGAACAAGCTCCTTTTTTGTAGATGATCAAAGTCTTTCATTCAGATGAAGAAAACATCCAAGAACATCTCAATGGCCTTGACAATGCTAGCAAGAGATATAATATGTGGATTAGTACAGCAAAGACTGAGGCAATGAAAATCAGGAGAATAGAGAAAACACTAAATATACAGGTAAAAAGTACAGAACTTAAACAAGACAGTGAATACAAATACTAAGGCAGTGTTCAGCGATGGAAGGCTAGATAGAGAGGTGGAATCAAGAACACAGAAAGCTAATGTGGTTTCCTATCAGCTCTCACTATTACTAAGACAAAAACACATTCCAATGAAGACAAAGAGACAGCTGATAAATAGTATTTTTAGAACAAATCTCTGCTACCAGTGTCAGACATGGGCTCTTACCAAGGTACAAGAAAGAAAAAACAGGGTATGCGAAATGAGGTGTCTGATAAAGACTGTTGGGGTAACAAAGCTAGCCAGATTACGAAACGAAGTAATCAGATGGTGGGTGCAACACCATGCATGAAATACATACAAGACGTATTAAAATGAAACCGGACCTAACTGCACCAAGTGAACATACGTACGATGCGCATGATCACTTTTGTCACCATACACTGCCTGCATTCTGCGATGAATGTCAACTGGTCGACATCCTTAAGCTGTTAGAAACCGAATCACTGCTTGCTGAACAACTCTGGGCGGATTCCGTATCACACCCGCGATGTTTTCAACAGTCTGCTGAGGAAATTATGTGTCAGAGGATAATTAAATTTTGCAAACTTGACGGTTGGTATGTGCTGTTTACATCAGAAGAGACGTCATCATGTGCATCGTACGCATGTTGGTCAATTCGGTCCGGTTTAATTTGAATACGCCTTGTAGATAGGCAGAGAATAAAATGGTTCGGACACCTGACGAAAATGCAACAAAAGTTACCAGTTCCTGATATCTACAATACCAGACATCAAGGTTGTAGAGCAAGATGCAGACCACGAAGAAGATGGATAGATGGTGTCAGTGAGACACTGAAGAAACACAGAATGATAACATCTGCGACAAAGATGGAACACGACAGAAAACTACACCTCCTCACTGCATCTAACAACACAAGTGAATAGAAGGTGATGATGGCAACAGTGATGTTGCATCTTCATTAACATTTAACGCTACACTACTTTATTCAAACACTCTCTAAGTGTATCATTATCCTTCATTTTCACTCACTCATCAAAAACTACTTGTACTTTTTCTTCTTTGTTTGTCTCTATTTTTTGGGAGGCTTGGCTTGGCTTCGTTCGTTCTCAATCTCTTGTTACCAAGCCCTAAAAGGACTTTAAGCAGCAGAATGTAGTCTAGAGAACAGAATGCGCTGTGTCATAGTTTACAGCTTGACTGTGATATCTGCATCTTTTGATCTGACACATCCGACTTCAGCAGGCATTTTTTGAGTACTGGGTTAGCCTTCCCTCTTCGACCCTTATTTCTTAGCCAGTTTGCTCTGTTGCAGCCTGTTATCCAGGATCAACGTGGGGAGGTGTAAAAGGGTCTTGGCAGCTCTGGTTCACTGGTCATGACACCACTGGTCAGCTATACTTTGCTGACCACTGCAGCTCATGCTCTCAGGTCAGGTCAGGTCATCCCGTAACCGGTGAGGTCGTTGGGGCACACATGAAGACATCCTCACAACTCCACACCATCCCTCTCTGTCAGATGCCGCTGCCTGTGACTCTTCTGGTCGGAGACTGGTCCATTCTTTTATGTTGTCCTCCCATCTCTTTTTGGGCCGGCCTCTTCGTCGTCTGCCATGCACCTTCCCGTGGAGGATTGTGTTTGCAAGACCATTTGATCTCGATATGTGACCGTACCAAGTGAGTTTCCTTCTTTTGACAGTTGCCAAGAGATCTTCAAAAGGCCCTATTGCTGTTGTAATTCTATCTCGTATTTCCTCGTTTGTAACTCGATCTTTGTACGTGATGTTTAAAAGTTTTCGGAAACATCTCATCTCCAAGGCCTGTATCCTTCGTTGAAAGTCAGCTGTAACTGTCCATGTCTCACACGTATAGAGGAATATTGACAGGACCAGTGTACGCATTAATCTGATTTTCGTGCGTAGTGCTAACCGTTTATCTTGCCAGATTTTGTTAAGCCGTGCAAGCGCCGCTATTGTCTGTGCTATTCTGGCCAACACTTCACATTTTGATCCTTCATCACTGACAATCGACCCAAGATATTTAAAACGGTCAACCACTTCGAGTTCCTGACCGTTAGCTTTTATCTTGCTGTTGAAGCCCGTAGCGTTGTTGGTCGTTTCATTGAGCCTTCTGACCCATTCCTGGAGTTCTGCTTCTCAGACTTTAAAAAAAATTCAGAAACTCTATCAAAGGTAGTAGCCAGCTCTAGACTCTGCACACTTTCAAAAAGCTTTTCATGAAAGGACATTGATTGTTGCCGCATGCCTGTCCTCACGGCTGCTGTAAAGGTTTCCAGGTCTTTTATTTGTGTGGACTTTAAGTATCATGTTATACTGTCGGCTTCTTGGTTTTATGTGTGCCATCTTTTGTCGAAGTTGGATTTTGCTGCTGTAGACCAAGACTGGTCTGACTCTGCTCATTAGCACTTAATGTAGTACCAGCTCATTTCATCATAATGTTCACACAAAGTCTCCTCTCGGCTGTTAGACACAATGTTGGAATATATAGTTTAGACATTGTCCTAAGAATAAGAATGAAACCAGTTTCTAAGACAATTAGACTTTGGATAAAAATGTTGATAAATCCTTAACTCTTTTTCAGTCATTGTCTGTTTGTATTGTCTAAATTATATTTCTGTAATAGTGTCTAATGTCGCTGTATTCCTTTGTCTTCCTCTCTTCCGTTTCACTATAGTTTAAAAATAAGTAAGTGAAATGATGAGTTGCATTAAAGGTTCATTGCGTCACCACTTACGTTATCATATTGGGGAGGAAGAATAACGTCTGGTCAGGCAAAATATACAAATTAGACGTGATAGTCAGGGTTAGGCAAAACATACTGGCCAAGACCCTCACCTTGGCTTCCTAGTAGTTCTCCCTGGAAACGAGCGGTTTTCATGGCAGCATGGCTAATGAGGTGAGGGATTGATGTGATCCCCGTAGTAGTGAGTGACTGACTGATACGCAGATGAAGCCAAGTATAGCATAACCACCTGGAGGACCCATGGTCTACTTTCATCAGCACACTCGGAATGTGAGGAAAGCTACTGCAACCCGCCACTTAACGTCCTTTTCAGGGCGCACAAAAGAGTAACCTACATTATCATATGTAGCATTGTTATTATTTTCTTGTCTATTTTCTTACATTGTCTTTAAAGTCCTGCTTTAGTTTTGTATGTTTTCATTATCTGTATTTTCTGTTGTTCAATAATATAGTTGAAGATATTCAGTCACCTATCAGCTAATGATTACAATCATTTGGTGTTGATGCACTCCAGTGTGTACAGTATATTATATGACCCATGTATTGGATGTATGCAACAGAAGAGGCTCATCATGCTGTGCTAATCAGTTTGTGTCGGGTAACTTTTTTAAAGTCACTCACCTATTGTCCCTATCTGAACTTGTCCTGTGAAAGGCAGCTTCTATTTTCCCAAGGTATTTCCCACTATCTCATAGACCAACATTTTTTTTATGGGGAGAGGGTAGGGCAGCATGATGCTACTCTTATCATAGCAGGATCATGCATGGGACTGGCAACCTTAGTTCTTGTTCTTCACTCTTAAATGATGTTCATCTGGTAACAGGTTACAGTAGCTCTTCTTATATCCTGTACTAGGGGGACGGTGTGGCCTAGTGGTTAAGTGGCATGGCTCACAATCTGAAGGTGCTGGGTTCGATCCTCATCACAGCACCGGCCGTTACCCCGGGGAAGCAAACCCTTAGAAAATCCAGGAGGAAGCAGACCCTTACATAAAATGCATGCTGAAGTCGGATGCACTGGGCCGACAGGCGCAAAATAAAAACACAGTGCAACGCACATCGCCTTGTTGAGGAATAGATAAATAAGGCGAATGCAAAAAAAAAAAAAAATGTCCTGTACTGAGAAAGGTGGGCCTGTGCCCTCTTGAGTGTAGGGGAATGTCATAGAAGACAATAAAGTAGGTTCACTTGTGGGACTGGCAACCTTGTTGTTCTAAGCTACTCATGTTGAGTTGTTTACTCATGATGATGTTCTTCTGGTTTCATGTTATAGCGGCTCTTCTTATATCCTGCACTGAGGAATGTGGGCCTGTGCCCTCCTGACTGTAGTGGAATGTTAGAATGTTAAGACTTCTCAGTATGCTTACCACTATGAGGGTAACAGTTCCCCCCCTCACCATGTTGGTCAGGCAGATGTAACACAACCTATTTCCAGTCTGGAAGTGAGGTAAGGTCTTGGTCAGTATGTTTCTCTTGACCTTGATGTTAGACTTCATTTTTGACAACCTTAACTAAAACAAAAGGTCATAGTCAGTATGTTTCATCTGACCTTAATGTTAACTTTCGTTCCTGACAACCTTAACTAAAACAAAAGGCCTGTTAGCCTTCATTCGTGACAACCTTAACAACAACAAAAAACTGCTATAAGAACTAGTTATGCAAGAGCTCATGCATTTTTATTCTTCTCCATTTGTTTCTTCTAGGCCTTCTCTTGCTTATTTTGTCCTTTAGGTTGTAGTTCAAGGCCATGGTTCCATTTGACGCCATTTGATCTTCTCTCTCCCTCAGATGTATATGGCCACAAATACAGCTGAATCCTTTACACGAAGACTGTATCCAACCATTTGCAATGTCAGTTGTTTTGCATGATGAGGTTGCTAGCCACATACACAACCCTTGTTTAGACACCTTAAAACACATATTTTACAGGTTATAATGGACCTAACCGTTTTACACCCAGCAACCCTCAAGAGATGGTATTGAGTGGTTCATACTAAAGATGCATGCACATGGTACAAATAAATGTATGCTTCAGTTTCGTGCTAATTAAAATGTTTCTTGTACTGAAATACAACATTTTTCCATGTAGGACTCTTCAGTTTCTGGTCACAGCCTGAATCTCACGGGAAGGCAAGAATTTGTGAATTTATTGAAAAGTCAATCCAAAATTCCAGAGATGGTAGATTCCTCTATTTCCTGCGACCAAGTGCACGGGGAACACCACCACTTCCAATTCGGCTGCTGACTCCAGTGTCAAGGAACTTTAGGGTAGCAACTCTCAAACATTTGTCAAGGTACAGAAAGTTTGTTCACCTCTGCTTAAATGTATGACCCGTAGATTAGTCACAAAGGCAAGTTCTCAACCACTTCCAATTCGGCTGCTGACTCCAGTGTCAAGGAACTTTAGGGTAGCAACTCTCAAACATTTGTCAAGGTACAGAAAGTTTGTTCACCTCTGCTTAAATGTATGACCCGTAGATTAGTCACAAAGGCAAGTTCTCAACCACTTCCAATTCGGCTGCTGACTCCAGTGTCAAGGAACTTTAGGGTAGCAACTCTCAAACATTTGTCAAGGTACAGAAAGTTTGTTCACCTCTGCTTAAATGTATGACCCGTAGATTAGTCACAAAGGCAAGTTCTCAACCACTTCCAATTCGGCTGCTGACTCCAGTGTCAAGGAACTTTAGGGTAGCAACTCTCAAACATTTGTCAAGGTACAGAAAGTTTGTTCACCTCTGCTTAAATGTATGACCCGTAGATTAGTCACAAAGGCAAGTTCTCAGACTAACTGACAGTTTTGTCTACTATCTCCAGTAATCTTTCTCATGGTTATGGACTGTGCTAAGTAGCAAACAACAAGGAAGATGAAAATATGATGGCAGTTTGATTAATGTCTATAATATCGTGATTTTTTAGGTGATCTATTTTTGCAGTTGCATAAGTGCAACGAAGACAGACTGACAGAAGCAGCTACAGCAGGGTTGTAGATCATTGTGAGCCAAATGAAGTGTCATATGTGTCTGTTGATGGATCAGTGTTACACATTGAGATATCTGGTTAGTGTTTCTCTGCTAGAGTTGGAGGTTAGTTGTTACTGAGCTGAGTGGGACATGCAGAATAACAACCTCCAGTAGGAGAATGGAGATGGAAGCAGCGACCTAAACTCTGGGTTGGCTATCTGAATCCTCTTCAAGATGGACTGCCGTTGTGTCAGACTGAGTTGTAGAGACCTTAGACCTCCAGTGGCTGGTGTGAATATATTGTCCTGGTTGTCCTGGGATTTAGTGCAATACAAGAACTGGCATCCTGGCTTCACAAGTAACCATTATGAGCACACTAGATGCGGATAGGAGTAACATTTTAAAGTTTATCAATGACCCCCTGTTGGATGATGACAAATCAATAGATGAATCAGCAACTCACATGTATGACCTGGGAATGATGAATACAGACTTTATCATGACTAACATGTACTCAATATTCTTGACAGTGTCTTCTTCTTCTTCTTCTTCGTACGCAGTCAGACAGTAACCATTATTTTTTCGAAAAAAGCGGGGGTCATCCTGAGGCTGTCGCCACTGCCATAGAGCTTGTCTTGCAGTTCCACTGGTGATGGCCACATCTGCTCTCTCTGATCCTCGTATGTCGGGCAGTTCTGCAGCAGATGTTCAGCGGTCATTTTACCAGTACCGCACGGGCATTCATCGGTACCACCTATCTTCAATTTGTTGAATAGGTGGTACCTCAGTCTATTGTGGCCAGTGCGAAGTCTGAAGACAACGACCTGCTCTCTTCGGTTCAACTGGAAATAGGCATCGTTTTTGGTGTAACCAGTATGTTCGGTTTCCCATTTGGTCATGTATCTGGCTGACAGTGTCTGAAAGTGGAAACTTTAAAAAAAATTAAAGTCAGACTCCAGTATTTAAGAAGGTCCTCCAAGGAGTATTAGGTTATTGGTCAATGCCCCCATGAAAAGAAGAGGAACAGAATGACAAACATGCTTGAAGGATTTTTATCCAGAGAACCCAGAATGGTGAAGAGTAAATAATTATCACCTGTCTTTATTATTACCAATGCTTGAAAGCACAAAAATCTCATTAACTTAACTTAACAACATCTTTATACTGGTTTAGAAGACTCTGCAGAGTCTGTATACAACCAGTTTCATTTACATTACCTTGCTCTAAAAGCTATGCGCATCCAATTCATTCTTAAATGCATTAACTGTCTGTGCCTCCACTACCTCCTATGGCAATGCATTCTAAGCATTCACCACTCTCTGACTAAAAAAATATTTCCTAATATCTAATCTGGATCTCTCTTTAGTTAATTTGTAGCTATGCCCTCTTCTTCTTATGAGTGGCTGTATTTAAAAAACAAACTAGTTATAATCTAATTTATCCATTCATCTGATCATCTTATAAACCTATCTTAAGTCACCTCGAATTCTCCTCTCTTCTATTAGAACATGTGCAGTCTCTCACTCACTAAATTTATTGACATTTGTCTTCAGAAAAATAAAACAATTTGTTGACTGATTCTGTCTCACTACCAAATAAATATGTTTCTTCTGAGCGCATACGCTTGCATCAGAATCAATGAATCAGAGCTGATCAAAACCCTATTCTGCCTCCAAGTGGTGTCCCTTAAAACATACTGCACTCTTGCAGCTTGGCTGAGAGAATAGGGATCGAAGAGGAAAGGCATAACTGGTCCAACAAATGTAGTGCTGAAATGTGCCTACAAAGGCGCACTAATCGCAGTGCTTTTGTAAACTATAACACAATGTAACAAAATGTAATTTTTTTCCCTTACAAACACAAGAAGAAGAAGAATTTAAAGTGTAATTTGTAAGTAATATTTATAGAGATATTTTGCCTGTTCAAGTTCTGGTTCTTAATTGAATAAGCGGCGTAGACATTTCAGATCATACTTCCTGATATCACTTTTGTTTCATTCCTGTCTTAGATTTGTGGTTCGGCAGTCTGTCAGGAAAGATCACCTTGACCTCCTTCCAGTGCCAGAAAAGGTGAAGAGGTACCTACGGGACAAACAGTATTATGTGGAGATTCTTGATGATGACCAGTGGGCATTTGATGGAGACTATGGCAAGTCTTCCAAATGAGAATGTCAGTCTTGATATTTTGTCATCGTAAAGTTGAGTGACTCAAGACATAGATCTTGATTTTGCTGTAGCTATAGCACATCCGTGTACATAAACAGCCTCAGCCACAAATGGCTTAGAGAACATCCATAATATGATATAACGGACATCTTTATTCCTGCCAAACATGGATCTCAAGTTATTACCAAGAATAGATCTCTTTTTCTTGCCAAGAATTGATTGAGTGACAACATCTAGACTGCGAACCTGTTACTGTAGACTCAGATACCATCTGCACAAATAAATTAAAAGTTGGGCGCCCAGACATTTGTCAGTGTGAGAAGGTCAGACAAATACTAGAACATGTTCTTTATGTTCTTTGACTCCATGAGGGGTGCAGAGGGACAGCAAGGACCTCTACAGCCCAGATAAGAGATACACTGTACGGTGATGAGAGTTTATTATGAAAATCAATCTGATTATTTGAGAAAGATTGGAGACAAAGAATAAGACGGTTATAAATAGCCTAAATAACCAGACATCGGCAATCATAAGATGATTTTTGGAGATCTCTACGAGGTCATTCTCGTCTAACTGTGGAATAGTAGTGTTCTGTTCTTTATATGTGTGAAAATTTGCTTTCTCGATACAGGGGGAGGAGGCTTGAGTAAGTCAATGTCATTAATAGTTCACTTCTTTTATCAAAAAGTTTGGGAATGATCAAGGTTCCAGTTCTGAGCACTTGTCTTGTCTCAGATACTGAATGCACAACATATTAATGAAGAAAATGAACACTAGTTGCAATTATTATGTGACTTTAGTCAAGATAAAAGATATTGGGTGCAAATAGGAAGATTAGAGCTGTGGTTACTAACATGCACGTTAGAAGAGATGTACTTTGACTTTAAACCAAATGCCTTCTATGGTGTCCAAAAAGGTCACCCAACGTAAATGTTGCAGTGATCTGTGAATTTGGAAATATATGAAACACTACATAAGTGCTTGCAAGTCACATATGCATTATTCATATTTTTTTTATATACACACATTGCCAAATGTCCCTAACTCAATGATTTATCAAGCATTTCTTCCACACCATGAGATTTTTTTAAAGTTGGACAGTTCTATGGAAAATTACTTTATAAAGTGTTTTAATTGTCATATGAAAATATTTACAGTAAACCTTGCCCACTTTACTTTTTATTTTTAATACATTATTTAGCATTTTTGAGACAGCTCAAATTCTTTTAATTTTCTACTTACTTCATTCTATGTCACCCCTTCTAGATTCTTCGGTCCTAATATTTTTTGTTTAACATAGTGACATTTCTTTACCCATTTTATCCAAATCATTAGAATGGTTAGTATCATCTGTGTTATGCTTTGTCCCTGACATAATATAGGTTGTTATTGTGTGTTTACTTCCCAAACTAACAGCTACTAATCCAAGATTGTTTGCCATTTTCTAAATGGCTTGGCTTCGTTCGTTCTGAATCTCCTACTACCAAACACTGAAAGGGCTTAAGTAGCAGAATGTAGTTCAGAGAATGGAATGCGTTGTGTCATAGTTTACAGCTTGACTGCGATATTTGCACCTTTCCGTCCAACACATCCGACTTCAGCAAGCATTTGTTGAGTACCGGGTTAGCATTCCCTCTTCGATCCCTTTTCCTTAGCCAGTCTGCCCTGCTTCAGCCTGTTATCCAGGATCACTGCGTGGAGGTGTAGAAGGGTCTTGACAGCTTTAGTTCATTGGCCCTGGCGCTAGCAGTCAGCTATGGGTTGCTGGCCACTGCACTCATGCGCTGCTCAGCATCTTGATCCCCCATTTTCTAAATGATGAAATGTTGAAAATGTAGCAAAAATATAAGATTATTGTTTGTCAGTATTTACCTAAAGAAGCTGAGCATCTATAGATCTGCCAAGAATACTGTGAAGTTGGTTCTGCATAACATAATGTATAGTGTTCTATTTATTAACTGCTGGTTGTTTGTTATTTCGATGACTGACCCAAACGTTTTCTTGTATTCATTATTACATTATCAATGCTGCAATTAAACACCATAATTAGTTTTCATTGACACTCCTTGATACTTGAACAGTGGAGGGAAACGTTAAAATAAGCTAAACTAAATATAATGTCAAATTGTGTTTTGTTTCATTATGTTAGAATTATATCTGTAATGAAAATAATAGGGGCCGTATAGCCTCTCAAGAAATAAAAGCACAAAACTGCGGAGGATCGAATCCCACATGTTTCCAGCATCACCTGATCCTAGGAGAAATGGGACCAGCACCAAGTCCTAATGGAGATGGACGAGAAAACTTGGAGATTCTATGTACACGTGCCATGTATAAGAACCATTTGACAGTTGAAAATCGATAAGAGGTGCTGTCCCGGCAATGTTTTAAAAGTAATGAAATTTATACTAAATACGCAACTTACCTTTCCGCAGGCATAGTAAGCTACAGGAATTAAAAATTGCAAAAAAGAACGTACTATACGGTTGACCTTTGGCTACCTTGCAGCAGGCATACATCTGTCAGTTTAAATACCAGGATTCCAAGTGAAAACAATGTACATAAGTACAATTGGCAGAGTGGTTAGATCACTGATTCGTTGAGGAAAAGGGACTGGTTTTGTGCTATGGTCCTGGCATGCTCTATATTCAAATATGAGTATCTGACTCTACTTTGGGTTAGAAAACATCCAGCATTGAGGCTGAGAACATCACCTCACTTCGAACAATGACTAAATGCTTATCATAGTAAAATTTCTTCTTTGTCTACAGAAGTACATGCAATTTAACCTTTACAAGACCGCACAAAAAATTGACACAATTTCCCCTGCAGCTGCACTATTTTCAGCACTTCACATTTTACTATGGTTGTTGACTTTGAGAGCCTGTAACCTTTTTATTAGTTGGTCTCTAGAAATGATTTTTGTTGTGTGTAGAGACATAAATAAATAAAGAACTTGTTGGTGGTATTGTTTTTTGTTGTGTGTGTTAGTTTCTGAGATACAAGAAGATGAAAATGATAGTGTTGAAAAACAACACAAACATATAAACATACCTGATGTGTAGTGAAAAGTCTAACGGAGGACGGATAATAAATGTTTACAAGATCAGCATATCTGTTTGTTTCCACTAAAAACATATTTGATTGCATCTACATAAACAAACTAAATAGATTTACCTCAGAAAAATCAGTTTAAAAAACTATTCTCTATAATGGGTGAGTCACCAAATCCAAGTGAAAACCAGAAGAAATAATTTTCTAAATGTCTAAAACAAATTTCAAAATTGCCATTCATTGTCTAACCTAACAGGATGGATATTTAACTCTCTACAATCGAAAGAGCAGTGTTTTCAATCAATTCCTACGATAGCCAGAATGTTTATATGTGACTAAAACAGTGTATATTCGGCCGTAGTTTTTACGCTCACATTTTTGTTAGTCACATAAAAGCAACAATGGCACAGCAGTGGGTAAAAAAGTAAAGATCTCATTTACACGACATTTAGCATATTGGGAATATGGTGTTAGATAAACTAGGGGTAATATGCTCAGCATTACACTGGCTGTGGGAGACATTGACCTTTTATAACCTTTTATAAAAATCATAATTTATTGTCATCTTCATGAACAATATACTTCATAATATTGATTCCGCAGCACAGTTCGTGAAGATGGTGTACCAGGAACATTTATTTGCATTAAAAACTAACAAGATATCGTAGGCTATGGAAATCGTATTTAGCTAAAACATCTTAGAACCTTGAGGAGTTATGCATGCAAAGCTTACTTTATTAATGCTAAAAACATAGTTAATGGGGTACTGGGGACTTCAGAATGGTCAAATATACCATACATTTCTTTGTCAGATGAGAATCACTGGCAAAAATTATATTTAAATTCTAAATTTATAATTGTGAAAAGTACCTCCTGGTTTAATATATATCATACTTGTCGTGAACATTCGAATACATCCTTCTTAACCATTTACTGTTCACTTATTACCACAGTTGTGCATTGACTTCTTGTTGCTTGTTGATATCTTGTGCACTCATTAAGTATATCTTAACAGTAGAACTTACATTACAGTGATTTATCTAAGAAATGACTGTTGTCGTTTGAAGCTATTTGTGCAGAGTCGAGTTAACTCTTAATGGGATTTCTTTGGTAATGGATTATAGTGGCTCTTTTTACATCCCTAGACATACTTTAAAAGGTGTGAATAGGGGGGGAGGGGGTTATGGGTTGTCCTCCTAGTTGTAGTGCGAGGCAAGGCACCTCAGTAAGCTCATTACTATATGAGGATTACAGCATCTATCACATGAAGTGCCTACGCAGAATCCTGAGGGTTGAGTGGGTGGCAAGACAAGATCACCAACGCATAGGTGTTGGAGAGAACAGGTAACTGTCACAATCTTTTCTATGCTTAGTCTTCGAAGGCTCCGATCGCTGGGACACATTCGAGGATGGATGATGACAGAATATCTTCTCTATGGGAAATTACAGTTGGGGAAAAGGTCTCGGAGCCGGCCACAACTTCGGTACAAGGATGTATGCAAGCGGGATATGAATGATGCAGGCATTAATTTGGAATCATGGGAACAGGATGCCATGGATCATGTTATATGGAGGAGCAGGATTAAGCATGGAATACAGACTAGCAGAAAATCCTTCTCCTGACTGCATCCAGCTCATACCAGAGTTGGGACCTGCACAGGCGCAGATGCCCCTGTAGAAGTACAGGTTGACTAAGAACTAAGATACATACAAAGGAGATACTGATTTCTGGTAGGCTAAAGGCTCAGCGTTTGAGAAGACACACCACACCGTGCGATGCCTCAAACGGTCCTAACTTTCCTTGCACATACTGTGGAAGGCGCTTCTCCCCCCGGATTAGTCTTATTAGTCACATTCGTTACCGTCATGAACTGTAGTTGCATACCTTTTATTTTCAAAGCACAATTACTATCGTCTGACAAGATGGAAATAGCTAATGAATGACAGTATCGATCCCCACCTTGTTGCACAGACTGCTGTGGCACAGCTTGTTTCCAGAAGCATGAATGAGACTGTGAAGTGCTTAGTCTTGGTACTTATGATCCATCTGACCCTGATTACTCTTCATTCCCTAAGGACTGGTGAAATATTTTTCATTTGAAATACGTTATATTATTATATTTATGTGCTTGTTGAGCCTGTTTAGCAGTAAGCGCGCTAGGATCTTGCCTGCTACGGAGAGTAGCGATATTCCTCGATGATTGTCGCATTCCTGACGAGTGCCTTTATTATGGCCTCTGGTATTCCCTGTGCGCTTCATGTTTTGCATCGAGAAGGCCCTGTATTTCTAGATCGTTCTCATCAAACCAGTCCTTATGCGGCCACTCCAGAAGAAAGTATAACCAGACGCGAGTCGCGGAAATCTCGAGCAGCGGGAACACCATCCCCTTCTACAAACCTCGTGTGCCCGATATGTAGCAGATGTTTTCGTGCTCGCATTGGCCTGTTCAGCCACATGCGCACCCCCACCCAACAGGGAAATCTGTGACAAGGATGATGTCGGCGGTCCTCATCGACAACGATGGACAGCTATTATATATTTATGTTGAAGTATTACTTTACTGATTTTTGTTTTCAAATTGAGTACAATGTTATATTTTTCAATTTTTCTTTTCTAGTTGAGAACAATGTTGCAATATGTTTCTTGTTTTCTGAGTGAGACAAATGTTACTTTATTAGTTTTTTTCTTTTCTATGTGAAAGTTGCATTATATTATTTGAATTTTTTATTCAGAGTGAAATAGATGTGATATTATTTGTTTTCAGCATTAGTGAGAATAGATTTGTGTTTTTCTGAGTGAGAGAAATGTCATATTGTTAGTTTTTTTTTTCTTTCTGAGTGAGAAAATGGTAGGTTAAATTTGTGTTTTACTAAGTGAGACAAATGTTACTTGAACTTTTGATTTTTTGAGATGAGAAAAATGTTACATTATTGGTTGTTTTTCAGAGTAATAGGAATGTTACATTATTTGATTTTTGTTTTTCTGAGTGAGAAAAATGTTATAAACCTTTGATTTTCTGGTGTGGGAGAAATGTTACATTATTGGATTGTTTTTCAGAGTGAGAGAAATGTTACATTATTTGATTTTTGTTTTTCTGAGTGAGAAAAATGTTATAAACCTTTGATTTTCTGGTGTGGGAGAAATGTTACATTATTGGATTGTTTTTCAGAGTGAGAGAAATGTTACATTCTATGGTTACTTGTTTCCTTATAAGAGAAATGTTACATTATTAGATTTTGTTTGCTTTTTGAGTGAAATAAATGTTAATTTATTTTTCAAAAGTAATAGAAATGTTACTTCAGTATACCATATTTTTCCATTAGATATACGTTAATGAAGTACAAATATTTGTCAATGGATAGAAATATTATAGACGGATGAGATATGCTTCTGAAGTAAACCAAGTCAACTTTGATCAGATGGTCAGGTCAGGCAAATATAGTCCCACAACTTATATATCAGGTCAGGTAACCAGTTTCCTTCCTTACTGTCTTTTCCTTCCCTAATCATTAGCCAGATACTCATTTACAGTTGGGTTAACTGGAGCGTATCGGTAACAAGAGGTGAACCTTTGTAGTGAAAAGTGAGTGGTCTACCATTACACTAATCAGAGACCTAAAATACTAAGTGAGAAAACTATAGACCTTTGGTATGTTTTGAAATTTTGATAGACCTCTAATGAGAGATTTGTCACTTCAGGCCAGTGCTCTTGAACCTGTATTTACCTGGCGCCCACTTTTATAACTTTCGTGAGGTCAAATTTTCCTTACCGCCTACTAAAATCTAAGTTTGAAGAAAATTCTGCGATCGTCCACTGAGTCTGTGTATTTTTGATGTTTTTTAATACATCATCATGATGTTGCATGTCCTTTGCTCCCATGACAGTCCGTCTGAAAGAAACTTGATCTCTTGCCTGCTTCAGAGTCATGTCCAAGCATTCAATGACATCTTGGTGCCATCACCTTCTTGGTCTGTGTTACCTCTCTTGCCCAGGTCCATACCTTCCATTAACATTCTCTCAAGACTGTTGGGGCTTTTTATGTGGCAAAGTATTTCAATTTTCTGGTAATGAGGGAATTTATGAACCAGTTCTCCTCTATGCCCAACTCATGTAGAATGTCTGCATTCTTCTTTATTTTGGTCCATGGTATTCTAAGGACCTTTCTATAATATTTAGACTCGAAGAACTCGAGGTGTAGGAAACTGTCCATCTTTTGCAGCCGTATGCTACCACCGGAAAAACACAGGTTCTCTAAATTTGCACTTTTCTTGGTTTGCTGGCATTGTGCGATAGTTTCCTCAGGTTGTGTTTTTGATGCAGCATGTAATTATCCCGCTACTACCTACCTGAAAGCTAAAATCGTTTACAAGTGGGCAGTAGCGACCAGGTTGAAGAGCACTGCCCTAGACAGTCTGTGAGGTTTTAAATTAATTCAATAGTCATTCCATATTTATTATTTTGAAAAGTGCGCAGATAGGAGGCTTATAAACTTTATAAATGCATGGGACATATGCTTTGTACAATCTATATATGTGTGTTTCATGACCGGAAAGGTAAGAAAAGAATTGTAACCACAGTAAGAGGTAGCTAAGGAGAGTTAGGCATGTGGTCAGCAACTTTGTCCTGTAGAAACTATATGCCACAAGACAAGAATACCGTTGCACCTTATGGTAGAAGAAGACTGACTATGTAATATCACAACCTGTAATATTTGTACTGTATTCAGAGTCAATCCTCTGTAGTCAACTAGCTGAAATTATCACTTGCTCTCATCTCAAATACTATTCTATTCTTTACTATACTGTACTATACTATGGGGAATAACAAATTTGTTTAGGATCTAGAAGCCAGGTAGAAAATATATGGGCCAGACATTGTGCTGAATGAAAAAGATGTAATGTGATTGGGAAAATTGTGCAATTAAATATGACACTGATCCTGAAATGTTAGGTGCCATAGCAACTTGGTGCCCGAGATTTGCCGTGCCATACCATACCATATACCATACCATACCATACCATACCATACCATACCATACCATACCATATACCATACCATACCATACCATACCATACCATACCATACCATACTATATTATTTTTAGCTATCATGGTGTTCATTCTCATTGTTGAGGTCCACCTAGTAGATGTTCAGGGCTGTGGAATAAAGGCAACTATCCCCTGCAGTTGCCATAACTGTGTAGACTATGTTTTTATTTTATGAGGGACAGTCATTAAAAAACAGCAATTTTTAAAATAAAATTTGTACAAGAGTGCGAACCATACATTTTTTTGTGTGTCTTATATTTCTACATAGTTCTCATGCCTGGCAACACACTTGGTCCACCTGTCCACTAGCTTGTGGATGCCCTCTAGAAAAAAGTCTTTTGGTGTGACAGTTAACCAATTTTGCATTTCCTCCATTATCTTGTTGTCAGCTGCCTTGGTACTCATCTACTACACACTTTCCTATAACAGAGGTCATCATGGACAAATTTGTGCACACCGCTGTGACTCATGTTGAAATTTGCAGCTATTTCATCAACATTGACTCATCTGTTAACATGGACTAGCTGGTCGATCTGCTGTTTCACTGTGTCAGTTGCCAAACTTGCTGGTCTCCCACGCCCCCATTCATCAATGACATTTTGTCTTCCGTTTTGAAATATGTCTACCTATTCATAGACTCTCCTCTGCCTTAAACTACTGTCTCCATACCAAACCTTCATTCTTCTGTACATTTTAAAAAGGTTCACACCTTCTGACCAAAAAAAACGCCAATTTGTTCTTTCACGGTGCAAGTCATCAGTGGGGTGGCCATGTTGTGCCCTATATTACGCATGTGCAAACTGCTCAGTCATAACATACCCTATATGGAGTATTGCCAATGAGCCATTTTGTGTCCTGAAATAAGATTTTCCATTGTACATACTCTTCCATGCACTTTATAATAAAATTGCTGTTACTTAATGACTGTCCCTCGTACTTATGGTTGACAAAAACTTAGATGTTACTGAGGATTTACTGCATGTCCTTGTGGCCAAAGGCTGACATCCAAACCTCTCGGGCAGCCACTTCTGATCTCAAATATATTTCTGTCCAATCAATAGAAATGTCTGTATAGGAATATTGAGCATTGTTTAAAACTGTTACAGTTCTTTGGTGTGTCATAGGATTCTTACATTCCTTAGCGTGTTTGACTATTTCACTTGCTAGATTCATTATTATATCCATATTCTGCGTTGTTCTTGTTTTATTTAATATTACATGCTTCATTTAATTCTTTACTCATAATTTAAAAAACATTTTGCATCTTTTTATTGGTGATACACATTTAATTTTGTCTTATTACATTGTGTCTCATTTGCAGATGGTTTGTCTGTGCCATTGTTAACGTGAATCTTTTGTATCTACTCTGAGTATATGTGGTTATTGAGTTTGGGCTGTAATTTATTCACTAAGGACTTGGATAAAAGATTTTCTTCCTTATCTGTTCCTATTCAGTATGTGCTGGTAGTTTATATGTGTGTGTGTGTATATATATATATATATATATATGTGTGTGTGTGTATGCATATACACGTACACACATACCTACATACATACATACATACTTGGAGCTAGTAAGGAAAGTTTAGGCTTTAAAGTTTGCTACTACAGAACTCAGGAAATGTGCTTGTCTGGCTACAACCCATGAATAGCAGAATAGCACAGACAGTAGCTGTGTTTGCACAACTTAACAAAATCTGTCAAGATAAACGGTTAGCACTATGCACGAAAATCAGATTAATGCGTACAATGGTCCTGTCAATATTCCTCTATGCTTGTAAGACATGGACAGTTATAGCTGACCTTCAGCGAAGGATACAGGCCTTGGAGTTGAGATGTTTCCAAAGACTTTTAAATGTCACGTACAAAGATCGAATTACAAATGAGGAAATAATAGATAGAATTAAAACAGCAATAGGGCTTTTTGAAGACCTCTTGGCAACTGTCAAAAGAAGGAAACTCACATGGTACTGTCACATATCGAGATCAAATGGTCTTGCAAATACGATCCTCCACGGGAAGGTACAAGGCAGACAATGAAGAGGCTGGCCCAAAAAGAGATAAGAGGACAACATAAAAGAATGGACCAATCTCTGACCAGAAGAGGCATAGGCAGCGGCCACTGACTGAGAAGGGTGGCGTGGAGTTGTGAGGATGTCTTCATGTGTGCCCCAACAACCTCACCGGTTATGGGATGACCTGGTTACAACCCATCCACGCCCATCCATAAATACAATATGTACAGAATGATTCAAACAGAATTGAACACTTTCAAAAATGTATAAATCATTAACATAGATTATATAAACTTGTACCATGCACCTAATTGTAAAACAACTACCAGTTATTTGTATAATATAAACTTGTAGTATGAACCAAACTGTAAAGCAGCTAACAGTTATTGTGTTTTATAAACCTGTAGCATGAACTAAATTGTAAAACAATTTTCAGTTATTTGTGTTCTATAAACTTGAAGCAGGAACTAAATTGTAAAACACCTGTCACTTATTTCTATTCTATAAACTTGTAGCAGGAACTAAATTATAAAACAATTGTCAGTTATTTGTGTTCTATAAACTTGTAGCAGGAACTAAATTGTAAAACTGTCAGTTATTTTTATTCTATGAACTTGTAGCAGGAACTAAATTGTAAAACAATTGCCAGTTGTTTGTGTTCTATAAACTTGTAGCAGGAACTAAATTGTAAAACAACTGTCGATTATTTGTGTTCCATAAACTTGTATCAGAAACTAAATTGTAAAACTGTCCCTTATTTATATTCTATAAACTTGTAATACCACAGTTATTTCTATTCTATATATTTAAAAAAAACTGTCAATACGACTTTTTCGCATTGTTGGGGTAGGCGAGGGTTTTTTAGGCTGAGAAGTACAGGCTGCTTTGCCACTGCTGTCGCCATGACGTGTGCTGGTTATGTTTATTTATTTTACCCCCAACAGAAAAACAACATATGCCATGCCGGGATTCGAACCGTTGCCCTCCTTGTTGGTAGGCAGGCCTCAAAACGATTCGGCCATGCGCTTCTTATCCTATCCTATAAACTTGTAATTTCACATTTATTTCTATTCTATTAACCTATAAACTCGTAACATCACAGCTGCTTTTATTCTATAGGGCGGCTAAGTGGCCTAGATGTGAAGCGTCCGTTTCACAATCCCAATGCACCCGGTTCAAATTACACTGGTGTCCAGTTTGGCAGACATGTGTTTTTTTTTGCTCATCCACATATGGAAAGTAATGGCAACCTCTACCGTACTGCACACTTGCCAAGAAACGTATAATAGCCAAATAGATTCGTGGTTGTAAGAAGTGACATTCTACAAAGGACATGATACTTACTCTTTTTTTCTATTCTATAAACATGTAATATAAACCAAACTATAAAGCAGCTATTAGAGTTATTTCTATAACCTTACAAAATGCTCAGCATAAATCCCAGTTGTTACATATCAATCATGTAGACAAATTCATTGCAGACCCTTGGTATCATCTCACAATTTGTAGTTGGAATGGCAGTGACAACAGGGTCTTTCTCTCCCATTCACCCACCACTTAATTCACAAGCTATCATACAAAATCTTCTGAATCTTCTGTAGAGATAGTATTTTACTGAACTCTCTACAAATATTTTGCCTCAAGATCTATTCCCAGACTTCATATTGGGAATGTATTCTGATGTCATGTTAACAGATCATGGGGTCAATCAGTTAATCGATCAAAGCCCATCACTACTCTCAGTTCAAAGGCCAATGACTACTTCTCACTAGCATTCACAGTCCTGGACTACTTTGCCTCTCTCCAGGTGTAACCATTTAATAATAGTTCACTCTCAATCTTCTCCATGTATTTTTAGGCATTCCTCTCTTTTTTTTCCTTGAGGATTTCATTTGAGAGCCTGCTGTGTGGCTATGTTTGGCGGTGCTTTCCTTAATGTGTATCTTATGCAATTCTATTTCCTTCTATTAATTTGTTGGGTTGTTCTTTCACAATTCTTTGAGCAGATAACTTATTCATTATAATCTTTTCAGATGATGAAATAATTCCTTTAGTTATGAGCTGGTAGTTCTTGACAGCCCAATTTTTCTCGAACAAAAACACACATCTTCCTCAGTTGAAGCTCGTATAAAGTATGTTGTCTTTGTTATGAAATTGAAGGGGGCGTATATTACTGAAGGGAGGCAGTCCAGTATGTCAGTTTCCCAGGATTGTCACAAACTGCAAGGGACGTAGCACACTATCTTAGTCACAAATCTCATTCTTCAGTCAGCCCTACCAGCTCATCTGTGGAGATTGTCCTGAAGGGGCAAAGGTGCAATGTTCGTTGGCCTGCATCTCTTTGTTTTCCATGGGAATGGCTTGGCTTGGCTTCGTTCGTTCTCAATCTCCCACTACCAAGCCATGAAGGGAATTAAGTAGCAGAATGTAGTCCAGAGAACGGAATGCGCTGTGTCGTAGTTTACAGCTTGACTGCAATATTTGCACCTTTCGGTCCAACACATCCAACTTCAGCAAGCATATTTTGAGTATCGGGTTAGCATTCCCTCTTTGATCCCTTCTCCTTAGCCAGAGTGCCCTGCTGCAGCCTGTTATCCAGGATCACCGTGTGGAGGTGTAGAAGGGTCTTGGCAGTTTTGGTTCGCTGGCCCTGATGCTAGCAGTCAGCTATGGGTCGCTGACCACTGCAGCTCATGTGGTGCTCAGCATCTTGATCCCTTCCATGGGGATAAGTGATAATAGGACATACAGTAAAGAATGAGACAAGAATGCATTGACCCTATGGATTGGTGCAGCCCAGAGCATATACCATTCACCAGTGGGTTCTGCAGCTACACCTAAAGGGCTACACCCGCTCTTCGACCCCTTATTCTGACCCTCTCCAATGACCTGTCCATCAGGGTGACTCTGCTAAGAGTAATGCGCTCTGGATCATGGTGGCCTGCAAGCTCTCCTACCTCACGACAGTAGGCTTGCACGTGAAGAGACTATCTTCTCCAAGAATGTCCATATCAGCTTCCTGAGATCTTATTCCAATGTCATGTGTTAGGATGATTCTTTTAATTACCATCATCATTGTCCTTCTTCATTCATGTTGCCACCACAACAGTTGGTCTTTGCACAGAGAGAACCTACATCAAATCAATCATGTGCTCTTATATGACGTTTGTACAAAAAGTATCCGACATTTGGGTTGGAAAAATACAATTACTTACCTGGAGGTTTGAAACCATAATCTCCTTCAAAGTACTCTCCTTGGGACTCCACACACTTCTCCCAGCGGTCTCATCATTATTTGAAGCATTTCAGGAAGGACTCTTTGGGAATAGAGTACAGCTGGGCTGTCGCATTCCGCATATGGTCTTCTCTTGACTCATATTGGGCCCCTTTCAGCTAATTTTCAACTTGGGGAACAGCCAAAAATATAAAGGAGCCATGTCGGGATAATATCCGGCGAACCGGAGGATGGTTATGTTTGGCCAAGAAAGTCTGAATCAGATGCAAAGAATGGGCAGGTGCGTTGTCATGATGAAGCTGCCAAGTATCCATTGTCCACCGGTCTGAAAGTTTGCATCAAATAGCATCACGAAGGCGATGAATGACCTTCAGGTAGTACTCTTTGTTGATGTTTTTACCTAGTACATACTCAGGATGCACAAACCCACCGGAGTAAAAGATAACGGTCCACATGACTTTGATATTGCATCATTTCGTGGTGAATGAAAACCCGATGGGTGCTTACTACACTAAACACAAAGGCTGATGCTGACCTGTGGGCATGAATAAATTCACACATGCCCTGTACCTCCCTGCTGAAGGACAACAGCCATGCTGCTTTTGTATCCTAAAAAAAAACCGAGGTTGGATACTTTTTAAACACACCGTGTACATTTGGTTTCTGTTGAACTTTCGTGACGTGGTGAACTGTCCCTACTTCATCGCATGTTTTGATATGCCTTTTCAGGTGTAGTGGTCCTATTCTTTCCTTCCAATAAGAGTGGTACCAGGATCTACACAGGTAATGAATACTTATCTTCTTTGTGTCCCTTTGTTCTTCCAACTCAAATATAGGGCCCTCATTTTCTTGCACTTCAACATTGTTATATACTTTTTAATTCATTAGCTTTGAAGGGATTTACAATATCTGATATTGAAATTATTATGTCAATAACATTACAAAAAATGAGAAACACTACAGATCAGGTTTAGGTGAAACATGGTGACCTATGTGACTTGTTGTGGTATATGAGAATGCTTTATTGACATGTATTTTACAATATTGGCATTGTTTGAATAATAAAGTCTTAAATCGGTACATCACCCTGATGTGTTAGATGACTCCAAACCTTGTGTGAGCCATCAAAAGATACCCTATTGTTCATTCGATCTACATTTGCAATACATTTTATAACCTATTGCTCATTGTATTTACATTTGCAATACATTTTATAAGCAAACATTTTTATTTGTTATCATATCTTCATCAACCAAATTATTTGAATCCATCACTTGTTTTATAAGAATTCATCATTTATTAAAAAAAAATTTATTTAACAATAGGTGCTGATCTTCATTGTTAATTGTGTTTGCAGACAAAGCCATTTTTTAAAGACATCTAGACATCTGACAGTTTTGGTGTTGTCTCACTTTAGACTAGAGTGACATATGTCAGCATCATCATCACAATTCTTTCAGCTCCCTGTGGAGCAAGGTCTTCAACAAAAACATACTAAGTTATCAAGTATTGTGGCATCAAGTTTTTACAGCATGCCCAATCCTTCTGTAGTCGCCTCTTACAACATGCCTGGTATGTGGCTGAAAGATTTAAACACAAAAACAGTGTTAAGCCCTGAACTCATTCACTTCAGAATGTTTTGTACGACTGAACACATTTATTCTGGCAATATAGTAGAGGTATATTTATACATATATAAATACTTGGTATGTATAAATTTGATTACTGTGCAAGCCAATATATCAGCTCTACAGCATTGTAAGAAAGTTTGAGAGCCAATATATCAGCTTTACAGAGTGAGTCAGTTAGAACTTGGATTTGCTTACTGTTCTTTTTAGAACATTTTGATCATCATGTAATGCACACAATAAATTGTGAATCTAATTGTTTAAAATGAGTTTCTTTTACTTTACACTGCATTAAAAAGTAGTTAATTTTGATGCCTCCTTTAGTGTAAAAAATATTTATGTATTTAAAATGACTTGACTTGACTGACTGACTGACTTGACGGACTAAGTGGCTTCTCTTCTACCACCATGAAATGTAGAGGTGGTCTTTTAATTTTGTTTGTGGCTTATAATTTCTGCATGGTATGGTAGATGGATCCATGCCTTATTTAGAGTGTGAGATGTACAGTTATCTTACACTCAGACTTAGTACACAAACTTTCAAGGACAGTATTACATTAAGAAATACACGGTTACAGATAACATTCTTGAAGAATGGAGAATAACAGCGAATAGGGAAGACTATGTACACCAATTGGTTGATTGGTGGGTTATTGATTCAGCAGCCTGTGGGCTCCTGCGCTTTGACCAAATGCCATATAGTGGTATCTCTTTGTGAGCTGTTGTTTAGTTTCATACAAAGTGTTCCATTTGTCTGGCCTTGGAGGAAGAAGCTCTTTCCTAACAGTGGCAAGCGTTGAGCATTCAAAAAGATGGTACTCAACAGTTTCATAATGTGCACAATTAAAAATTGTTATTATTTAACCATGTAAATAATAATAAATGGAACGAAGACAAAACATAGTTGATACTTTACCAATAGACGGCTATTTAGGAGACGGACAGATAGTTCTATGATATATCTATCACAATTGGATTTGGGAGGAGGTGATGAAGATAAGGAGGAATATGGTTCTGGCTAAGGATATGGTGGGAGTCAGATAACACAAACATTTGTGTGAAGTATTACATTCACATTTGCACGCGTAAATATGATGTAATAATAAAACAGGAACTCTTTTCTCATCTGACACAAAACAGGAACTTTTTTATCATCTGACACAAAACAGGAACTCTTTTATCATCTGACACAAAACAGGAACTCTTTTATCATCTGATACAAAACAGGAACTCTTTTATCATCTGACACAAAACAGGAACTCTTTTATCATCTGACACGAAACAGGAACTCTTTTATCATCTGACACAAAAAAGGAACTCTTTTATCATCTGACACAAAACAGGAACTCTTTTATCATCTGACACAAAACAGGAACTCTTTTATCATCTGACACAAAACAGGAACTCTTTTATCATCTGACACATGTGTGTATGGTACTCTGCTGGTGCTTATTTGATTTGATATGGCATACATGATAACTATGAGCATTTACGAGGGGGTGGGGTGAATTAAAAGTTGAGCACAAATAGAAAAAAGATAGACAACAGGTGTATCCAAGCTGTGTTTGAAGCAGAGAATGTTGAGGTGTCACAAAGAATAACAATGTATTTTAACATGGTGATGAGTAGTGCTGGGGCTTGAAAGTTGAGAAAAGAATAATAACATTGTAACCTGATGTGCATGTTGTAAGAGGTAACTAAGGAGGTTTAGACATAGGGCTAGCTACTCTATCCTGTAGAAACTTGTTATAACTTGGCATGTAATTGTTTAAGACCTATGCTCTACTGTGAGCTGGAAAAGTTTTTATTGATTGATTGAATTTAAGTTGTGAGATACATTTTTACAAATGGTTTGTGAGCTTTTATACTATTTTTCTACTTGAAATAAATTAATTTAGCTTTGTTTTATTGATGTTGAATGCAAAGCACAGCTGTCATATGATATTTTAATTAACTGTATGATGTACATAATTTTATGTCATAATTACATTGAACATATTTTTATACCTTGTACATAAACTTACACAACAGGTCAATTACTTGTTTGTTTGTACACTGGACTGTGAACATATACAAAAATACTTTTACACTACCTGGGTAGAAGAGCAGTGACTTAGTAAGCAAGTAAGTATGTTTAACTTTTGAATATCAAGCAAACTCAATTGATAAAGAAGGAGATGAGTTTTAGGTTAGTTAATCTCCTTCCTTTTCACTTATGTTGTTAAGAATCATGGAAAGCTTCAGTCATCTGTCCTACGTCAAGTGCGTTGTGTCGGTCAGTGTTAGCCCGTGTTGCTGCATATTCACTTTAATGTCATCTATCCACATGCCTCGCGGCCGTCCCCTTGCCATGTAGCCAGATCTACCAGCGTTGTAAGCCATCAGTGGAAGTTGACGAGGTTGCATTCTCATGAGATGACCAAACCAACATATTTTGTGCCTGGAAATGTAGTCGTTCAACATTGTTTTTCCTGGTAACACTGATGACCTTCCTCAAACACGTCATTTCACACGTCAAAATACTGCTCTCATGTGCCTTGGACAGAGGCTATCTTTGGCACTGGTAACACAGAGTCAGAATAAATATACTGTTTATCAGCTGTTACTTTTTTGCCAAACTAAATGCTGTGGTGCCTAAGCAGTGGTGACAGCTGATAAGTTACCGCAGATGCTTTCTGACTCTTAGTCTCGATTTCCTGGATTTCCGTGACAGATGAGTGTTGAGAGATGATAATGAGCGGTTTGACTGTATAGCTTATCATTTATATTTTAATGGTATTTTATATGAAGAAACATGAAAGTAAGAATCTTTGCTGAAATACTATTACCTGTGCTGCTTGGCATGGTGAATGATATATGTTGCTTTGGTTCTTTGCTATCATATTTGTGGCAGATCTGTCTTAAATTTATTGGCTGCATTTCTGTAAATGGCCACATAGATGACACACGAAAAAGCTCACACCTTTCCACCACACAGATGGCAACAAACAAGTTGACACTTCTCCACAACACAGATGGCACATGAACGAGTTGACAGCTCTCAACCAAGAAGATGACACACAAACAAATTGACTTACATTTATGTTGACACCTCTCCACCACACAGATGACACAAACAAGTTGACACCTCTCCACCATGAAGATGACACACAAACAAGTTGACACCTCTCCACCACGAAGATGACACACAAACAAGTTGACACCTCTCCACCACACAGATGACACAAACAAGTTGACACCTCTCCACCATGAAGATGACACACAAACAAGTTGACACCTCTCCACCACGAAGATGACACACAAACAAGTTGACACCTCTCCACCACACAGATGACACACGAACAAGTTGACACCTCTCAACCACAAAGATGACACAAATAAGTTGACACCTCTCCACCACACTAAATGATGTGACAGATGAGATACTTCTATAATGCCAATGACAAATGTATATTTTTTTTCCACTCGTTTCTTTACTTGTAGATTTTGTTATTCTTATGTTGTGACAATGTTTCTGTCATTTCAGATTTGGGCTGTTCACCTTTATGACAATGTTTTATGCTGTTGTGTGTAATTTGATTGTCCTATAAAAAAATTTTTAAATTTCAAACAATCATCAATTTATATAAATATACCATCATGTTATAGTACAAACAAGCCATTGTAATCATTATAACTTTGTACACACTTGCATGTATATTAGATATACATGTACACTGATGTTACATTAGAGCTGTGTATGTTATCATTGAACCATCTTTCATTGTAGCATTTTTGTTTTAGATATTATATTATAACTTAATCTTTTTTTTTGACTATCTTCTTGAGGCATGTTTGAATTATTGTATTAGAGCAATATTGTTACTGGGAAATTTTGTCATTGTTTTAGTTTGTCTGTCATCTTGTCATATGCTGTGGAAGGGGCAAGGGGGGGGGGGGGGGGGGGGGGCTAAGAAAGTAATGCCCCATTTGAATAGCCATGGTTATGTGAGGGTTGCTAAGAAAGTAATGCCCCATTTGAATAGCCATGGTTATGTGAGGGTTGCTAAGAAAGTAATGCCCCATTTGAATAGCCATGGTTATGTGAGGGTTGCTAAGAAAGTAATGCCCCATTTGAATAGCCATGGTTATGTGAGGGTTGCTAAGAAAGTAATGCACCATTTGAATAGCCATGGTTATGTGAGGGTTGCTAAGAAAGTAATGCCCCATTTGAATAGCCATGGTTATGTGAGGGTTGCTAAGAAAGTAATGCCCCATTTGAATAGCCATGGTTATGTGAGGGTTGCTAAGAAAGTAATGCCCCATTTGAATAGCCATGGTTATGTGAGGGTTGCTGAGAAAGTAAGGCCCCACAATTTTTCTTCTGAAATTATTTATTCACAATGTATGAAAATTGTGCACCGTATAACTGAATTTTTTCTTTACATGTGCTATTTTCCCACATAATCTCCGTTCATTTTTACTGCCACCAATGTGAAACAATGGTCTTTCCTGTACCAGCTCATTTCCTGTTCACATAGCCATGTTTCTTTGGCGTCTGCGGTCGGTTGCGAGACTTCGAGGAACCTATTTTGTCTTGCGCAAATCTTTGAATATCTAGATCGCAGAAAATTGCCGTCACACACTGTCATTGCTGACTAAAAATTGTAGGGCCCAATTGTCGACTTATGATGTGATGATCCTCACAAATAATGGCATCTGCACACTGCAACATGTCTGAACTGGTGATTGAGGAAGGATGCCCAGGCTGTAGTCGATCATGTCTCTCCATCTCTCCGCTTCTTCAAGCTTTAACGTTTTGTCCAGTGGTACTCCTAACAGATATATAACTTCCATACACAGCACACAAACCTTTGTGAATGTTTCCCATACTTTATTTTTCTGCCACCAAGAATTCAATTACAATTCGTTGTTTGTAAAGCATGTTGCACACAGACACCATTTTAACTGACTACTAAAGCAGGCATCATCTGTGGGAAGACCTTGCAATTATGCACGCGTACGAGAGAAACATTAGTGTTAAAGGCTTTAAAATTTTCACTTTGTTATCTCTATTCTGGATGAGACAAAAATTTTGGGCCGTTACATTCTGAGCAACCCTTATATCAGAAAGCCCACTGTAATATTCAAGGCAAAGCTGAATAGGAAAAATAAAACATATAAAAGAGGTGGAGCTGTTATGGTTATCAATTGACCTCCTGTTATCATCAATTTCTAAATTTCCATTCAATATTATGTGGCAGATCACATCACTGTTTCAAGTTACTAAAATATCATATTGTCTGTTATCTTATCACAGTACCTGTACCATGTTATAAGTGTCCTGTTTTTTCCTTTATTTTGTTAATTTTCTCACAACTTTCCTATTGCCAGAAATCCAGATTTAATAACAAAAGTTTCTTGTATATATATTTTGTAAAAATATTTTAGTGTAACATATTTTAGAATATGTAGTTAGTTCTCAAGCATTATTTTGCTGTTCTTGATTCAAATTGTTACTTTTGTTAATGTTTTTCTTTAAATAAAGAAAGAGAGCGAGCACACATATATTTTATGTTTGTAAATAGAGAAAGTGAGTTTTGTGACATGTGATTATTCACTTCAGCCATTGCTGGTTTTATTATCGTACACACATCTGTGCCCTTTGACATAGACTTTGAACTGGAGTAGTAGTCCTAACACTTTATGAGGGGACTCATTTCATAACTTACACAATGTCTTCAAATTAGTTAGATAGATAAAACATCCTAGTTCCTTTGCACTAATGTACATATATCCAAACGACCTGACCATCCACTCCTCAACCATTTAGAGCACTTACATAAAACCATTTCTAGCACTTGTGTAAAACATTGATTGCCCTACATAAAAACCATTTCTAGCACTTGTGTAAAACATTGATTACCCTACATAAAACCATTTATAGCATGTGTGTAAAACCATTGATTACCCTACATAAAACCATTTATAGCACTTACATAAATCCATTTAATGCACTTATATAATACCATTTATTTCACTTACATAAAACTATTTTTATCAAATAAAACAATTTATAGCACTCATTTACAGTTGTAATAGTTAGATGTGTAACAGTCTTCATGAAAACGGTTCTAACTTTTCTCACTAAGAAACAATTTGGTTATTAACAAATATTGCTTCTATATCATAGCCATATCACAAACATTCTTATGAGAATAATCATGATTAGAAAATGTGATTCCATAAGAGCAGAACTTCCAGATAATCAATATAGATTTGTGATGGGGAAATGGACAAATAATCCAATACACACACACTAAGATCAGTAATGAAAATAAATTAATTGAAGCTCCATAACTTTGTGCACATTTTTGACAACTCCTCAATGATATCTCAGATAATTCTCATTCCCCACTTGCTGACCACTTCAAAAGTCCTGGGCATTATAGAAAGGCTGGCATTAGAGTCATGGGTGTTATCTCTTGCTCGTCTATTGATCGGCATCGATTTGAAATGGAGAATGGGCTGATCTTAGTCATGTGCTGCCTTTAGCTGCATGGTATTAACACATTTCATGTCTCTGTGTAGGTTCCTGTGTACATTCATCTATTTTTCTCTCTCTTTTTCCCTTTTCTATATCTGAACGTACGTGTAAATATTTGTGTGTTTTTTTTAAATATTCATGTGGATGTTAAAATATATGTACACATATTGGTGTGTGTTAGTGTGTATACTCATTGTTTCATGTTGTATTATACATATTTGTGGTCATGCTTATCTATCAACTTATTCATTTGTATTCATTTTAAAATGTGTGTGTGACCATTTCTTGGTGGTCTACTCTTTCATAACTGACATACCATGACTCGCATGTTCCTGGCCACTTTCTGAGTAATGGCTGTCAACTCAAGTCATATTTTATCGTTATCGTGCTCATTGTCTTTGTTGTGATTCGTTAGTTGTTTTTATTTGTTCTGTGTCCTTGATGAATGTCTTGTTGCCGTAACGTGGATTTAATTTTGTTTCTGTCCCATCGCGGTTACTGAGTCATATCTGTTTATGTTTTGATATCAGATCAGTAATAGAAAGATATCTCAAAATGCTAGAAGATCTGCATATTTGCTTCATTGACCACACAATGGCATTTGACATAGTCGAACTTCAAAATATGATCACAACATTTTGTGAATTACACAGACGGTAAAGACCTGAGAACAAATTAAATGTGTACTGCTACCAAATGCCAACAGTGAGAGTGAATAAAGATATCAGCCAAACCTTGGATATAAAAACAGTAGGAAGATAAGCATTGTTTGTAGTGGACAATGAATGATTTACATTATATAGTTGCTACATTGTTTATAGTGGACAATGAATGATTTACGATATATAGCTACTACATTGTTAATAGTGAACAATGAATGATTTAAGAGCAGCACTCTGTCAACTATGCCAGCAGTCCGCACCAAAAAGAGGCCAGCAGTCCGCACCAAAAAGAGTAGTGGTACAGTGGGTTCCATCCCACTGTAACATCCAAGGCAACGAAGATCAGACAGACTGGCAAAAGAAGGTGCAAGACTACCACAACCAGATACTAGTGTGACATATGAAGAGTCAAAAAGGCTAATTAGAGCTAGATACATGACCAAATGGGAAACAGAACATACTGGCTACACCAAAAACGATGCATATTACCAGTTGAACAGAAGAGAGCAGGTCGTGGTCTTTAGACTTCGCACTGGCCACAATAGACTGAGGTACCACCTATTCAATAAACTGAAGATAGGTGGCACTGACGAATGCAGGTGCGGTACTGGGAAAATGACCGCTGAACATCTGCTGCAAAACTGCCCGACATACGAGGATGAGAAAAATCAGATGTGGCCATCACCAGTGGCAACACTAGACAAGCTCTATGGCAGTGTCGACAGCATCAGGATGACCGCTGCTTTTTTTGAAAAAATAAAGGTTGACGTCTGACAGCGTACGAATAAGAAGAAAGAAGAATAATAATTTACGTTATTATAGCTACTACATTGTTTATAGTGGACAATAAATGATTTACGTTATATAGTTTCTACATTGTTTATAGTGGACAATAATGATTTACGTTATATAGTTTCTACATTGTTTATAGTGGACAATAATGATTTACGTTATATAGTTGCTACATTGTTTATAGTGGACAATAATGATTTACGTTATATAGTTGCTACATTGTTTATAGTGGACAATAAATGATTTACGTTATATAGTTGCTACATTGTTTATAGTGGACAATAATGATTTACGTTATATAGTTGCATCATTGTTTAGTGGACAATAAATGATTTACAAAAATTGCTTGACATAATCAAAAGAGCAAGTGAAGGAAAGGACTAAATATCTCCAAAACAGAAACAATGATCATAAGAAAAGGAAAACCATTGATTAAATAACAGACTAATCAACATGTCCCAGCATACTAATAAATATGTCCCAGGCAATTCACATCACAGAGGACCTTGCAGTGTTTTGCAGAACCAATATTGCTTTATTGACGTACGTCCTGGACAATGAATAAACAGAACAAGCAGCAAGAAAAATGTGATTTCTGAGAGTAATGCTACTTTGGACAGCTAAGAAATCAAATTAAGAAATATGACAAGAAAACAATATTAAAAGACACTGTTAACTGAAATAACAAGAAAACAGAGAATGTACACGATGAACATTCCCAGGAAGGAGGAATTGGGAAGACATTGTGACAGTGGGAAGATCGAGACAGAGGAAGGCAGAGAAAACTGATCTGGTATGGCATCTGAAGTACTCAAATGATTACAGAACAGATGGTTCTAGAGCGAATTATCAACATCACGACATAAAACTTGATGATGATGGGGCCACTTTGAAGAAAAACTGCACCGTACTTAGTGTGCTGTGGTAGTTGTGGTTTTTGTTGCAGTCTATTTAACATGATGAGGCTATTATGCCCATTTATAATCCTCCTTAGACATCAGTTACAACATGTCTGGGAGTGTATAGTGGGCATTCAAGTTGCCTTCAAATTGCAATAGTGTCTTTATTTATCTACAACATTAGTGTGACATTTTACACAGTGACATGTGTATAAACGTCTTCCTCTGCTGCTATCAAGTGACATTGGTAGTTTGATGGGTACTGAGGTTACTTATATGATTGTAAAACTACTGTGTCAAACCATTTTTGTCAGTCATTTTCCTATTGTATTAGTTGACCATTCCTATCTGTTTACTCACTAATGTCCGTATGTCTTCCTTGTCTATTAGTACTATATATATGAGTATAATTCAACGCTGTATAAAGCTTTATGATATTTATATATTTTGATGGAAAGCCATAGTTTTGAGTATTGTTCAAAGCATGATGCAGACATCAAATACTTTTTGAAAGCCAATTTTCGATGCTGTTCGGGCCTAATTGAATGGTTGCACATTGAAACAGGAGGAAAGCATGGCTGCATTATGTCACCTTTGTTGTTATTTGTTTAAGATTGAGTTATGAAAAAAACTAAGCTCCGACAAACATTTAGGCATAAAATTGACAGGTCATATAACTCTGGATCTCGATTTCACAGATGACTTGGCTCTACCGAGTCCAACTTTTGAGGAAGCGAAAGATAGATCTACTATGCCACCTACCAGAACAGACAGGACTCTAAGTAAATGCCTCAAAGACAAAAAGTCATGAATTTTACAAAGGATGCTTCTAACATCAAGTTGAATGGAGAACTATTACAGAAGGTTGAAAGTTTCACTTATTTGGGAAGTAAAATGACACAAGATGGACATACAACATAAGAAATTTGCACTTGTATTTTGCTTTGATCTCGTCTGCCTTCAACCAGCTGACTAACATTTGAAAATCTAAATCATTGAGCAAACACACAAAGCTTAGGCTGTTTGGCTACGTCATATCAGTGCTAACATATGGATGAAAAGACTGGAAATTGACAGACATCGGAAAACAAAACAAACTGAATGCGTTTAAAAATAAATATCTTAAAAAAACTTTTAAACATTGGCTAGGAGGCCTTCAAAACCAACAAGTCAATAAGAGAAATCACCAACCAGCCATTTGTTTCTGCCATCATAAGACAAAAGTGATGAACATACATTGGTCATGTGCTTAGAATGAAGAACCGACTTTTATTACGGGCAATTAAGTGGGCTTCAACTGGCGGCAGAAAGTGAGGAAGGTCAAAGAGACTCTTAACAGAATGATGACCAGAGAGGGCTCAACTATGATTCTAAATGAGAACTTAGACAAGTGATATCACACCACTCAGACTGGGGAACACTTGTTTCTGCCATATATAGCCATCATTTTGGCACTAAAAAACATGGATAGATAGAAGGAAACATCTGGTAGATTGATAGGCTCATTATGGTGCAACAGGAACAGATGGGGATACACAGATGACGACACATGTGACTGGCGCAACACAGTACGCAGACCACCTGAGGATCTGCCCCAACCTTCAGGAAACATGCAATAGTTGTAACATGCTAGAGACATATGACATAACAATCCATGTTGCTGAGTACTGGATGTATGTTGTGTGACATGGTGCATGGACATGGAAGTATTATGGCTTTTAGCACAGTCACAATCTCCTTAGTGATGAGATTACTGAGGAGCTTGCATTGCACTATAGTCAGGAGGATCCTTGTCTACTTCTCAAGTACACCTCAGATGTATGAAGAGCCACTGTAACCTACTATCAAAGAAACAAGAGCTAACTTAGTACTAGTAGTATCTAACAACAACAGCACTGCCACCTAATAGCTATTGTGAGATGGCCTAAAGGGACCTACACCATACTTCAGATCTCCCAGCAAAATATTAATGACAAAAAGCAATTGTTCAAATAGTAATCCTTTAGAAAAGATCGTCTGATTTCAGTAATTAAGATCTAAACAGTTTTTACTGCTCTTTGGAAGATCAGACCCCACTAAAACATTTTAAAATATCGTCTGCCATGCAATAATATTCCAACAGCCATAGAAGCTCAAGAATCTGGGATGATTTTCTGTGCTGTCAATTATTCGCTTTAATTTTATAATTGAGTCATGCATGAGTGTCTTAGAAATCACTTTCATTTGAAAACAAATACCATCTGTGTGAATCACTTGCAGAAGAGAATATAGCCACTGTATACTTCCAGGCATATCATTTAAAAAAGGTGGTTGGGCAAAGGGCGAGCAACCTCATTGTGTGATATGGATTACTACAGAAACCACCACATGCTTCCATAAGGGGCCATCAGTAGTGATGGCCTATGCTGTTGTTCGAAGCTACTTGTTCTGGGTTCAGTTAGCTCTTGACCCTTTTTTTGTGCTAGCAGATTACATTAGCTCTTCTTACATGAGAAGATGAACCTGAGTCCTCCTGGCTGTAGTGTAATGCGAGGCTCTTCAGTAAGTACCTCTTCTTCTTCTTCTTCTGCGTTCGTTCACAGTCTCCCACTACCAAACCCTGAAAGGGCTTAAGTAGCAGAATGTAGTCCAGAGAACGGAATGCGTTGGAAAGGGACCTAGGGGTTATAATAGATCATACAGGAAAGGTGAGTGAGCAAGTTAAGGTAGCAGTGAAAAAGGCAAATGCAATGTTAGGTATGATAAAAAGAAATATTAAACATAGGAGCAAGGAAGTGATCGTCAAACTGTATAAAGCTTTAGTTAGACCTAGATTGGAGTACTGTGTACAGGTGTGGAGTCCTTATCATAGAGGGGACATAAACATGCTAGAAAGAATACAAAAAAGAGCGACAAAGATGATAGTGGGATTCCAGAATTACAGTTATGAAGAACGACTCAGAAAAACCGACCTACAGTGTCTCGAAGAGAGAAGAATTCGTGGTGACTTAATACAGGTTTATAAGATGATAAGAGGAATCGATAAATTAGACTATAACAAGTTTTTTAAAATACAGCCACCTACAATAACACGAGGGCATAGCTACAAGCTGATTAAAGAGAGGTCCAGGTTAGATATTAGGAAATATTTTTTTAGTCAGAGAGTGGTGTCTGCTTGGAATGCATTGCCAGGGGAGGTAGTGGAGGCAGTGACAGTTAATGCATTTAAGAATAAACTGGATGCGCATAGATTTTAGAGCAAGGTGATGTAAATGTAACTGGTTGTATACAGACTCTGCAGGGTCTTCTAAACCAGTATAAAGACGTTAAGTTAAGTTAAGTGTCGTAGTTTACAGCTTGACTGCGGAATGTGCACCTTTCGGTCCAACACATCCGACTTCAGCAAGCATTTTTTAAAATACTGGGTTAGCATTCCATCTTCAATCCGTTCTCCTTAGCCAGTCTGCCCTGCTGCAGCCTGTTATCCAGGATCACCGCGTGGAGGTGTAGAAGGGTCTTGGCAGCTCTGGTTCGCTGGACCTGACGCTAGCAGTCAGCTATGGGCCGCTGACCACTGCAGCTCATGCTCTGCTCAGCGTCTTGATCCCCTCAGTAAGTACAATGTCGATCCTCATATTATTGGCCAGACTGCTGTGCCACAGTCTGTTTCCAGAAGCATTAACAAGGATGGGATGGGGAGGTCTTAATAAGTACATTGTACCTGACCCTGATTACTCTTTGCGTCCACCTAGGCTTCGTAAGAAGCGAAGTGGACACCAACAAATGTATCTGTGCATACACACATACCCTGGAAATTTGTGGCAAAAAATATACATTCAAATCTCTTTAAAAGAAAATGCATTTTTTTGTTTTGCCAGAAATAAATAAATGAACGCTGCAAAGGTATTGAATGTCAAAAGTCTAGACAAAAATGTAAAAGTAATGGCTCAGTGTCATTACCTATATATGTCTCTATGAACTTTTGTTGTGGCAGGCAATTTTTGGTAATGTTGTTGTTGTTTGCAAATGCCAACAATGAGTAGGTTACTCCTTTGTGCGCCCTAAAAAAGGACATTCAGTGGCGGGCTGCAGTAGCTTTCCTCAGATACTGAGCATACTGATGAAGGTGGACCAGGGTCCTCCAACTTTGTGCTTTGCTTGGCTTCATCTGGCAGGTCACTCACTACTATGGGGATCATGATGATCCCTCACCTCTTTAGCCAGGCTGCCATGTAAACAGCAGTTTCCAGAGAGGGCTACTAGGAAGCAGAGGCAAGTGTCTTGGCCTGTATGTTTTGCCTGATCCTGACTAACATGTCTGATCAGTATATTTTGTCTGACCAGATTTTAGTCTTCCTCCGCTTTGGAAATGTAACACAGCTACTTCCTGAATCTGCTGCTAGTGGACCATCTCTTATGCCCCAAGTATATTTGACATGTCAGTTTTTAAATGCCGCATCTGTACCCAGTAGTGTTGTGACAACACTCATTGTCATCATGAAAAAGTTTTGGAATTTTTTTGGTTTCCAATGAAAATGACAGAAACTGGGTTTTTTTGTTGGTCATATATATCATGCTATTTGGGTCAGTTATTGCTTGTGCTTTTTGTCACATTTATGTGCAAGCTGCTTTCTGTTTCTTATCATGATACTTTACCAATATTAGTGCTTTCATTTAATGACATGATTGGGTGAAGGTATTTAAGATTCTTATTTTGTGTTCATACCAAGTTTTTTGTGTGTGTGGTTTATTTACCAAAGATGCTGATCAAGTTCCATGTGCTTTTTTGTAATAAAACTTACAATATTTTGACAGTGAATTCTGTTCTGTTGTTTATTGAAACAATTATTACAATGAAGAGAGAGGGGTCAATCTAGTCACACTTGATTGAATTAGATTGCTGAGTAACTTATTTGTATGTTTATTTCTTCTTCTTCTTTGGTGTTTGTCCTAAAAACGACTTATAGGTAATGGTTCAGTGACTGCACCTGGACAACAAGAAAATAACATTGGTGGCGTTTTTGTTTCTGTCCTTGTGTGGTCACTGAGCCACTACTTATATATGAGTATATCCTGAGTGTTAGCCCCTATCAGCTGGTTAACCTCCAGCTCTGCCCTCCTGTTGACCGCCCACTCCCCTCCTGTTGTACCACTCTCTACCCTCCTGTTGACCGCCCACTCCCCTCCTGTTGTACCACCCTCTGCCCTCCTGTTGTACCACTCTCTACCCTCCTGTTGACCGCCCACTCCCCTCCTGTTGTACCACCCTCTGCCCTCCTGTTGTACCACTCTCTACCCTCCTGTTGACCGCCCACTCCCCTCCTGTTGTACCACCCTCTGCCCTCCTGTTGTACCACTCTCTACCCTCCTGTTGACCGCCCACTCCCCTCCTGTTGTACCACCCTCTGCCCTCCTGTTGTACCACTCTCTACCCTCCTGTTGACCGCCCACTCCCCTCCTGTTGTACCACCCTCTGCCCTCCTGTTGTACCACTCTCTACCCTCCTGTTGACCATCCACTCTCCTCCTATTGTACCACCCTCTTCTTTACACTCACTGCACTTTGTTTCATTTGACTCTGTCCAACAATCACACTCTTACACAGCTTTCACAGGCGCCCCCATGGTGATGCCTTTCCATTGCATTTCGGTTGGATTGACCTCTGAGAGCGCCCTAATTAGCCAAGGTACATACATACGCACACACTCATTCAATCACTGGTTAATTCGTCCTGATATCACCTAAAAGGCGGCAGCCCGGCGTGGAAAGAAGCGTGCCTCTGCTTATAGAATACAGAGAGGCAAACACTTTACACAGAAATCTTATTTAGTTATGATGACAGTGGTAATCTGTAATTATATCACGTGTCAACTCATTTGTCTCATCACGTGATGTTCTCATATGTTAGCCAAAGTGGTTCTCGGCAGGAGGCACTGCAAGACGCCACCGGAATAATTATGACAAGACATTGCTAGAAGAATGAGAGCACCGCATTTTTTTTTAAAAAGGGTAGGGAAGTTGGGGAGTGGGGTTGGAATAGACCATAGCGCGAAACATTACAATATGGGTAGTTGTATGGGATGATTATGGGTAGTTGTAGTGGATGATTTTGGGTAGTTGTAGTGGAAGTTTATGGGTAGTTGTATGGGGTGATTATGGGTAGTTGTATGGGATGATTATGGGAAGTTGTATGGGGTGATTATGGGTAGTTGTAGTGGATGATTATGGGTAGTTGTAGTGGAAGATTATGGGTAGTTGTATGGGATGATTATGGGTAGTTGCATGGGGTGATTATGAATCGTTAACACGGTTCTGAATCTGAAACGAGCATGGACGAGTTCGATTTGGGGGA